>OX421978.1:21946160-22546160 GCA_949128135.1 Parasteatoda lunata
GGGATACAAAAATATTTAAAGAAAAACAATACCTTTACGACTATTGTTAATTTTATGCTGATGACAACCAAAACAATATGGAATTGAATGAGGGAAAACTGGATCCTACCACGTGATTTTCCGGCCAATAAAAATGCGCCGACAACAATGGAAAACGGTATCAGACCATTATGATTTTATATATATATATATATATATATATATATATATATAATATATATGCTCAAGATATCCTTGAACAAAAATCAAGGAAATTCATAAAGTTATCAACAACTCGGTGGTTGTCTTTGGGGAATTCAGTTACAGCTCTGGATTGCAACTGGCAAGCTCTTGTTAGTGTTTTAATGGAAGTTGTTAAAAAATATAACTACTTTTTTGTTTTTAGCAACCACTGCCATCATGAATGATATCATGTTCAACATTAATAAATTATGCCTCATATTTAAAAATTCTAATTTAAATTTTGAATATGTTCAATCAAGTATCAAGTAAGGCAATCAAGTAAGGCTTGTATTTCAAGTTTAGAAGAAATAAAAAAAGGCACCGGCACTCATTTTATGAGTTTTTTAGATGATGTGCCTAAGAAGGAAAGTGAAAAATTTGAGTTTCAGGGCCATATAATTTTAGATGGACTGAAACAGAGGGAAAGATTCCGTAATTTGATGCACAATTTTTTAAACTGTATCATTGAAAATATTACTGATAGATTGGGAGATTCGGATAAAATCGAAATGTTCAATATATTTATACCTAGCAGGATGCCCCATAGTTCGGAAGAATTACAGCATTATGGTGTAAAGGAAATCCGTTGCATTTTCAATTGGTTTTCGGAATCTCCCAGAAAAGATTTTCAGTTTACAGAAGCTGAATTACTTTGTGAATGGGGATTATTTAAACACATCTTAATGCAACGATGTAAAAACATGTCATTTAATGAATTACTTTTATTTTTATATTCCAATGATGTGTCTGAACAGTACCCATTAATAACTTCTGTTATAGAGTATTGTACAACAATACCAATGCACACTGTTGACTGTGAAAGGGGCTTTAGCTGCCTTAATTTGATTAAAACTAATATTCGAAACAGGTTGTTAATCAACCATGTAAACAATTTGTTAATGATTAATATTGAGGGCCCTGAAAGTGCATTTAACTTTTAAGAAGCATTTGTAAAATGGGCAAACATGAAAGAAAGGAAGATTGTTAATTATAAACCAAAATGTTTTGATAAATAATAAATGTGTTTTTTTTTGTTATAGGTATTCTTTTTGATATTCTTGTACATTAAGCTATTCTTTGTCAGATAACTTACAATACTTGTTTGATATAAAGTAATTTTATAAGCCTAATGGCATTTTAGCATTTTGCTAAAACTTTTTTTCAGATTTTAGCTTTTTTGCTAATGGATTTTTAGACTCAGCTTAAACCCTGATATATATATATATATATATATATATACTCAAAAATTTTACTATCAATAAATATATTTCAATATATTTAAATTTATACACATTTATTTAAATGCAAGTAATTTTAAGATTTATTGAATAGGTACAAAAGAATATATACTTTTTCTGCCAAGAAAAATTTATTTAAAAAAATATTTTCTGATTTAAATTAAAGAAATAAATGACTTTATTCTGTAATATTAGTTTACAATAATTAAATAATAAGATTTTTATTTGATAATCAGTGGTATTAGGAATTTTAGCTTCAATATTCTTGATAAATAATTCAATAATGCAAATTTCACCAGAGTTCTGATCGTTAACGAGAAAATATATTTTTTTTTAAAATATCTAACTTAAAAAAAAATTCGAAAGTTTAACATACATTTAAAAAAAAAAAAACACGATTTTTATCAATTATTATAAATGCCTAACCTATTCCTAAAACTGGGAACCTGAGGCAGCTTGCGCAAGTTTGCCACAGGGAATTAAAAATGTAAAAAGCTGTAAAATCTCAAATCATCTTTATTTATTTAGTATCTCTTTAATTATTCAATCATAAATACTACGGTGACTTAAATTTTAAATTATTTATATTTAAAGCAAAACAATCACTACTATGATTTTCTGATATGATTTCTACTATGATATATATATATTATAAAAAGAGGATAATTTTAATTTCTTTCAATAAACTTTTGAATTTTATAAGTCACCACTTACAACATTTCTAGCCTCTCTTGGCAACTCTCCTTGCGGGATTTCAGGATGTGATAAATTATACATTTTATTTTTGACTATAAGTTTTGGTAAAAAGTGAAATCTCTGTAAAAATATATAACTATTTTTTAAAGGAGTAAAAATTTATTATAGGTTAGAATGTTTCTTCCGAATTTGGCCATTAATTATTGAATTGTCATGTTAAACCTTGTTTTTGAAAATTAATTAATTTTATTTTCATAAACTGACCCAAGAGAAATAAACCAATAATAATAATAATAAAAAAAAAAAACTCAATTTGATGGGTCGGGAAAAACGACATAAACAACTGAGACTCAAACCACTACCGATTCTCCATAGTATAATATATTTTTCCAAGTGGCAGCAAAGGTAATGTATGTAGATTTTAATAAATTAAAATTGCATTTTTTTTGTCAATCACTAAAGACAAGTAATTTAACGAGATATAAAGGGAAAGGTTGGATAATATCAGATGAATATATGCAAATCAACATGCGCTGGGATTCCATTGGTTAGTTTTTGAAGTTTGGCGATAAAAATATTTCTTCACATAGGCTTTGGTGCACTCTGAACTAATAAAAATATAATAGATTCATAGTCTCTTCTAGCAAAAATACGACATATTTACGTGTGTATAAAATGCCATTGATTAGATGGTTTTAGAATTAAATTTACAGATTGAAGAAGTCAAAAATTGCAGAAAAAAATCATTCTTTCACAGACTGGATGGCAATATCTGAACAAATCACTGGGATACCTGAAAATTACTCAGTGTGTGTATCTCAATCCTGATTGGCTGTTTAAACGTGGCATTTGTTTACGTTACTGCTCTTTCCATTCTATTTCGAGCAAGCCAAGCCCGTCAAGTAGCAATTTTCTTAAGTGATAACATTCTATATTCTTTCGCAAAGGTTTCAATTTTTTCACTATATATTTCTTACTTATCACATAGACAAGTAAGAAGCCATGCAGAATATAAACAAACTAATTATGCATCAAAGTTGCCAGGTACTCGAAAAAAATATATCACGGTTACAACAAAATACATTAATAGATAATAAATATAAGTTAAGTAAAAAACGTAGAGGATAAAGAATTATATTTCAACAAAATCGATATGGCGCTGCATTTAATTAATTTCACGTTAACTAACATTCTAACTTATGCAGAAATGCCAGCTGCTCCGGACAAGCCAAAATAATTTTTAAAAAAAACGGTAAATAACTATAAACTAGATTTGCAAATTTTTGACTACATTTGCTTGCTTTTTAAGGGCATAACATGCCAATACTACTATAAAGTGGTAAATTATATAAGCCTATGAATTATTTAGAAATAGTGGTTGATAAAAATATACTAAATTGAATTTATTAAACCAAGAATCACAATTGATAAACTACCACTTTAAAATATTTATTTGCAGTCCGGAGAAAGTTGGCTTCTCTGCTCATGGGTGAAACTTAGCTCAATTTTAACAAGCCATTTTGCTCATAAACGATCAGGTGGCGCTGACGTTATAGGTCATATTTTTGGGTATCTGTGATCTTCTTCTTGATGTGCAAGAACCCAATCGTTTACATAAAGTTATATAGACGAATACTTACTTTTTAATTTCTTAGAAAATCCTACCTTAGTCCCCGACCACTAAAAAAATAATTCTTAACAGCTTCAAATAGTTGGAGTCTATCAAACGTTTATAGTTCTAGTGTTAAAACAAAATGGAAATCCTTAGGAATAACATGGGCGTACTCTTCATCATTTCATACAAATTACGTTAACAAAGTAAGTATATATTTGCTGATTAATGCAATTATTCAGTTGAATAAGTTTATAGGACATCGCTCAGAATTTTTTTTTCTTTACTAAGAACCAACAGAGATTTATTACGATATCATTTTATTTTATTTGTGTGTTTCAAGTTGATATTCTTAAAATAGAAAAGCGGAAAACAAGCTAATGATGAAAAGATCTACAAGGATTATT
Source organism: Parasteatoda lunata (assembly GCA_949128135.1). Taxonomy (NCBI): domain Eukaryota; kingdom Metazoa; phylum Arthropoda; class Arachnida; order Araneae; family Theridiidae; genus Parasteatoda; species Parasteatoda lunata. The sequence goes on from OX421978.1 coordinate 21,950,336, forward strand.
ATTATTTTGAAGTTGTAGTGAAAGTAGTTATCTTGTATACATGGTTAGCGTCCTTGCAGTCAATGCACGTGCTATTACTACACGTGCATTGAAGAGATGTTCCATATTATTTTTTATTCCTTTTATCTTGAACTCTAACTTCCATCTGATGATTAGAGCAGATTATTCTTTTTCTTCGCAAATATGGCCAATTCAAGTCATTAAAGAAAATTAGTGTCAATAATAAAGTTTGGTTAATAGTTTATCTAAAGTTAATATAATTTGTTTTTAAATCACGGTCATAAGTTTTTATTTATTTATTTAAGGAATAAATACAAGTATTGGCTTTAAATTAACATCGTTATGCTTCTCAATAGGTTGCTTCAATATAAAGAAAATATATATAAGCATGACAGACATGCCGATTTCAGAGATGTCAACTTTCTCCGCTTGGTGAGGAATATTTTTCAGGTGGTAGTAAAATAAAACAAATTATATTGGTTTTATGAAATTTTAAGAAAAAAACTAATTTACTCACCACTAATTTAACTTAAAACATGTCAATAAAATATTGCTTTATAAACGTTATCGCTTTAAAATTCAATTTTTAAGATTTCAAGATTTCAAGTTTATGGACAAATGAAATTTAAGCGTGCAGATAATTACCTTATTTCTGATTTTGATCCGTTTACGGCACCACCTATTTGTTCAAGTGATAAAAGATTCATATGACGAGATTATCTGAGTGCGAGACCAGCCCCAGAAAGTAAACATATCCTAGAAAAAGTAAAAATCGTAAAATCCCCAGAGATGCCAACTACTCCTCTTTCTGCAAAAGTTTTCCTAGAGCCGTGATGGCTCGGGAAATAGAGCGTCCGCCCTCCAATGAGGTGAACTGGGTTCGAATCCCAGAGATGGTTGGTCGATACGAATTCCGGATCCGGCTTGCACCGACCACAGTGCTGACGAAAAATATCCTCAGTGGTAGACGGATCGTGCGTTACAGTCCCCTCGTCCTCAGGCTAACCGTCGGGAGTTTCCGTGGTTTTCCTCTAGATGTAACGCAAAAGCGGGTTAGTTCCATCAAGAAGTCTTCCACGAAAGCAAATTTCTCGCAATACTTCATTCAGGAGTTCCCTTGCCTTCTGGATTGGGATCAAAAAATTACAAGACTACGAAGTTGAACATTGGTAGTTGTCAACTTAAAATTGAGTTGGCTGTTTAACGACGGTTATAAAATAAAATGAAATGAAATAATTTTTTACATCAGATTTACATAAATTTTTTACATTAAATTTTTTACATAGTCGTAAACCCGAATAATTGGGTTGGCTGTTCTACGACGGTTCTAAAAAAGTTTTAATAAATTGGTAGCTAATTAAATAGTAAAACTTGCAGAATAAGGATAACTACGCGTACTTTTTATAAGTGTCACCACGATGTAACTGACATAAAGTTACATTTCATATTATACTTTGAATTTTTGATACGCAATGGTGGAAAAATTACTTAAAATGCAATATACTTAACTAAAAATAATTTAAATTTAATTTTTTTTTAGAAAGCGTTACATGTTTCTCTTACAAGAAGACCATTGCTCCTGTATCATCATCATATTCTTACATTTAACTCAGAGGTGTAGGCGAGACGGATAAGAAGTTAGTCTGATTTTTAACTCATTTCAGTTTAAATCTACTCTTTTTTTAAAAATAGTTTTCAGAGATGCTTTTTGGAAAGCTATGGAAAGTAATAATTAATGCTTACGAATACCCAGTCAATGAGGCCATCTCAGTAATTATGGGATAGTTGCTGGCTCATTAGGTTAAATTAAACATAGGTAAATTAGTAGTTATTTGTTCATTAGAGATCAAAGCTAACTTAAAACATGGAGTTAATTGGTTAAACTTCCAACGCATTTTTTTATATGAGAAATAATACCTTAAGTAGAAACGAATCAGTTTTATATATATGCTGTAACTGTAAAAAAATCCTGGTTGTTACAGATATTTAATTTTTCAAAAAAACCTACAATGAAATCTGCTGTTCAAATGAAAAAACATAAGCGACTCACAGTAGATTAATAGAAAAGTGTCTTGACAACTATTTTATTTCCATGGCTAATGCTGTGAAAACTAAAATAGAATTTCGAAAATCTGATAAACAAAATTTAATAAATTTTTTTTTTCAAAATATAAATATCTTATCATACAAAAATACTAAAGGTACAAAAATCTCAATTTTGAACATGTTGACGTTACGTCAATATTTCATTTGCACGACACAAATATCTTTCGCTTTTGTTCTTTTCTGTTTTAATATGCACTGCTCAAAATAATTAAAGGACATTGTAAGTCTTGTATAACATAACGGTATAAGCAATTTTTTGTTCCATAAAATGGAAGCATAATGCAAGCTTTTCTTATTTTTGAACTTCGCAGTATGCAAATTTTGAGTTAGACGTCGAAGACGGCGCTTTAGCGGCAGCGATTTTGATTTGGCTTTCAACTTAATGTTAGACAAAGCGGAAAAGAATGACCGGCATTCATTAAGCGCGCTGTTTCCACGAGTGCCATGTCTCCAAGATGCCATTTAAGAGAATCAGAATATTGGAGAGTTGTTGGCCGGTTAGAGAGGGGCCAAACACAAGCATGTAGAAGAAGCCATTAGATTTTCACAAAGTGTGATTTCTATGATCAAGAACCATTTTTTTTGGTTGACTGGAAATGCAGGCCGAAGATCAGGGCAAGGGAACAGACGTGCAACAACACCCACAGAGGACTGCTATTTAACGCTAACGGCTCGGAGACGCGGAATTATGAATGCCATTCTTCTTCAACAGCTACTTCGCTTGGCTACTGGCACCGCAGTTCCAACACAAACTGTCCAAAACCGCTTTCACACTGTAGGTCTGTATGCTCTTCGACCAATGGTGGTTGTCACATTAACAACTGGATATCGTCGCGCCCGCAAGGAGTGGGCAACAGAGCATGTGAGTTGTTAAAGAAATGAATGTCGCAATATTCTTCTTTTCCGACGAGCTCCATTTTTCTGTTCATCCTGATGATAAGCGAATTTTCATCTGGAGGGAACGCGGCGCTAGAAACAATCCTGGGTTCGCGCACGAAAGTGTAAGATTCGGCTGTGGGGGAGTGATGGTCTATGCTGGCATCTCCATTGATGGGCGCACCGATCTGCATATCATTCGAAATGGAGATCTGACCGGTAGCCGATTTAGGGATGAGATCCTGATACCTATTGTAATCCCTTACGCTGCAACAACTGGAGATGATTTCCTGATAATATACGACAACTGTAGACCACTTCGTATTAACTTGGTGTATGATTTCTTTTGGAGGAAAGAATCATACGAATGGATTGGCCAGTGTGTTCTCCGGACATAAACCCAGTCGAGCTTGTTTGGGACATTCTAAGCAGACGAATTTCCGGATGCCTACCATCCTCACAAACTATCCAAGAGGACGGGATAGCCTGGTTGGTAGAGCACTAGGCCCATGTCAAAGATGTCATTGGTTCGATTCCCGCAAGCCGAAGACTCCCCGTGTAGTAAATGGTGACTGATGCACAATAAATCTGTCGAGTCACAAAGTCCTCCATGTTTCCATAAAAATTACACCTCTGGGGGTACTGATCCCGGAGTTTCCTGGTCTTCTGGAAAGGTTCAAAATTATAAGGCTACGAACTTGAACATTAGTAATCGCATACCTAAAACTGGGTCGGCGGTCGGCTGTTCAACGACGATATTGAAATAAAATAAAACTATCCAAGAACTAGAAAGAGCTCCTCTGGAGGAGTTTGACTGTATACCCTAGGCCTTCATTGAAACCTCATTGACTCGATACCTCAAAGGTGTTCAACGTTGCTGTCCGTCCGGGGAAACCCTACCCTCTACTAAAAACGATTTTCTTTTATGGAAACGCCTTCTTTTCATTTGTTTTTCTCATATGCACAAATTGTTTTTTTTTTTTTTTTTTTCCTTTTTTACGCAAATGCTCAATAAAACGCATTTTTTTCTGCCTAGCAAATGTTATTTTTATCTCAAATAACCTACGTCCGATAATCATTCAAACAATTCTCCTGGTGCAAGATTAACCCGCAACCTCAATATCCTTTAATTGTTTTGAGCAGTATATATAGGCCTTCAGCCCTGATTTTACAGCTTGATTACTTGCCATTTTGAAATTTTCCCCAAAAATATTTTTTTCTATATATTTACTTCACTTTTTAAATGTAAATTTTAAACTTCAACGTTCCCACAGAAAACACTTTGAAAGTTGAAAAATTATGAAATAATATTTTAATTCAAAGTAGCACTAAATCAAAACCAGTTGATCAATTGAGGCTTAACCACTTCCCAGTTTTGACCGAACACCGTTCGGGTGCTTGAAAAGGGGCCTTACCTGTTTTGTCCGAGCGCCGCTCGTGCGACTGATTTTTTTACTCTATAGCAATGATTTGCCCGTATTTTTTCTTTCTTTAGTTTACAATGTTTCTAACAGATGGCTCTGGTAGTCCAGTAGAGGTATGATTACAAAAGGTTTTGGTGCTTTTCTTTTACGCGGGAAAAGGCGTGAATTTTGTTTTCACTAGCTTAGTAGAAAAGCCAACTTTAAATAGAAATGCAATTGTTTTTGTTCTAAATAAAAATTTAAATTATTTCATATATTCAATAATTGTAATAATGTTATATATATATATATATATATATATATATATATATATATATATATATATATATATATATATATATATATATATATATATATATATATATATATATATATATATATATATATATATAATTATTATTCTAAAAAATAGAATCATGAAACATATTAATAAATACTAATAAATATGAGTTGACTATAAGTCTAAATACAGCAATTATAATTTATCTTTACAAGTAAGATAAAAATAATTGTGCATTATATAGAAAAGAATTGGTTTACAAAAAACTTATTTTGTGATTTTTTCTCCGAAAAGATTCATTTTCTAATTCTAAAAAATTTGACACAGCAAGATTTTGAGAAAAAACCTTTCGACATGGGAATTTAAATCAACATTAGGTGGATATATAACGGCAAGGGGGAAAATATTTTTTGTGAGTTACCGAAGTTCGAGGTATCGAAACTGTATATATATATGAATAAATATTTTATTTATCACAAAGATATTTCAGACTGAGGAGCATTTTTAATCAAATTATCCCCTCATTTTTTTGTAAAGAACATACAAAAAAATTATCTTTTGATTTTTAAAACATCATACAAATTTACAAAAACAGTTGTAAAATGGGAAGGAATAATAAGAAACATCTCAAACTCCTTAAGCCTAGTTCTATTGCATATACAAGACCAATTGTATTTGTTATTAACTTTTGTTTATTACTTAGACAGCAAGGTAACACTTTAGCAAAGAGTTATTTAATGTTTTTGATAATACTGCTTATTGTTTTGCTCAAATTAATATTACGTAAAGCAAAAATATCAATTTTAATCTCCTCGAAACTCTATCAATAGTACAAGTCTATTTCTATCACCAGGCTTAATATATATATCGAACAACTATTTTATTTTATAACCGTCGTTGAACAGCCGACCCAACTTAATGGGTTTACGGCTACTAATGTTCAACTCCGTAGCCTTGTAATTTTGAACCCAATCCAGAAGACAAGGGAACTCCTGGATCGAGTATTGGGAGAAATTTGCCTTCGTGGAGGACTTTTTGATGGAGCTAACCCGCATTTGCGTTACATGGAGAGGAAGACCACGAGAACCTCCCACGGTTAGCCTGACGGCAAGGGGACTCTAACCCATGATCCGTCTACCACTGAGGATATTTCACGTCAGCACTGTGGTCAGTGCAAGCCGGATGCGGAATTCGTATCGACTGGGATTCGAACCCGGTTCGCCTCATTGGAAGGCGAACGCTCTATCCCCTGAGCCATCGCGGCTCTCGAACAACTATTGAATTAATTTCTAAGTTCATGATCCTACAACCATACACCCTACAACTATAGTAAAGCATATAGCCAAGTTTTTAAAGCTAAACAGGCACATATGCATGATAAATTTACGAATTATAGATATTAGCCCCTATTATTAACTGTGTTACTTATATAGAGCCTTGTTTTGCATAAATGGCGACGCATGTAATCAAGTGTGCTATGTAAAGGATTGCATACATAAGCTCAGCCATAGCTCTGCTCTCTCTTTCTCAAAGCTTTATACAGGTAACAAACTTAATTAACAAACCAACCACAGATCCTTATGACCATTTAACCATGTCTTAGCATCTAGCCTTGTTTTGCAAGGCTCTATAAAATGAAACGTGCATATTCAACATTCCATCTAACCATAATTAAGCAATTGGCCTCGTTTTTAAGATTCTATAGAAATCAATTTATGTGAGAAATTGCTCTGGGGATAAAGCGTTTACCTTTCAATAAGGTGAACTGGGTTCGAATCCCAGCAATAACTGGTCGATGCAAATTCCAAATCCAGCTTGCACCGACCACAGCGGATCATGCGTTACAGTCCTCAGGCTAACCGTCGGGAGTTTTCGTGGTTTTGCTCTCCATGTAACACAAATGCTGGTTAGTTCCATCAAAAGGGAATTTCGGCCAATACATGATCCAGGAGTTCCCTTGTCTTCTAGTTAGGATTTAAACATTCGTAGTCTCCAAATTGGGTCAGCTGTTCAACGACTATTATAAAATAAAATAAAATGTACTACACGCAAATGTGAATTTTTATAGGTACTTCTCGTTCACAGAATATACAATATGTATAAACCTATATACCTTTGAAATCCACTGTAGGCACAAGCAGATTTTGACTGTCAAAATCTAAGAAAATAGCCTTATTTCAAATATTTTTGAAAGGATCTTGGCCTTTAATGCAAAAGTCCACTGTAAATATTTATGCGTTAATAGTTTGTGTGGAAGTAGTGACGAGTGCGTGGCTCACCTATACTACAAAAAATACCAACGCATGTAACTATATGTGCTTTTCTCGAAATTCCAAAGGATCTTAAGTTGGATCTTAAGTTAATGAGTGATTTTTCTCATTAAATGTATGCTAGAAGAAATATGCTACAATACGTAAACTATGCTGTTATATAAATCTAATCTCTATTTTAACTCATTAATGCACAATTAATATAATTAAAATATCAAAAAGTCAGTAAAAAAATTATTTAATAAACTACACTAAGAAAATATTTACTACAGTTATAAATTAAAACTGATTTTAAATTTTGTTTCTTTAAAATAATTGCTTTCGTGTTAAAACAAGTTTTTAAGTTATGACTTACAGAAAGATAATAATTTTAGAACTACAGTCAAACCCCGTTAACGCGAAATCGCTTATCACGAAATTTCGCTTAACGCGAAATAATTGTTAGGTCCCGTCGATCGAGTCTGAAGAATAGTGTTAATTAATTCTTTTAACGCGAAACCCAAATCGCAAAATACCGCTTAAGACGAATAGAATTTTTTTCACTCCAAGTCAAAATTTCTTCTTTTACAAGAGTTTGGAATTAGTGTTTTGAAATTTCTACTCCTACCCTCGAATCGAGGTCCCATCCTTCCATAATTATCTCTTTTGATTGGTTGCTGCTATTCTGTTTCGGAATGTTCTTTGCACGTGCGTGGAAGGGGGTGGAAAGTAGTGCATAAGCACACATGATCGTGGTAGAGTCCAACTGTCAGTTGCCCTTGAAATTTCGTAAAAATGAGTCGAAAACAGCAATCCTTGTCCTTAGAGACTAAACAAAAAATTTTGAATGAAGTTTGTGATGGAATATTAAAGAAAACAGAGATCGCGACGAAATAAGGAATTCCCAACAGCACGCTATCTACGATTATAAAAAATCGTGAAAAAATTGAAGTCGCATATGCTATCAATCAATTTGAGCCAGCTAGAAAGCGAATGAGAACAGGGGGAAATGAGGAGATCGAAGTAGCGCTTTTGCGATGGGTGCGTGAAGCAAGGAGTCAGAATCTGCCTTTAACGGGTCATGTATTGCAAGAAAAAGCAAAAGTTTTTGCGGATGCTCACGGCGTGACAAATTTCGCATCTTTAAACGGTTGGTTAACACGATTCAAAAAGCGTCATGGAATTGTGTGTCATAAAATCTGTGGCGAAGAAGCAACTGTAGATAAGGAGACTGTGGAATCATTTTTGTCTGAAAAGTGGCCTGCTCTTAGGAAAAATTACGCGCCACGTGACATTTTCAATGCTGATGAAACGGGACTCTTTTTCAAAGCATTGCCCTCCCGTACATTGAGCATTAAAGGAGAAAAATGCTCCGGCGGAAAATGCTCTAAAGAGAGAATTACTGTTTTGGTCGCTTGTAATATGGATGGGACCGAAAAATTGCCCTTGTTTGTCGTAGGTAAATCAGCGAACCCACGTTGTTTTAAGAACTTAAAAACTTTACCCGTTGTATATGCTTCAAATAAGAAAGCCTGGATGAATAAAATGCTTTTTAAGAAATGGTTAACAGACTTGGACAGGAAACTATTTCGGGAAAAAAGAAATATTTGTTTGATGCTTGACAATTGTAGTGCTCATAATGATATTCACGGACTAAAAGCGATTAAATGTGTTTTTTTACCTCCTAACACCACAGCAAAACTTCAGCCGTGCGATCAAGGTATCATTCATAGCTTGAAGGTGCAATACAGAAAAGAAATGGTACGCAAGATGATCCATTGCTTTGATAATAAAATTACATTTTCTGTAAATCTATTAGACGCAATGAGATACTTAAAATGTGCTTGGAACAATGTTTCTTCTGAAACAATTATAAACAGTTTCAAGTGCGGTGGGTTCACAGATGGAAAAGAAATGAATCTTCAAGAAATAAGTGAAGCAGAACCAGAAACGTTGACTAATTTGATCGAAGAAGCGGAAAAACGCGGGATTCTATCAGCCCCTTTGTTCAAAGACTACACCACTATAGACGAAGATTTGCTAACATCGGATATAACCACCGATCAAGACATAATCGCTGAACTATCGGCGAAAAATGATGATGTCGACATGGATACAACTGATGAAGAGTCCGATATTGAACAAGAAAATCCAGTTACTTTAAATGAGGCGACATGTGCAATGAAAGTAATTAATCGTTTCCTCATGCAACAAGAAAATGCTATGGATGCATTAGATAACTTAGAACATATAAATGACTTTATTAATAAGTGTTATCTTTAGAAATTAAAACAGAAGTCAATAACTGACTTTTTTCAACCTTGATTCCGTAACGGATAAATAAATTCGTAATTTGGCGTTCAATTCACTTCATTATTTCTTCTCCAAATTTCAAGTTATTTTTAAATGTTCATTGTTTTTAGTATTTTTAATTTTATGTTAAATTCACTTAAATTTGCAATATGGGTTCATTAGTAACTTTTAAGAACTGTAATATATAAGTAATTGTTTAGTAGTTCAATAATTGTTGACTAGATGCCGCCACTACCTAAACGGTTAACACGAAATTCGGTTAACACGAAAAATTTCGGTGGTCCCGACGATTTCGTGTTAACGGGGTTTGACTGTATTTAAAAATTTTATTTTTATAGCTGAGGGGATAGAGAGTTCACCTTCCAATGAGGTGAGTCGTGTTAGAATTCCAACGATGGCTGGTCGATACCAATCCGCATCCGGTTTGCTAGACCACAGTGCTGACGTGTAATATTCTCAGTGGTTTGTTTACATTTCAATATTTCGAAAAAAATTTCAGAGTTTATGGCTTACACTACGTAAATCTGAATTCCCTTTTCTTAAACTTAAGTTTTTAAATTACTTATGGATTTGAAAGAGAATTTGCCTTGAAAGGACTCTCCTATTGTAAAGCGTTCTCTTAAGTACCTAATCCTTTACTATAGATTTATATAAATGGATACCAACTTAACTAATTCACCGCAAAAACCATAGTTATATACCTAGATGTCTTTTTTAAGTTTTGTACTGAGCCATGTACGTGATCAACATACCACCTATTCATACCACCAGAATTTCTAATAGCAGTAGTGCTTTTATGGCAGAGTACAGTAACAGTAGTGCTTTTATAGATAACAGTAGTGCTTTTATGGCAATCAAGCATGCTCTCTCTTGGCTTGCCGACGTAAACTACCCTGATGCTGTTATCTACTCTGATTCGCTCTCCTCACTGCAGGCATTAGCTGACCCAACAACCACTTCACATGTAATCGAACACATTAAACTACTATGGCGACCAAACATTGAATGTTTTTGCGTCAAGGCTCAAATAGGCATACAGGGCAATGAGGAAACGGATCAAGCAGCCAAGAGGGCCATCAGTCTCTGTCAAATTGACTTAGGGGTCCCAAGCTCGAAAGCCCAGATCAGAACATTTATTAAAACCTATAATATGAGGAGATATGACGAGAAAGTTAATCCCTTTTGTGATTTTTCAATCCCTTTTGTGAGAAACTGTGGCTTGCGCGAGTCCAGAAAGCGATCAACCTCATCTATGACCTCGTCATTTGAATGGAAGTTTGTGCCATCAAGATGCAGGTGCAGATGCAAAAACAAATAACGATTCGAAGGCGCCATGTCAGGCCTGTATGGCTGATGTTTCATCCAATCCAACTCCAGTGTGTAGAGCTTCCAGCCGGTCATCGCACTAACATGTGGCCGGGCGTTATCTTGATAAAAGAGAATCCCATTCCTTCTGAACTCGTGTTTTCGTTTTTCGTGAGTGGCATCGCTGACTTTAATTAGCATATTGCTGTAAATTGTACTGTTGATTGTACTGTACCCACCAGATACAGAGAATCATCTTCTTGTTAGTTAGCGTTCGTTTTGCAACCAAGACTGCTGATTCCTGGGGTGCTGACCACTCTCCTTTACTGCTTGTAGTACACACATTTCTGATCACAGATCACAATTGTGTCCAGAATGTTCTCTTTTCTCTGATCTCTGAGTAGAGCCATACAAGCCGCTTTTCTCTTGCTCTTGTTTTCAGCAGTCAATTCGTGAGGCACCCAGCGGTCATATTTAAACGTTAGAATTACGCGTTCAAAAGTATTAACTATTGTTTTTTTTGTTGTTTTTTTGTCAAATGTCAAGCTCTAACGCAGTAGTTCGTGTTAAAACTTTTCTGTCATGATCAAAGATTTCCTTTTACTGATCACAATCAACCTCAATAGGGCGGCCGGATTCCTCAATAGGGGGCCATGGTTCATCTTCAATGTCCCCAAATCCCCTGATTTTAACTGTCAAAACCGAACTTTTACTGCATTGTAAGAAACAGTATTGAAACCTAAACTTTCACACTATTTTTTTGGCATTCAGTTGCATTGAATTTATTTCGGAACTCATGGTACATAATCGTTCTGATCTATTGATGTGATAATTCCATTAAACACTTTTTCCGTGCAGAAGATAATAAAATTTTGACAATAAAATTTAAGATAATAAAATTTAAGATAGTAAAATTTAAGATAATAAAATTTTGATTATAAAGTTGTGTTGCCCCAACTTTCAGCTTTAGATTGCAAAAACCTGTTTGGTAAAAAGTTAACTCACGTAAATGACTAATGTTGTCGTTAAGGTATCTCCCCTTGGCGGAAAACTTTTTACTCAACCTGATATTTGCAAGTTTAATGGCGAATTAGGGAAATAGTGTGAAAGTAATTAAATATGACTCTTTGTCCTTTTTCAGTATATCATTCATTGCTCGAGGATAAATCATAAATTTGCGTATTTAATGCAACATTGCATGAATTGAAACAAAATCAAATAGTCAAATAAAAAAGAGCAAATTGTGACTGGCTTATAGGAAAGTAAAGTGACAAGGAAGATACGTTTATTTTGATTTAATAGAGAATTAAGAAAGAGGAGCTGCAATCCTTGACCTTCAGTGAAGTTGTGTCTCAAATTATGTAATGATGACATTTTTTTAAATTTTGTATTATTGTTTTATAATACTATGTAGTAAAGGGATAAAAAATTTAAATAATTACAAGAATATTGATGATCTCATAGCTTCAAAGTTTGTTAAAATATGGAAAACAGAAATTTTAAAAAGTACTGATTAAAAAATTAACTTAATTCAACACTGTGTCACACTTTTTTAGCCTTAAGAACACCATGCATCTCTCTAGTAACCTATCTATTTTTCACGTAGCTCTAAATGTGAGTTTAAGAAAATAGAAAAAGTTTAAAATTGGCATTTAAAAAGTAAAGTATCTTTTAACGCGCGTTCAAAAAAATGTAATAACTTGAAGTATGAAATATAGTATAAAATAGATACAGCTGAAAATTCATGGTTAAGAAAGTAAAAATTGTTTGAAATGAACGTTTGAAAAAATGGGTATAGCTCTATATCAAGAAAATAGGACATTGAATTTGTAGAAGAAGAATTAATCCTTTGGGGATGGGTAATTCATAAATGCATTCGTACAAAATAAGAATTAGGATGTAAATAAATAAAAAACGGTAGCTTAAATGTAGGCGTTGCTAATTTGACAGACTTACTTTGCTTTGACTTTAATTATTGTTAGTTTAATCATATATATAATCAATGTTAGTTCAAAGTATAACTAAATAATTTTATTTTGAACTAAGTAATGGTGAATTAAATAACACAAACAATTTTAATCCCTCCCACAAATAAACTGTTAAAGAATTTCTTTGATTACCAGTTTTTTCTTTTTACCCTTGTTGATACGGTTTTATGCTGGCACGTATTGTGACAGTCACCGCGAAAGGGTTAATTGGCTTATAACGTATAAAAAGAAAGAACTAAAAGAAGCGAATGTACCACCATTTTCTAAATAAAATAATATAGATAAAAGTTTTCCTATTTTTAACTCAATTAACCCCATATATGATTTAATCCTTTGCACTCGAAAGGCGCCTCTCCGGCAGCATTATAACGGATAAATATACCTATAAATTTAACTATTAACCCTTAGCACTCCGAGTACTTTTAAAAGCTGGTTGATCTAATATCAGTACTATAGCATTTAAAATACACTAGTATTATCATACAATTTAAAATTCTTAAGAATAACGTGGTTACTAATTATTAAGGTATAAAATTTCTTAATTTAAAAGTGGTGACTGTTGATGGTGCCTCGGTGGGGACATCGGAGTGCAAAGGGTTAAAATTGGCACCACTGTCCTCCTTTTGATTTTGCGTCATTAAACTCTACGTTCAACACAATTTCCATTTTTACTTTTTAATGGATAGTAATCAAATTTTCAGTGGCTTCCAGCCATTATAATAAAATATTGCAAACCAAGTATGAAATCAATATTCAGAAAAAATTAAATTAAAATTAAGGGCTCAAACACTTTCTTCTACCTAAACTAATGACACCATATTTTCCATATTGCGACAATCCTTAGTTAAGGATCAAGGACCAACTCCTTCCTAAAAGTGTATGTTATTTCAAAAAATTACGTGTATATATATATATATATATACACACTAGAAAGCTGAGCCTCCTGTTCGCTCACCTACCCTGATTATTGCTTCGCAATTATTGTCGTTTCTTGTTAGGACACAATTTTTCTACTGAAGTTAAAATTATTCACTTTACATATATATGTTACCGGCAAAGTATGAAATCCGGCATTGTATAGTATGCCTAAAATTAGCCGGCAAAGTATGAAATGGTTTATATTTCACAAATTGCCTAGGTATTCTATAGAATGCCAAATGTTATTTAGGCAAACTATGAAAAAAACGTCCTGATGAGGCTATTATGTAAATGATGTGCATGTTATTGTGAATGACCGAAATCGGTGGTTGTTGACACCGGTGAATGTTGACAATCACATAGTCGCTTTGGTGAATGTCCGTAATATTTATTACATCCGATTTGATATTAATTTATTCGTGGATTTAATTACATTTGTTCGATATTTTAATACTTACTGACGATAGATTAGAAGAAACATCAGTGTTTTTAGTATCGGGCAAATATATACCGGGCAATGGCACTTGACTTTAAAAAAACATCAGTGTAGGGTAAATCGGGCAAATATATACCGGGCAGTGGCACTAAACCTTAAAAAACACAGTGAAGGATATACCGGGCAAATGTATACCGGGCAGTGGCACTTGACCTTAAAAAATATCAGTGTAGGGTATACCGGGCAAATGTATACCGGGCCGTGGCACTGAACCTTAAAAAAACATCAGTGTAGGGTATACCGGGCAAATGTATACCGGGCAATGGCACTTAACTAGACCTATTACTAGACTGCATACTAGACCTTTGGTAAATGTCCGGTCTAGTTAAGTGCCACTGCCCGGTATATCCTACACTGATGTTTTTTTAAGGTTCAGTGCCTCTGTCCGGTATACCCTACACTGATTTTTTTTTAAGATCAAGTGCCATAGCCCGGTATACCCTACACTGATGTTTTTTAAGGTCAAGTGCCATTGCCCGGTATATATTTGCTCGGCACTCCAAACACTGATGTTTCTTCTAATCTATCGTCAGTAAGTATTAAAATATCGAATAAATGTAAGTATATCCACGAATAAATTAATATCAAATCGGATGTAATAAGTATTTCGGACATTCACCAAAGCGACTATGTGATTGTCAACATTCACCGGTGAAAGTCAACAACCACCGATTTCGGTCATTAACAGTAACATGTATCATTAACAGTATCATTAACAGTATCATTTACATAATAACCTCATCAGGACGTTTATTTCATACTTTTTCCTAAATAGCATTTGGCATTCTATACAATGTCTAAGCATTCTATACAATGCCGGCGTTTCATACTTTGCCGGTAACATATATACTAAAAGAGATTCTGCTTGCTTACGCTTTTGCATTCCAGTCCCTACGTTCAAATATTATTATCTATTAGTATTATAAATATTTAGATCTATTGGTAAGCAGAAGTATTGAAGTTAGATCTATTGGAAAGCAGAAGTACAGAAGTTAGATCTATTGGCAAGCAGAAGTATAGAAGTTAGATCCATTGGTAAGCCATTCATATTGTTATAACAATTTATAGTTATCTATATATATATTTCTCTTACACGGCACCAAAAAAAAGCCTCATTACAACTTCCCGAATGGCAACGTTAGAAAATGATTGCATCTAAAAATGTCACATGCCAAATCTAGCTGAGGTGGTTCAACATATAGCGCTTTTAAAAACGGAAACAATAACCAGAGTGAGCATTATCAGGTTGTTCAATTCAGCTGCGGCAAAAATAAAAATAAACAACTCAAAAAATAAAAATGCTGTTGCCAGCCATGGAATTATTCTAAAGTTAACTTAGCAACATAAATCAAAATTATGATATCTGAGCGTTTGACGTAACAAATCCTTCAATTCTATAAGTGTTGTATCGCCAAATGCCCAAATTAACAATTGCAATTTCAAATTAATATTGAAATGTACAGGTTTAGAATTTTCTACAGTGAAAAGTTTCTTCAGTATTCAAAAAAGCATACAAAAGCTAGACGTTAAGAACGTATCCAATGAGCGAGCAAAGCGAGCATTGGATTGCGAAGCAATCCGAAATGAACTGCGAGAGCAGTTCCGGGGGTTGGTGAGCGCCAGCTATCAGGGGGCGAAACCTCCTAGTAACAATATATTATTAAAACAAATTTGATAAGTTCCCAACTGTAATTTAATATTTTCATTTACCAAATGGGCGGATGTATTAAATGCTATATTTGCTTGGATCTCATTGTGCATGAAGCTGATCATTAAGTTAGAAATCATTTACCAGATCTCTTTAACTGTAATTTATTACAGTATATTAACGTTATTTGCACAAAAATTATAATTGTCAAAAGATTAATATGATTTGACGTCCTTTCTAACTGTTAAGAATAGAAGTGGATCACTTAATAACTTGTAAATATTGTAATAAAGGTTTATAGAAAATTAGTAAGAGTTTTATGATGCATCTGACATTGTGGTGAAACCCGGACGTGATCGTTTGCATTTGATCGACATATAAGTCAGATATTTTTATACTCTTATTTTGAAATGTTTTCAAGTTTGGAATTCTAAATGGATCTGCTCATAGTTAAAAGAAAGTCAGTAAGAGCTTCTTTTACTCGTTTATATAATATTTTAATTGCGGTTCCCGATAAACCTGAATTAAATTTTGAAGATTTAGAAAGTAAATTATCGTCTTTGGAAAGAATTTCTATTGATTTATCGAAATTAGATGAAGATATATTACCTATAACGCCATTTTGATAGAAGTCGCCAAAGCAGACGATTTTGAAAAAGAATACTGTATCATTGAAGAATACAGAGAAAAGTTAGATTCTGTTCGTGTTCGTGTAAAAAGAATTCTTAATTCTCGTGAACTGAAAGATAAGAAAGATGATTCGGTTAAAATTGAAAAAACTAAACTAAAGCTTCCGAAAATAGAACTTGTACATTTCAGTGGCGAGGTAAAAGATTGGCTACATTTTTGGAGCCAATTCAGTAGAATACACGGAAATAAATCGATGGACGATGAAGATAAATTCCAATATCTTATTCAATGCGTGACAGCCGGAGGAAGAGCTCGTAAAATAGTGGATAGCTACCCGCCAACGGCCGATAATTATTCCAAGGTTATCGAGAGTTTGAAATCAAGGTTTGGCCGAGAGGAACTTTTAATTGAATATTATGTTCGGGAACTGTTGGCTCTTGTCGTTAAAAATGCAACAAATTTAAAGAATAAAATGGATATTACACAATTGTACGATAAATTAGAATCCCATTTGCGATCGTTGGAATCCATTGGCATGACATCTGACAAATATGCCGCTATGCTATTCCCTTTAGTGGAGTCATACATCCCCGAAGAAAATCTACGAGTTTGGCTTAAAAGTCCTTTAATTAATAAACAAGGGAATTCTTATAGCGATAAATTGGCTCAACTGTTAACATTTCTAAGAACGGAAGTGGGGGGTGAAGAACGGATTGCTCTAGCAAAAACTGGTTTTAAACAAGCTGAAATAGTTGAAAAGAGACAAAAACACAGAGAAACAGAATTTTATCCACCTACGGCCAATGATTTAGTATCTGGGTTTAAAGAAAAAGCAAAGTTGAACTGTATATTTTGTAGCAAATTACATGAAAGTAAAGACTGTTTTAAGGGACAAAAACTGTCATTAGAAGAAAAGCGAGAAGCAGCCAGAAAATATAAATGCTGTTTTTTTTTGTTTGAAACCAGGGCATTTATCGAGAAACTGCAGATCAACCGTACCCTGCTTGGTCTGCGGAAAGCGACACTGGGTAATAATGTGTCCTAATTTATCGCCAAGTCAGAAAGTGGCGATTCAAGAAAGTCAAGAAGGGCCGCAAAATCTTGCTTTAACCAATCATAATGTTTCAGAAGAATTTTTGCTGCAGACTTTGCTTGTTGTGATAAATTATGGGGGAAAACGTAATATTGTTAGAGCTTTAATCGATACTGGCTCACAACGCTCTTATGTATTAAAATCCACAGTTGAACGACTGAAATTAACACCTGTAGGGTTTGAAACTCTGAATCATGTGGTGTTTGGTGGAAATATGACAAGATCTAAACACAATGCCTATAAATTAAATGTAAGCAGTGTTCATGCAAACAAATTTTGCGAGATGCAAGTCTTAGATCAACCAACCATTTGTGGAATAATACCAAGAACAAATGATGTATCTTGTTTAAAAGGGTTAGAAGACTTGGGGATCCAGATAACAGACCGTGGTAAAGGTAGACCTCCTATTGAGCTCCTAATAGGAGCAGATATTGCAGGCAAATTGTATACAGGTCAAACGTAAATTTTAAAATGTGGTCTTGTTGCTGTGCAGACGCACTTAGGTTGGACTATCATGGGAAGGTCTGAAATTCATAATTGCAAAGACAACACTATATCATCACTATTTTTACAAAGCCATAATATAGAAAATCTTTGGAAACTGGAAGCAATAGGAATTGGAGATCCTTGTGAAAGTATGAACACAGAGTTATTGGAAAATGGCGTTTGATCATTTTGAAAAGACTCTAAAGATTACTGAAGATGGGCGCTATGAAATTAGTTTTCCTTGGATGCAAAGTCCGGACGAACTACCAAGTAACCGCGAACTTGCAGAAAAACGATTATTGTCCACTTCTTGGAAACTCAGTAAAGCTGGAAAGATAAAAGATTATAATTCTGTGTACCAAGAATGGTTGCAAGGTGGAATAATTGAAGAATGTTCAGAAGGGCCAGGTCACTATTTGCCACATCATGCAGTGTTCAAACCAACTTCCACTACCACACCTGTTAAACCCGTTTTTGACGCCTCGTGCAAGTCGAAGGGAAATATTTCGTTAAATGACTGCTTGATCAAAGGCCCGAATTTGCTCGAAGACATCCCAACTGCTCTTCTTAAATTCAGACAGAAAAAAATAGGAGTTGTTGCTGACATTAAGAAGGCGTTTTTGCAAATTTCAGTAGCAGAAGAGGATCGCAAGTATTTGAAATTCTTATGGTAGGCAGATGAAGAAAAAAAGTCTATTAAAGTATACCAACATTGCAGAGTTGTTTTTGGACTTAATTGTAGTCCGTTTTTACTGGGTGCTGTTTTAAGACATCATTTAAATTCATTTGCATTCTCTCCATATCAAGATGTTTCAGAGACACTTAAATCTGCTTACTATGTGGAAAACTGTGTTACTTCAGTTAATTCTGAAAATGAATTACAAAGATTTGTAAAAGTGTCTACAGAGATCATGGCCAAAGGAAAGTTCGAGTTGAGAGGATGGGAATATTCTGCTGTTAAACGTTCAAGTGTTCCTATGGTCCCATCACAAGTTTTAGGTTTACTATGGGACAAGAATGAAGATGTTATTTTTTATGATACTCTATCCATTTCAAACCATCCAGAAAAGATAACTAGAAGGTCCATTCTTTCCATGGTTCAGCAAGTATTTGATCCGCTTGGAGTTTCAAGCCCAGCTACGTTGTATCCTAAGTTACTACTACAAGAGAGTTGGAGGTCTGAATTAGGCTGGGATACTGAGGTTTGTGAAGATACAAAACTCAAAGTTCTAAATTGGATTGGAGAAATGAGGAAACTAAAAGATTTAAGAATAAATAGACAAGTGTTTCCTGATAATTATTTGGAGTCAGAATTACATACCTTTTGCGATGCAAGTAGTTTATCTTACGCTGCAGTAGTTTACTTGAGATGTGAGACAGATGAAAATTTTTCGGTACAGCTATTGATAGCTAAATCCAGAGTTGCACCGTTAAAGAAGATTTCTATACCCAGGTTAGAGCTTTTAGCCTGCTGTATTGGTACGCGTTTGGCTGATTTAGTACGGAGGAGCTTGAATATAAACCTTAAGGAATTCTTTCGGACGGACTCAACTACTGCGTTGCAGTGGATACAAAGGGAAGGGTCCTGGGGTGTGTTTGTAAGGAACAGGGTTAAGGAAATCCTTAAGACATCCAAAAAGGAGAGCTAGAGACACATTCCAGGTGATTACAACCCAGCGGACCTACCTTCCCGAGGGTGTTCTGCGGAAAAGCTTATAAAATCTAGATGGTGGGAGGGACCACCCTGGCTCAGAACGCCGGAAGAAAATTGGCCAAATACTGAGTTGAGAACAAATGAGGAAGAAGTACGCCTAGAAATACACAACTGTTCAACACTTTTACTTACCGAAAGCAGTGAAGATTTTTTATGTTATTTCTCAACTTATACCAGAATTATACGCATGATGGCATGGGTATTAAGATTTATTCACAACACAAGAGACAAAACCAATTTTCGAAAGGGAGAATTATCAGTAAAGGAATTAGATGAAGCTGAAAGGGTCCTTATAAAAAGAGTGCAAGGTGAAGTATTTACTCCGCAATTTATCAATAGTTTGAAGACTTTAAACGTTTTTACAGATGAAAATGGAATTTATAGAGTAAAGACGAAATTAACGGACAGGAAAGATACTGATTTGTTTAGATACCCTTATCTTCTTCCGAGTAAACACAAATTTTTAGAAGTATTGATTCGAGAAAACCATTTGGAACTTATGCATGCTGGATTACAAACTGTTCTATCTAACTTAAGGGAGACATTTTGGGTTCTAGGTGGAAGACGATCTGTTCGCCACGTAATTAATAAGTGTATCAAGTGTAGAAGGCACACTGTGAAGCCTGCTGAAACCGCTCCAATTTCCTTACCAGAAGATCGTGTCAAAGACGCTTCAGTTTTTGAAATTGTAGGAGTAGACTTGGCTGGTCCTTTGATCTTGAAAGGTGGCCAAAAGAGCTGGCTTGTGATTTTCACGTGTGCGGTGTTCAAAGCTGTACACTTAGAATTGGTCAGTTCGCTGTCTACCAAAGACTTCTTACTCTGTTTAAGAAGATTCATCGCTCGTCGAGGACGACCGAGTGTTGTATACAGTGACAACGGGACAAATTTTGTAGGAGCGGAAAACCTTTTCCGAAGCATTGATTGGAGTGTTGTCAAATCAGAAACAACAGTTAAAAGAATTGTGTGGAAATTTATCCCGCAATAATAGCAGTACAGAAAAATAGCTTTAAATTAGGGATACAAAAATATTTATAGAAAAACAATATCTTTACGACTTTTATTAGTTTTATGCTGATGACAACCAAAACAATATGAAAATGAATGAGGACAAACTGGATTCTTCCACGTGATTTTCCAGCTAATAAAAATGCACTGACAAGAATGGAAAACTGCGACACCATCATTAGACATACTCAATCAAATCTCACCAAACTTTAGTAGGTAAGTTTAGTTGTAACATTTCAGCAGACTGCATTATTAAAAATTAATACCTTTTAAAAATACCTTAATAAACATTATATATATATATATATATATATATATATATATATATATATATATATATATATATATATATATATATATATATATATATATATATATATATATATATATAGACATATATATATATATATATAGACATATATATAGACATATATATATATATATATATATATATATGTTTAAATATTCAAAGTGCTCGTTGTTTCGTTCACTGTAAAAATTGAAAATAAATAAACGATACGACTATACATGTATATGAATAGATAAATATTGTGAAAGGATTCTGTTTTTATCTTATTTAAGTGTTAAAACGCAGGCCTTCATCTATCAAGGTAATATCAGAAATAACACAACAAATTATAAAAACTGTTATGTGAGCGTTGATAATTTTATCACCGAATTTACTTCCTTCAAAAATTATTCTACGCTTGATATTTATTTCTTTAGGAAGTCAATAATCTTTATTTAGTTAAAATAACTTATAAGTACTGAAGAAGAGATAATTAATGTGTGCTGAGTCTTGAGTCACAAAAGAAGCTTTTGCCCTGCTGTTGAGCAGTAAAATAATGAAACAAAATTTTAAGTGAGATGAAACAAATTCCAAGGCTGTCAGATAAATAAATTAGTAAATAGTTATGCTGATAAACATGTCCGATGGAATCTTTGTTTTGGAATTTTTCATTAGATTAAGTTAAAAGTTAATATTGTAATATGATATTATAAATGAATACTCCAGCTCATATTTACACAAAATTTATATATATATATATATGTAATACATACATATATATAAATATATGTATGTATTCATATATATATGAAGGCAACAGTCAACTTCTCATAAACTTAAATTTGCTAACCTTTTCTGGTTGGGCTTCTTAATGCAGTCTTAAATGTATTCGTGCAAAATCAGAATTAGGATGGACAAATATAAAAAGCGGCAGCTTATTTTTTATAATTTGACATTCTTATTTATGCTATTGCTTTAATTCTAACATGTCTAATTAATGTTAGTTCAAAGTGTAATTATGTAATTTTTATTTTAAATTAAATAGTATCATATTAATTAAATCGAGCCATTATTAATCCTCCCCCCAAATAAACTTTTATAGAAATATTTTGCCTATCAGTTTTATTATTTTTTTACCCTAATTATCACCACCCTACGAATGCTTGTTTGTTTCGAGGAGTTTAATATTATTTCTTCATGAATCCGACAAAGGTTGCGTGGTACCATCACCTCCTACATCAGAAAGCCTCCACACGGTATTTTATAAGTAGTCCGCGCAGACTATTTAAAAAGTTAACCAGTTGTGCGCATGAACCGAAAACCTCTTATAATAGTAATTGAGAGAAATTAATCATATATATTTGAGAATTGAATCTGTAGTGGTTGACAAGTGAATGAGGCAAAGCAATAATATTCACAAATAAAAAAATTTTAGTCATATATTTGCTACCACTTTTTTATTTTACCTAGATTTTGTATTAAATGACACGTTCGGAAAATGGATATCCTTCACAGTGGTCTGATCGGACTACCTATAAAAAATCGTGTGGAGGCTTTCAGTTATAGGAGGCGTTGGTGGTACCGGTCCTCGTTGAACTGTTCTACCGTAAAGTGCTCGACTTCGCTACCAAAGCAGGGGAACCATTCCCACTGTAGAGGATCAAAAATACTATGTCACGTCTTCCTCCTCAGAGATGTTTCCCAGTCCATAGCCAATAGCCCATTGTGCAGGGCTAGTTCGACGTAAATAAAGTACCTACCTATCATCAGTAGTTAGCGTACATTAGCGTAGGCGTACTACAGTATATCCGCGTAACATGAATGCGACAGCAAGACACCAACAAATTGGTTTCTGGCATTTCTTATAGCTATCAGAAGCTTTATTCTTTAAAGCTATGAATAAGGGGCACTCTGAAGCGCAAAACGCTAACTCGTAATTCTTCAACAAGAATGAACTTGCAATGCATAATTAGGGTGACAAAAGATTTCTCGAAAACTATCCACAGCATTGCGAACAGTAATATCACTAACGTTGCAAAACAGTGCGAACCACTAGAAAGCTTCACCAAAGTGTCGAATAATTCCTTAGCAATCTAGTCTGGTAAGTCAATATCACATTTCGTTCTATTCCGGTACGTGACAGTGCTCCGCTTCATTGTCGTCTGCCAGAACATTCATATGAATACTATTCACAATCATGTCGTCTTTTTCGCTAAATTTTTGGTCATTTCATTTAATGAAAAAATTCATCTACAAGTTTTACTGAGGTAAAAATATATCAGTAGTTCCACTGTGCTAGAAGTTTAGGTGTGGTTGTATACTTAGAGTACTAGATTTTCTCAGAGCAGTAATTCAGTTTAGACCGTTAACTTTTAAAAATAAAGATAACCATTTAAATAAAAATATTTTTTCTTAATTTTACATTAGTTGAAAACAAAAACTTGAATTAAAAGTTATATGACTTGGTCGTCTTGCAATACATTTTTATCTTGATTTACAAGCCATGACTATTTCCCAACCCTCAT
This sequence comes from Parasteatoda lunata, assembly GCA_949128135.1. Lineage (NCBI taxonomy): Eukaryota > Metazoa > Arthropoda > Arachnida > Araneae > Theridiidae > Parasteatoda > Parasteatoda lunata. The sequence continues at coordinate 21,973,684 of OX421978.1, forward strand.
TTCTTGCTCAGGATTATAACAAAATTGCTTATAATCGGAATGTTCTTAGGCTTTTTTAGACACAAAAACAAATTTTTAACTCGATAAGCACTCAACTGGGCTACTTGAAGCAGGGATTCTAAGATACCAAGTAATTTAACGTCAACTATTGCGTGACATTTTTTTAATACGTTGGGCCTCTATTTTTGTTTCATAAATCATCTTCACAGGGTTTGATGTCATACAAAATTAAAAACCCGCACGAAACTTCAAAAATGAAATTTTTCTTACGAGGGACAAAATGACCCCTATTGGCTTTTTTGGATATTTCTGTGATCATTTATTTTAATAATCAATATTAAAACATGAAATTTTGATACAGTTTACTTTGAATCAATCTCTAGAAAAAGTAAAAAAAAATATAAACTTCGAAACTCACGAGTATCCACTAACAAATGTCGAAAAATGATCAAAATGATTCTAACGGCGCTTCTTGCAGTGTTATATAGAACGTCCAGCTAATTGCTTGACTGGCTTTAGAGCAAAGTCAGATTTCAACCATCGGGACTCAAAGCATTTTGCACAAGCATTTAAAAATTATCTTGCACAAAATATAAACTATAATGGTAACTAAACTGAATGCACAGCATAACTGTAAAGTATTAAAATTATTTTACCCCTTCTACAATTCTAGCAACTCAATGAGTTTTTAATAGTATATTAAACAAATATTTTCATATCCAGCTGTTACCCGTGGCCTTGTCCCAACAGATGTGCTTTGATTTTAATTTCCACTAATTTCAAGAGATGCCCGAGCGTTTTAGAAATAATTTAAAATCTGTTCGGCAGACATTAAATCACCCAAACCACCGTAATTGGGACATTTCAGCATAAGAGGAAGAAAAAGTATAAAATATTTCTGTTATAAGAAAAGATAGAAAACTGATCTTAAAGCTCCATTACGTGCTGTAATGCTTCCTCGCGCACCTCTCGAAAAATAACTTGATTATCATACAATATATAAATGCTATTGCTCGTAAAAGGCATGCTCCGTTAACAACAACTGGTATGGTAGCATGCGGCACCGTTTATGTTTAAAAGTTTTACATCCATTTTAGAAAAGATCAGAAATAAATTTAAATAAACATTTCGAAATTAAATTTTTATATCTAAAAAATATAATATATATGCTTAACGTATAATTATATGTTTAACGAATTTACTGTCTATCCTAAAAAAAGCAAACATACCCTAGTGGAAGTCCTGATGTCCTCTTTTGAAATCATAGCATTGACGTGACTATTTCTTTTCTTTTTTTTTTTTTTTTTTTTTTGAAGTTCCGGATTTGTATGCACATGGTACCATGAATGACTGAAATCAAGAGAATGTCGACTTTCACCGGTGAATGTCGACAATCACCACGCAGTCACTTAGGTTAAAGTACGAAATATTCATTATAACCGATTTGATATTAATTTATTCGTTGATATTACTTTATTTATTCGATATTTGAAGATCTGCTGAGGATAGATTAGAAGAAACATCAGTGTTCTTCAAAATGAAATCACCGGCCTCTAACCGGTTAAATGCATACTGGACATTGGCACTTGACCTTAAAAATCATTAATGTAAGGCATACCGGGCAGTGGCATTGAACCTTAACCCCTTGACATACGAAGACGTCTGGGAGACGTCATTTGTTTCTTATGTTAAAACAATATTTGATGTGTCTCAGACGTCTTCAACATAGAGATGCCAACTTACTCTGGACAGCTAATAAATATTTTAAAGTGGTAGTTTATCAAATGTGATTCTTGGTTTAATAAATTCAATTTAGTAGATTTTTATCCACCACTATTTCTAAATAATTCGTAGGCTAATATCATTCACCACTATATAATAATGTCAAGGGCCGTAAGGCCTCCGACGCCCAGTTCCACTACAACGAACGAATAATTATGTCATGTGATACCTTTTAAAAAGCAAGCAAACATAGTCAAGTATTTGAAAAATTTAGTTTATAGTTATTTACCTTTTTTTAAAAAATTATTTTCGGTGTCCGGAGCAGTTGACATCTCTGTCAACATTCCGTTGTGATTTGTTGTTTACAGTACAATCAAAGATCATTTCGATATCAAGAAATGCTATGTCAAGGGGTTAAAGTAACATTGTAGGGCATACCAGACAAATGTATACCGGGCAGTGGCACTTAACTAGACATAATATATATTTCGGACATTTACCAAACTGACTATGTGATTGGCAACAGTCACCGGTGGAAGTCAACAACTACCAATTTTGGTCATTCACAATAACATATATACTCGGAATACTCAATTTTTCTGAATTTGACTTTTGTGCCATGTTTTTGCGAAAAAATGCGTTCTTCATATTTTTAAATATCAGATGAAGATATGATAAAAATGAATTTCGGGAAATTATCCTATACTGACATGCAATTACCTAATTGTTGAGATGCGGTTTTACGGAGTTTACTTTACACTAACAGAAATTTTTCTACCGGAAGTTGAAACAATCTCAACTAACGCAGCCCCCTGCCATGGAGAACATGAAACGCGCTATGGAATAAGATGATAAACTAACTTAAATAACTACTTAAGACAACCTAACAAAATTAATAACTATAGTGTTGCCAATAGATAGACAAATACCCGAGTTCATGATGCCACTTAAGAGAAATATATATGTAGATCATATGAGTATAAAAAATCTCCCAGGAGAGAAAATTTTTCAACAAATAGCATCATTCTACTGTAGTCACGTCATTTTTTCAACATCATAAAAAAAATCTCCTTGTTTCATCAACCCATAATGTGTAATTATGGTAAATAATTCAACCCATAATTCAAGATAAATATGATATTTTCTAGCATATAATTTTATAATAACAATGATTTAAATTAGATCTTTTCTATTTGTTTTTTATATGATTAAATTTTCCCTGAATACCATTATGCACTCCACCTCAAAGCTACACTTGAAGATTAATAGGCAAAATACCTTCCGGTTTGAGTACCTAGCTCCTTCATGAAGAAGAAAGAACTTAACGTAAAATTAAAAGAGACAGTGTACAGCCTCCACACGGTTTTTTAGAGATAGTCCGATCAGACCACTGTGAAGGATATCCACTTTCCGAACGAGTCAGTTAATACAAAATCTAGTTGAAATAAGAAAGTGGTAGCAAATACATATCTAAAAATTTGTTTTATTTATGAATATTATTGGTTTGCCTTATTCACTTGTCAACCTATACAGATTCAATTCTCAAATTTATATGATAAATTTATCTCAATTACTTTTCTAAAAGGTTTTGGGTTTATGCGCACAACTGGTTCACTTTTTAAATAGTCTGCGCGGACTACTTATAAAAGACCGTGTGGAGGCTTTTTGATGTAAGAGGTGATGGTACAGCACAGCTGTATAAGCTACCGTCACTTAACTTAATTGTCCACTAGATTTGATGCAACAATTTGGAATACATTTCCATTGGGATAGGAATACGAATGGTCCAATTGAAATCGTGTAAACGAAAATTGATAGTGGAACACTGATCTAGTTCGGCCTCTGATTTTGGCATCTGTATTGAATAAAATAGAAACGTTAAAACATTTGAAAGCTATAAATATTGAAAAGAAAATTATGCTGAGCTTAAATATACCACAGTTTGCATGAAACGTAATAAAGCATAAGGCGTAAACTATTTTAGTCAATAGTTAGCTAAATGCTAAAATGTGGAGCAGGAGAAGTTTAAAAACCTATTCAATTTAAACTAATTAACTGAAACTCGTGACACTGCAGTACGTGAGACACATGGCATTTGTTTAATAACAGTAAATAAGTTTAATCATATCCAATTAATAGTAATAAATTCAAAACATGACATTTTTGTAAGATTTGTTAAAACACAAGATAAAATTCAAATTATTGTATTAAGGTATTTTCTAAAAAAAATTACCATTTTTAAATAAATAATACCCTTAAAATTACTCTTTCTTAGTATTTATGATTTTGTTGCGAGGCATCTGGTAGATAAGTCGAATGATTATCATCTACGTTAAGTATTACATTAAAATTAATCTAAAAATTAACATAATGCCATGTTAAACAAAAGAAAAAAGACGAACGACATAAAATTTTAATGAACTAAAATGATGCACGAAAAAGGAAATAATTTTTTTAAAATGGAGATGAATACAATGATAATGAGCTGGTCATTAATGCAATTTTTTTTCCGGTTCAATAATCACGCACAAAAAAAGAAGGTTAAATGTTATGCGTTTATTGCTTTCATTGAAACTCGCGTAACCTTCAAATCTGAATAAATACAAACTGATCTACGAACTACGCGTTTTTTTAGTTGGTCCAAGAAATAGGGTCTTCAAACGTTTTTTCATTCCTCGTTCTTAAAGTCTTCTTTGTTTCATGTATTCAATATTTGTTTCATAAAGTAAAGTGATCGTTCAAAAATGAACATATAATCAGATATTAACTTATTTAGTAGTCTTTAAGGCGTGAGGTCTTTTAGTGTGAGCATTTGGTTAGGCTAAAATGGAACTTTTACCCGTTTGGGTAGAGGGGTTAAGCCCTGAATTAGTGAAAAGAGCCCGGGATGAGCTAGGAGAAACACCCGAAACACAAGAAGAAGCCTTGTTGGAATTAAGAAAGATGATAAATGGTGAGTTTAAAATATTTTATTTTATAACCGGTGTTGAACAGCCGATCCAGTTCTGAGTTCACGACTATCAATGTTCAATTCCGTAGCCTTTTAATTTTGCACCAAATTAAACAAGGAAAATATTGTGGATCCATCATTGGGATAAACTAGCCTTTGTTGGAGGACTTATTGAGCGGTATTTGCAATACATGGAAAACCACGAAACCTTCTCACGATTAGCCCGACAGTAGGGAGGATTATTAGTCATGATTCGTCTACCACTAAGAATATTTTACGTCAGTATTGCCTCGACACATTACCTTCTACATCAGAAAGCCTCCAGACAGTTTTTTATAAGTAGTCTGCGCAGACTATTTGAAAGTGAAGCAGTTGTGCGCATGAATACAAATTACTGGGATGCCAACTGGCTCCGCTTTGTAAAACAGTATTTTCTAGTGGTAGCGAAATTTAAATTACTTTTAGTTTAGTATTTTTCATTCTGAGTAATTTTTTCACCACTAAATATCGAAAATTATAAGTATCATATGGAATGCAACGTTAAAGCATCAATCTACTGGTTACTATATAAAAAAGTAGGCGTAACTATCCTTCTTTAACGAATTTTACTATATAATTTGCTACCACTTTATTAAAACTTTTCCAGAGAGCGGAGCAGATGGCATCCCTGAAATTATTTTTTAAAAGTAATTGAAAGAAATTTATCGTATATATTTGTGAATTGAATCTGTAGTGGTTGACAAGTAAATAAGACAAACCAATCATATTAAAAAATTAAACAAATTTGTAAACATATATTTGCTACCATTATCTTTTTTTGTACTAGACTTTCTATTAAATGCTTCTTTCTTAAACTTGTATAACTTAATAGTGGCCTAATCGGACTACCTACAAAAAACCCTGTGGAGGCTTTCAGTTATAGGAGGCATATTAACCAGCCACGACTGGGATTCCAACCTGAGTCACCTCATTGGAAAGCGAACGCTTTATCCCCTGACCCATCGCGACTCGGTGAGCTATAACAACTACGTTTTGCCATGCCTTAGTTTATGCTTGATACTAGCCGAGTTAATTTTTTTTTCATAATTGTGTGAACCACGCCTGTTAAAAATCGTGGTACATTTATTTTCAAATTGTATGGTTATTTCCTATCTTCAGAAATCTTTATGTGCAAATATATTTTTTTTCATTTGGGGAGTAACTAAAGCAAACATTATTTTAAACAAATAGAATTTTTTAAACTTTTTTATGAGAATTATGAACATGACCCTTAATCTATACTACATTTTGTACATATGCGTAAAGCATTTATAACATCACTCTGAAAAAGTGGAAGCAAATAAAACTAGCTTAGAAAGAATTTCTAGGTGGAAATAAATTCCCTAATTTCAATATTTTATTGATTTTAAACAGGTATGAAGATCAGCAAGATAAAGCATCACAATTCTTATGTTTTCGCGTGTATACAACAGGAATAGTGTTTAATTACAAACTGAAAAAACTTTTTCACTTACTTTCACTTTTATTTCTTAAAATAAAACAACATCATGATTGTAATTGTTTTACAGTATATATTACTTCTGTTAAAAAATTAAACGAAAATTTTGGTATGTTAACGATTTCCTAAATTCTAACCTTGTGGTTGGTAGCTTCACATACCTTTCAAGTTCCACTATGTAAATTTACTGAAAATTTTATGAGCGCAATATTTTAATTCACGAAATAAATAATTAATATTTCTGAAGATTTTTTCTCAGTTATAACAATTTAGTTACATCAATTTAATTTTATAAATTTTAGTACATCAATATCAAATTTTATTATTTAAGTCTCTTAAAATTTTTTTTTTTAATTAAACTCTAAAAAACTTTGTATTCGAAAAGTTTTGAAACTACTTGTAGCACAAAACTTGGTCATTAATATATTTTAAAAAAAGAAACGAAATAAAAAGTGTTCTGTTCTATAAATATAATTAGTTTATTACAATATTAATATTAATTAGTCGATATATTCAAACTTGTAGCGAAAATGTTTGACTGAACTAAGTGGTGCTTCTGATCTATGTATTTAAGGGTAAATGCCCTACCACTTTTTTTTATAATTACACCTTTTGCATCATTTTTATAATCATGCATGATGTTTTGCGAACAGAAGTTATTTGAAGAAATTGATACAGGGCTGCAAAATATTTTACAGGGTGTTAGGCAGTCAAAAGCTAATCTTTTCAGAATTTGGTCTATTTTTCCAATGTTAAAATGTAATGCTAAATAAATAATAAAATATACAGGCGTTTAACATGAAATTCTGTATTCTTTACGCGTAGTGGCGTGGAAAATATTTTAAAATCATATTTACAGCGAAGCTTGTATTACTGAGTTGGGGGTTGACGAGCAATAGCGAGCAAGTGGGTGAATATCCTAGCTCATGTTTAGAAGCAAAGAAATAATTAAAAGGATGAAATGTCTGCTAACACTTTTTGGTATCATTTTTTAATTTTTAAAGCTTTCATTTTTGTCTCTTACGACAATTTCACAACAAGGCTTCCACAGGTTTTCTTTTCTCTTTTGAAAAATTCAAGAAAATTAATTACTTATAATGTCCAATATATTTATTGTAGAATTAAATAAGTTTATTAATTTCTCAAATGAATTTAAATTGGTTTATAAAATTTTCTCTCACAAAACCTATTGTATATTAATTTTTTTTCTCTTTGACAGATGACCCTGATTTCATTTGCCCAGAAAATGACACCTTCTTAATTCGATTTCTAAGAGTGAAGAAATATAACGCTAAAAAAACATTCAAGACTCTTCGAAATTACTATGAATTTAAAAGAAAAGATCCTGGACTAATGACCGATAAAGTAAAAAAAATAATCGATTTAGGCCATTTATTCGTTTCTCCTTTAAGGGCACATGACGGTGGGATGGTTGCAATCTTTCAAGTGGGTAAGTTCGATTGGAATTTTATTTATCTTGCGTAGCGGCTACCAATTTATTTTCAGCTATGGAACTCTACATCAGATGTTCCCAAATCGTGTTCTGCTGATCCCTAGGGTTCAATGATGAGTTAAAGCATCACCTCCTACATCAAAAAGCCTCCACAAGGTCTTTTATAAGTAGTCCGCGCAGACTATTTAAAAAGTGAACTAGTTGTGCGCATGAACCCAAAACCTTTTATAAAAGCAATTGAGAGAAATTCATCATATATATTTGAGAATAGAGTCTGTAGTGGTTGACAAGTGAATAAGGCAAACCGATTATATTCATAAATAAAACAAATTTTTAGTCATATATTTGCTACCACTTTCTTATTTTAACTAGATTTTGTATTAAGTGATTCGTTCGGAAAGTGGATGTCCTTCACAGTGGTCTGATCGGACTACCTATAAAAAAAATCGTGTGGAGGCTTTCAGTTATAGGAGGCGTTGGTTAAAGGGGCTCCGAGAGTTAGGACTTTTTTAATGCACAAATATTTTGGAACTCTTAATTATATTTAAATCTAATCAATAAGCCATTATTTATTTAACATTTACGTTGCTTTAATGAAATTATTCAAACCGAAATGGCAATAAAAAAGAAATATATAATTTTTTATTAACAATATATTATGAAAGAGGCATGCATTTAAAAAAATGTCATACATGTTTATCACTGGCTTTCAAATCAAGCTAAATCAATGAATTTGCTAATCACGAAATAATAAACATACTCAACGTTTATAGCAGCTCTTTTTAGTTCTCATTTCAAAGAAAACCGTAATTCGGCTCATTTTATTTGTTTTCAGTTTATGTATATGCACCAAAAACAGTTTCAGTACTAGGCTACACAAAGCTCCAAAACTAAGGATTTAGCTGTAAGACATAGAATCTAATTTAAGATTATTAATGTAAAGAGATGTAAAAAATTAATTCATTTCATTTTATTTTATAACCGTCGTTAAACAGCCAACTCAATTTTAAGTTTACAACTATCAATGTTCAACTTTGTAGCCTTGTAATTTTTAACCCAATCTAGAAGTCAAGGGAACTCTTGGATCAATAAGTATTGGGAGAAATTTGCCTTCGTGGAGGACATCCATTCGTTTTATTATATAATCTTAAAATAAAATACTGTATTATTATTAAATACGTTCACAGCTATTTTTATATACCTTTTTTAATAAAGTTGGGGTTCCGCCGAAAGAAGTTTGATCTTTTATGATTCCATTGCCGAAAAAAAATTGCGAACCTTTGCCTTAAATGGTCTATCTTCGTTTGACGGAATTCCGAGATGAAGTTCGTTAGCAACAGTGAATATACTAAGAAAGGGAGACTATTTTGAAAATATTTAATGTGAATAATCAATTCTTTGAATTTTTTTATTTTTATAAAAAAACAGTCTTAGAATCATTTAAAATGTCAGACTGTTTAATTCTCAGGTCTGGAGCGTCTTCTAGTTTTGAATTTGCTTACGACAGGTGCATAATTAGAAATTGAGTAATATATGCTGAATTATGTATAAATTCAATTATGGTTTCAAAGAAAAAAATTGTTATAAATTGCGAGATCGGTTTTCAGAGAAATATTATTCTATATTCTTGAATTTAGTTATTTTGAATTGAGAAGTTTTCAAATTAATACTTATACATTATTTGTAAATGCATATCCTTTCTTCATTAAGATTTTGCATACATAATTTCTTAAAAATTACCAAAGATATAAAATAAATTATTTGTTCCTGAATGGGTGCAAACATAGTTACAGGTTTCAAATCATAATTGTTTTTGTTTTCTTTTTTTTAAAAAAAAAATTAGACAAGCTCACGGAACCACTGTTACTTATCCATAGAACCCTAAGGTTTCGCGGACCACCTTTTAAGAGCCGTATATCCAGCGTATACTTTTGTTTTAACCATCTTAATGACTTTTTTTTTCCTCATAAAATTTGCTATACATTTAGTACTTACAGATTTGTTAAAACATAGTTCATTCAAAAACATATAAATGTATTTAGTGAGTTGTTTGTATTTCCTCAATCAGTGGGTACATACGCTACCCTACAGTAATGGAAAAGACACTTTCAGTTTTTGACATTTTTTTAAATTTCTCAAGAAATTACTTAAAGAATTAATTTATGACTTCAGAGATGTGCAGCAGTGCATTTTTCATACTTAGCAATAAGATTTAAAGCTTTCAGAGATATTGGAGACCGACAATTAATTACGAAAGAAAAAAAGTATTTATGAACACCCTATGAAAGAAAATTAAGAAATAAGCTTACAATTTGTATCGATTACTTTATTTGCTCATTGAAATAACTGCAAAAAATTTCGTAAATCTAGAGTAAATATTTATGAAGATATGGACATTTTTTATAAAAAAAACTAATTTGTTTGCCTAAAGTTTGTTTCTTATTTGTAATAATTTTTTATAAATATTCATTGGAATCAAACAATATTTGTGGAGCAATTTAAAATTAAATAAAGGCTTAATCATTAAAAATTTATATGCAATTGAGGTAGTTCTTTTATACTGCGTATGCGTAGAAAAATTTAAAAAAAAATTTCAAAATTTTATAGTGAATCGTATTTGGCAACTAATGAAAAAAGGTTAGATTTGTTTATCTTAAAAATTTAAAAAAGCTTCAAACAATTTTCTAAGTAGTTTTCTTACTTTTTAAAAGAAAACTCAAAACAATCAGGGGTTTTTCACAAATTTTACTTTGTTTCATGAAACAAAATCTAATAGAAAATGATTATTACCTGACCATAATCGTCCGGAAACCAAAGTGTGATGGTGTAAAAGAAAGAAAACATGGGGGGAGTGATCCCCTACCTATTTCATTTTTATTAAATCTTGTTTAATAGAACAAAATGACATTTTAGTGTTACCCAGTAAAATCTTCCAAAATATTCGTTGCCAAAAGAAATTTTTTTTACATAGAGTTAATATAAAAATGTTTTTATCACTTTGATTAAACTCTGTAAGCGTTACTCATTCACTTAAAGTTAAATTTTTTTCTAATGCCTAAAATACAAAACGACGTAATACAAATATTTATCATTCTACAAGGACTTTCAAATAAACATCATGTTTTTATTTTACAATAATACTAAATAACCTTAATTTATGTGCAAATAGGTACTTTAGATTTTGGGAAATTTTCACTGGAAGAGTACTTTAGTACAGCAATTCTCTGTTGTGAACAATATGCAGAAATTGAGGCAAATCAAGTATGTGGAAACCATATAATTGCTGATTTCAAGGGCGTTTCTCTTAAGAAGATCTTAAACATGGCGTCACCATCATTCTTAGCTCGAATTGTCCAGGGACTTGAAGTAAGTCTATTAAATTATATAAAAGGAACGCAGGGGGAAAATGTTACATCGTGAAACTTAACCCAATAATGTCTGAGTTTTTTTAAACGATGAAATTAAATGTGCCTTTACCAAAAAGAAAGTTTTATACGTTCGTTTAGATGAATTGTTTTTTTTCTCTTTTAGTTTTGAAAATACACTGTCCTAAGATTTCTGATTCATATTAAAATATTCAATACTATATTCAAATTGTTATTATACTATAGTAGTGGAACTATTTTGTTTCGACTAAGAAAAATGCTAACATTGAAATATTTGTGCTACCATTTTATTAACGCAGTTTTTCGAAACTCTGTCGCCAAGGAAAATAAAAAAGCCACAGTTTCAGTGCCTTCCACTTGAAACAATGCGAAGATTTTAAATTATATATATATATATATATATATATATATATATATATATATATATATATATATATATATATATATATATATATATATATATATATATATAAATATATATATATATATATATATATATATATATATATATATATATATATATATATATATATATATATATATATATATATATATATATATATATATATATATATATATATATATATATATATATATAATCCGGCCTTAAAGAATTATAGGGGCTTTAGAACAGACAAATAATTTAAATATTCTTAAAGTAATTAAGTTTTTTTTTTAAATTCGCCAATTTAGGGACATTTTTCCACTTTGATAAAAAAAAATTATCAAAATCATTGCCGTATTCTCAGTTTTTGGTTATATTTATGAGCCCAGGTAATGTAGCATTGGAGTAAATTTGTAAATATTTTAAAATTAGACCACAAAGGCTTTTGATTTTCACAAAACTGTGGCTCTCCTCCTTATTAAAGTTTTGCGCTATTTTCAAAAAAAGCGTAGGCAGTGCTGATCTTAGATAGGCTAAACTTGACCAAATAATCATGTCTAACATTTGCAAAGTCAAAGCAGTTTTAAAAATAACATATTATTCGCAAAAAAGCATCATTTCATATTACAACGGAGACTCCAAAAAACAGCCTTATTCAGTGAAACATTTATAATAAAACAATTTGGACGAACAATGCGTAAGAAAATGGACCACTTTGAATAACTTTTGATTTAAAGATCACATCTTCACGTTCTAAAGACTCGATCTTAATGGTTTGAGGGGATGGCTTCAAATATGCTAATTAATTAGTGCTGACGATATTTTAAGTTACAATATCAGACACAAAAACGTACTTTCTCTAAACAAACATACCATTTCTTCAGCGGATTTGGATATTTGACCCCAAAAATATAGGGGGTAGCCGCAATCTAGGGAATATGGCGACAATAGTTTGGTCAGAACAGCGGTAAAAGATTTGGACCCCTAAATGTTAATTATATTTTTTACTTATTCTGCCATATCTAGAGAACTTTTTAAGTGAAATGAAACATTTTCGCACAAAATTATAAAATTCATTTATTTAAAGAAATTTTCGTAATATTTTTTTATTTATATTATTTAAAAATTATCGAAATAGGTTTGAAAAGTAAGGTAGGTAATTTTTTGTATCATTTTAAAGTATCTAAACCTATTTAAATTTTTTGTATCATTTTAAAGTATCTCAAGTAAAGTATCTTAACCTGGCAAATTACTACATCGGAGCAAAATCGGTCAAATAATTTCTGAAAAATTGAATTTTAAAAAATTCCTATATTTAAAATTCGACATCTCAGGAACTGTGCAACCGATTTCGCTCAAATTTTGTATTTTGTTATGTAAAGTTATATATTTTAAAATGACGCAACAAATTGAATAACTTACAATTGATTACCCTTTTCTTGCTTATCTACTCTTTTCTAACAAAATATAACATATTATTTTCAGGAATGTTGGCCGCATCGTATAAATAGTTTTACTATTGTCAATGAACCATTTTACTTCAACCTACTTTTCAATGTTATATGGCCAATGTTTTCTAAAAAAATGAAGGAAAGAGTAAGTATATCAGTGTACCCGTATAAGTATTTTTTACCATATACATTTATTTCACCATGCTACACTATCATTATACAAATTCCTTGTGTATGGTATGAAAACCGTCAAATATAATTAACTTTTACTAATTTTCTCACATCAGTTAAAAATACAAGTGTTAAAGTAATTTCGGAAAATATTTAATAAAATTTGCCATTAAAATTTATTTCACCATGCTACTTCACAAATTAACGATGTATGGTATGAAAACTGTCAAAGATAATAAACTTTTAATAACTCGCACACAACAGTTGAAAATGTAAGTGTTAAAGAAATAGCGGGAAATATTTTTGTTATGATAAAATTTGCCATGTAAATTTATTTCACCAGGCTACACTACAAATTCATAATGCATGGTATGAAAATTGTCAAACATAATTAACTTTTAATAATTCGCACACAACTGTTAAAAGCGTAAGAATTAAGGAAATAGCGGAAAATATTTTTTTAAAAATAAAATTTGCGATATATATTAATTTTAACATACTACGATATACATTAATTGTGCGTGGTATGAAAATCGTCAAAGATAGTTAATTTTTACTAGTTTTCTCGCACCAGTTGAAAAGGAATTGCTGTAAATATTTCGTTTTAAAATTTGCCATATAAATTTATTTTACCATGCTACACTATAAATTCATTATCAAACTGTCAAAGAAAATCAACTTTAACTAATTTGCTCGCAACTGTTGAAACTGTGTTAATTAAATAGCAGAAGATATTTTTTTGATAATATTTGCCGTATAAATTTATTTCACCATGTTGCATTACAAGCTAATTTTGTATGGTATGAAAACTGTCAAAGATAACTAACTGTTAATAATTCGCACACAACCGTTGAAATGTAAGAGTTAAAGAAATACCGGATTTTTTTTTTTTTTGTAATAAAATTTGCCATATAAATTTATTTCACCATGCTACACTACAAATTAATCATGTTTGGTATGAAAACTAACAAAGATAATTAACTTTTAATAATTCGCACACAAATGTTAAAAATGTTGGTGCTACAAGTGTTAAAAGAATTGCGGAAAATATTTTTTAGTAAAATTTGCTATAGATTTGAAATTAATTTCACCATGCAACACTACAAATTCATTATGTATGGTTTGAAAACAGTCAAAGAATTTCTTTTATATACACCATTTTAGCTTTTAGAGATCTGGTAGGGATTATTTCATGCTTTCCTCTGTCATTAGAAACAATTATCATCGTGTTAGTAAATGTACATTATTGTTGGTAGGAATTTGCGTTTCTAAGATACCAACTGCTCCGGACACTCCAAAATAATTAAAAGAACGGTAAATAACAACAAAGTAAATTTTGCAAATATTTGACTATTTTTGCTTGTTTTTAAAAGGTATAGACTAACTACTATAGGCATGACTAAAATACTATAAAGTGGTGAATTACATAAGCCTACGAATTATTTAGAAATAGTGATGGATTAAAAACTACTAAATTTAATTTATTAAATCAAGAATGACATTTGATAAACTACCACTTTAAAATATATATTTGCTGTCCGGAGCAAGTTGGCATCTCTGAGATAACATTTTAACCCATTTAAATCTAATTTTGAGAAAATACCACTATCTGTATATGACGTAAAAAGCATTTTGGGAAAAAGTGGTTTAACAATTCTCAGGGCTGGCAACTGCTACATTTATTGCAAAATACCATGTAGCGTGGTAATCAATTAAACACTAAAGGTCTCAAAATTTTTGGTAATTTTGCCAAAATTTTGAAAGCCTCTCCTCGAAAGAGTTGTAAAAAACTGCTATTCATATGAACATTTGAATCATTTAAAGGTGTTCTGGCAAATAACTTTGTATCAAATTTACAAAGAAATGACTCATGAATTAAAATATAAATTTAGCTGTCACTAGAACAAAACGTCCCAGAAAACCATAGAAAGTTGAAACCTCTGAATTTTGCTTAGATAAATCTAATGTTTTGTATTGTTAGCTTCCAATTTAGTTTTAAAATATCGCAGTTGCCCAATTTCAGATCAAAATATACATATTTATAATAATAATAACAAAAGCAGGAATGCCAACTGCTCCGATATCTGCAAAAGTTTTGAAAAATTGGTAAGGAGCTGAGGTGGCTCAAAGAATAGAGCGTTCGCCTTCCAATGAGACGCCCGGGTTCGAATCCCAACGATGACTGATTGATTCGAATTCCGCACTCGGCTCTTTCCTAAATATACACACATTACTGACCTAAAATATCATCTGGGATAGATGGATCATGGGTTAGAGTCCTCTTGTCGTCAGGTAAACCGTGGGAGGTTTTCGTGGTTTTCCTCTCCATGTAACTGGTTAGTTCCGTCAAAAAAGTCCACCACAAAAGCGAATTTCTTCTAATGCTTAATCTGGAAGTTCTTTTGACTTCTGGATTGGGTTCAAAATTACAATGCTACGTTGTTGAACATTAGTAGTCGTAAACCCAAAACTGGGTTTGCTGTTCAACGACGGTTATAAACTGTTGGCAACGTTTAAAATAGTAAAAATTGTAGAATAAGGCAAATTACACTCCCTCTTAAAAAGTGTCACCTCGATATAACTGCAATAAATGTACAGTTCACATGATACTTGGAATTTTTGATGCGTAATGATGAATAAATTACTTCAAATGAAAAATACTAAACTAACAATAACTTAAATTTCAGTCCCAAAGGAAAATATATTTTTTTACAAAGCAGAGCAAGTCACCATATCTGTTATAGTGACCCCTAATGTCTCGTTTTTCCAAGATAAAAAAGTTTATTATCTTGATAAGTTTATAAAAGATAAAGTTTATTTGAACGTTGCTCCTTAATGGGTTAACATTGAGAGGTCAAGTTGTTTCAGACAGATGTATATTTCATAGACATAGTGGTATTTAGAAATGTAAGCTATAACCAAAGTTTTTTTTCCATTAAACTTTCACATTTTTCTGCAACCCATAGTAACCACGAAATTTCTTAGGAAGATAATTTTTTTTATTTATTTCAGAAGTAATATGTAGTGGTGGGAAATAATGAAAGTTTACATAATATATTTTTTGGTACCAATTTTTAAAAATTGAAATCATTATAATATATAATTAATTAATAATTATTATTTAATTTTTATTTGCATATTATTTTTTTTTCTCCTGTCTATTATATAACCTTATTTTACAAATTCGAACACAATTAGTTTATTTGGAAAAATTTATATTTCTTTTCCTTAGCAATGTAACCAGTCTGGCAACACTTAATCCTAAGATGTTAAAATTGGCTGCGAATTAAATAACTTGTAGAGTAAGGATAATTACGCCTACACTTAAAAAGAACGAGATAATTGCTATTCCTAGCATTATTTTGAAACTTGGCACCTGGACCGCGGAGTGTTTCCTGTCCCATCCACCGCGATCTTAATTAATTGTGGTAACACATTGTGGTCAGGTAACCTTTTGGTTGCTGAGACGACATATTTGCAATGGAGTTACATTTCATATGTTACTTCGAACTTTTAATGCGTAGTGGTGGAAAAATTACTTAAAAAGAAAAATACTAAACTAAAAATGGCTTAAATTTCCTTACCACTCGAAAATACTTTTTTACAAAGCGGTGTAAGTTGGCTTCTCTGTGTAACAATATGAGGTTTCAATATGAAATACCCTGTATATACAGAGTGGACAGTGAAGGACTGACAGATTTTAAAAACGAAAAATCCCGATAATAAAATTTAAGTTGATTCTTGAAATTTTCTTGGGTGACCTTTGGAATTTAGTCACAAAAGGTGCCAACAGAAGGCGCGGTATGCAATACAAAATTCTTTAAAATAAAACTCTAATGTCCTAGGACTGTAATCTAATGTTTATCTGCGATATACCAGTACAGCAAACACACGGTACATTGCTAGTATTACAAACATATGTCAACCTAAAACTAATAGAATAGTTTGGTTTTCAAATCCATTTGTAGGAAACTTTTTGATTAATTTCCCAAAGTTCTGAATAACTTTTTTTTCACTTATAGCAATAAACATACCGATTGTTTCATTCCTCTGTTACCTTTTGTTTCCACTATTTTTTAATTTTAAAATCATCCAGTTCTCCTCTGGCAACCTTGCATTTTCAACTATAATATATTGAAATCCTATTAATCGGATATACAGTTGTAGTTAAACAGTTGTAATGCCGTAACTTTCGAAATAATTATATTTTGATTTATTTTTCAGATTTCCTTAATTGGAAGTAATCTATCGATCTTGCATAAGAAATTTCCAAAAGAAGTTCTGCCTAAGAAATTGGGAGGATTTCTTGGACAGGAAGCACACAATGAATTTCGAGATAAAACTATTGCGAATCAGTTGGAAATTGAAAGAATCAAGAAATACAGCTTTCATCGTTCTCAGAAACCAGTCAAAAAACTTTCCAGTTGCGGCTTAGAAGAAAATACAAACTTCACACAAAACAAGGCAACTACTGTATCTAATGTCGTCATCTAAGCTCAAGAAATATTTTATCTGCCTTTAAGTATTTTGAGCAAAAAGAAAGACAATTTGAAATCATAAAAAAGGTTATTTTTTCTCACAAGCGATCGAAATTATCGTAATTTATATGCATCTAAAACTATTTTTTAATAATAGATTTTATTCGATTTGTTTATAAAACGTTCACTATTTTGTTTAAAAATACAAAAATTCTATTCAATATGAAGAACGTGAATTTTTAAATAGCTTAACCCTTTAATGCGCCATTTATCTCTTGTAAAGGTTAATTAAAGTATTTTTGGAATTGATATTGATATAACAATCTTAATTGATATAAAGAAAAAAAAACTAATTTAGCTTATAAAAAATTAATCTAAATTTCAATGCCATTTTTTTTTTGGTGGGAAGTATATACCACGACCTATTAGGAACTTATTGACTTTTATTTTTCGTTATTTATAAAATAAATTTTATAACTGCTACAAGCTTCAAATGGAAATATGTATTTTATAACTTTTATATGTTCTCTTAAACTAACAAATGGTTACCAATTTTATTCAAACCCACTTCAAGAAAGCTGAAGCTATTAACGAATGGAAACCTAATTTAAAGTGGTAAAAAAGTTTACCATGGACTTTAAAAAGTGGTGGTAAGTATAGTTACCACGGCCTTCTAGAAAAATAAAGAAAAATAGAACAACACACAAAATCTAGAAAAATAAAGGTGAACAAGGAGGGAAACAAACGGTAACTTAGTTGTAAAAGCTGTAGTTTTTTTATTTTTTTTTATTTTACAAAACGCTTGGAATTTAGCTACAAAAATTGCTATACAAAGCTTAATAATGTAATGCCGTAGTAATACAAATGTCATAGGACTGTAATATTAATTATTTCTTACTTTTTTCAGTACAAAAATATGATTTCGGGATAATTCTTTTAATGCGTATATCTTAATCTATTTTATTTTAGATATTTATATATGTTTTATTTCCATTAAACATCATTCATTGCTTTTATGCTATTAATACATTATAAATAATTTTCCATGTAAGGAATGAAACAAACGGTAAGTTTATTGTGAAAGCTGTAAATTGTTTTTTACAAAATGTTCAGAATTTAGTTACGAAAATTGCTTTACAAAGTTCAATAATGTAATGCCATAGTAATACTAATGTGGTAGGACTGTATTATCACACTTTTCTTACTTTTTTTCTGTAAAAGAATATGGTTTCGTGATCAATCCTTTAATTTATATTTCTTTATCTATTTTACTTTGGAAATATATATATGTATTTTATTTTTCATTAATGACATTCATTTATTTTATGTTATTAATACGTTACAGATAATTTTTCATGTAATATGTATGTATTTTATTTTTCATTAAACGTCATTCATTGATTTTATGTTATTAATACGTTCCAGATAATTTTTCATGTAATATGTATGTATTTTATTTTTCATTAAACGTCATTCATTTATTTTATGTTATTAATACGTTACAGATAATTTTTCATGTAATATGTATGTATTTTATTTTTCATTAAACGTCATTCATTTATTTTATGTTATTAATACGTTACAGATAATTTTTCATGTAATTATAGAATGACACATTTACAATATTTTGCAGAAAAATGAAAGATATTTTGAGTTTTGTCTTATTTACTATACATTATTTTTGTAACTATATAAAATAAAAATAATTACAGGATTGCTAAAAGTTTAAGGATTGCTAAAAGGAAAGATAAGGAAGATAAAAGGATTGCTAAAAGTTTACGCATCAAAATATTCACAGGCTATTATCATACATGTTTTGATGTGCCTATATCATACCAGTTCCTCACTGAGTCCTTAAGTAATCATTTCAGCTCATCTTTCAGTTCATAGCCTGTTAAACCGTTACTCGTGCAGTATTTTTATTGTATTATCATTACGCCAGATTTGTTTTTTAAATATTTAAAACTGTATTAAATTTTATGCTCTTTGGGTTTAATGTATTAAGTTTTCAATGAGTTGAATAATTTTTATATATAATTAATCTAAGTAAATACACTCGACTTGATATTTATGCGGTAAAATTAAGTCCTGGCAAATTGAACAAAAAGCTAACCTTAGTTGTTATTTCGCACCAAATCAAATATTGTAGGAAACTGAAATTTCCTGGTTGGCATCTACGAGCGTCTATTTTTTTCTTATTCAGTGCATTGGGTGCAATGACTACCACCTATTCTTAATGTTGATAAAATATTTAGTCGGTAGGTGATTCAAACTCTGATGTCGGGGCCTCCCTGGCCGAGTGGTATCGCCGGTCAAAACGCTCCGTTAAGCGTGGAGGTAGCGGGTTCGAATCCCGCCGTAACCCTGGATGTATTCTTTGTGATGTCTTTCTCTGAATTGTTCTATCTGTATTTTCTACTTGACAATGACTTATAAGCCTTTATTGAGCACACAAGTCAGCAAATGTATGTAATTTCAATAAACAATAAACTCTGACGTTAAGGTGAAAGATGAGATTCAATACAAGGATATAGCAGGCGATGGTATGACATGGATGGGTACATAAAAACTGTCGCAGTTTCTACTAAAATGCATCTGCATTTCTAGAAAAAAAAATATACAAATGCAAACGTTTAGAAGTTTAGAAATATAATAAAAAAGTATTTATTTTTATTAAAAACGAACCTTTTTCCGGCTATTACTCTCTTATAAAAGGAATTATTTAAATTTTTTCACCTGGGAGGGTTGGATTAAACCTTATTTTTTTGCAGGTATAAATATCAACTGCTTTAACACAACATACATGGATCCGAAAAAAACAGTGAAAAAGGAATTTGGTTGCAAAAATTAATTATGCTATTAACACAAGTTACATACTTTCAATTATTTGCATTCGGCTATAACAAAGAGCTTCTTGTATATTTTACTGCTATTAGGATATCCTTATATTAGTATGTGATTCTCCTTTTAAAATTAAGAATATATATCATAACCATTATTATGTTGGTTATTATTATTATATATTATGCACACGTGACCGGCCATACGGCATAACCAAATTTCCTAAACACAGAGGTGTTATCTTATCTAGCAAATTTTCAATAAAAATGTTAGCAAATCTGAATAGCATCAAGATAGTAACAAAACGTGTAAAATGCTTGAGCCCGATTTTTTTTTTTTCATCTTGTACCATGTTTTTTTTATCGATAATTTTAAGGCTAGAAGCAATATATTAAACAATTATTATTAGAAGAGTATTCCCTCTCATTTTACTAAAAATATTACGAACTTTAAAATTCAACAATGAAAAATTTCTGAATCACCGTGACTGCTCGGTCGGCAACCAATAAATTGCCTTTGTTTTCTCACTGTCGTCTTCTTCTCATGCGTTTTAAATTGTTTTGGGTAGATCTTAACTTTTGACTACAATATGATCCGTGATGACTCATAGGATCGAGCACTCGCCTCCAATTAGGTGACCTGGGTTCGAACCCCGGTGATAGCTGGTTGACGCGAATTACGCACCTGACTTAAATCGTACACAATGCTAACGTAAAATATCTAGGTGGTAGATGGATTATGGGCTGTTACCCTTGCCATTAGACTAACTGTGGGAAGTATTCACGATTTTTCCTCTCCATGTACCGCAAATGTGGGTAAGTTCCATCAAAAAAAGTCTTATACATGAAGTCGAATACTTGATTCAGAAGTTTCCTTGTCTTCTGGATTAGGTTTAAAATTACAAAGATACGGAGTTGAATATTGTAAGTCATAAACTCAAAAATTGGGACGACGGTGATAAAATAAGAGCATCGCATATTTAATATGAGATGCTCTAATTTTACATACCCTTAACATCAGTGGTAGCGAACTGATGAAGAAATATTTCAAACAAATGGCACCTATATTATAAACCCGATTCACTTCACTTCACTTATCAAATGGAGCTGGGTTCCTCAGCAAAAAATGGCCGTTGCCCGTTCATCGTGTTCATAACAGTAAGGTAGATAAATTACATAAGAAATGGAAAAATTATATAAAAAATGGAAAAATTATAAATGACAGAGGAGAGGATATCGTATGTTTCTTTTAGCTTAATCTTTAAAGCTGATTTTATTTTCTCTAAAAGCTACCATTTTAATATTAAGAATGCCAAGTATTAATTTAAAATAATCTGATATTAAAGATTGAGCCTGGATAGCTTGGTTAGCCCGGCTCTTAAACGTGAATTTGAATCCAGCCGGCCGAAGACTCCCCGTGTAGTAAATGGTGACTGGTGCACGTAAAATCTATCAGGTCATAAAATCCTCTATGTTTCCATAACAAGTTATACCTCTGGGGGTATTGAAATGGAGATTAATCGTTCTCTGTTTCATGTCAAAATTACAATCTCTTGCGTATGATACCAATGTGTTCTCACCGGCAGCTAACGTTTGGTTTTCACGTGACAACACGTTGGTGTCACCGGACATGAAAGTGTTAAACACAGGTCTGCAACTACTACGCTTTTTGTAGAATATTTTATAGAGTGATAGACATTTAAAAATCAAAGCTTTTTAAAATTTTTTGGTAATTTTGATAACAATTTAATAGCCTCACCACGACAAACTTAGCTACCACTAGTTTAAATTTTTGCAGAAAGTGTGGAAAGTTGGCAGCCCTGCATGCAATAAAAAAAAAATAAAAAAAAGTTGGGCGATCTACTGCCCGCTTATATACGACTACACAGTCGGGCTAAAAGGGGCTGTTATTAATGATAACGCTAGTTTTTTCCCAGAAACGTGCTTTTTCGTGAAACTATTTCTTATTGATATAATTCAAATTAGATTTTGCTTAGACTAATAAGACTTAAACTATGACTTAAACTTTTAAGACTTAAAAAAATTGCAATTGCGATGGTGTGTAGAAAAGCGTATACTTTTTTTTAACATTCTCGGTTTTTTTATCTTCGCCTAACGCGATTAAATCGTAAATTTATCGAAAAAATTGTGTTTTGGCGAATGATTTTTTTTACCGAAAAAAAAAAACAAATTATATATTCCCCTCGATATAGGGGAAAAAAGTAATTATTATTATTTTTTTTTTTAACAAATCCTGTTTTTTATTCGATAACAGTGGTAACAAGATGCATATTATTGTCCAACTATTTTTGCAGAAAATATTTTTTATCGTTACAATAACCTGGTAATAACATATGCAATAACGTGAAAATAACTTAATGTAGCTTCAGCTTTATCCTTGTATTACTACTCGAATCTAATAAGTTATCAAAAATGAACCCCGACCTATTCCTATTTCGCTTCCTCAAACAAGATAAAACATCGACATTTTTCTTCTCATTGATACTTTACTTCTCTCCCATTCATTTACTCCTCCCTAATTACAAAAGGACTTTTGATTTGAATTTGCATTTTAATAGAATAATTCAATTTATATTAAATCTTGATTATGATTTGAAGTTTTCTACGGAAAAAAATAATCATAAAAAATAAGATTTGTCCAAATTTTAAAATTTGGCTAATACTTTAGATATTTGGCTAAATTACTGGATAATAATTTGAAGTCCTTGGCGTCGGCCTTGTATTTATACAAGAGTTTGATCTCAACTAAAGCGTGTGGAGGAACTTCAAATCTGAAATTAGTCTTGTTCAGAAAACTACAGTTCTTTTTATTTATTTCAAATTGATATTTTTGTTTTAGTTTATTTTTAAATAGATGACTTTTTTAAAATTTAATTTAACAGGAACTATTCGACCGTATTCGATCAAGTTTTGTATTTTGCCATGTAAAGTTACATAATTTAAAATAAAAAAAGTTAATAATTTAAAGTTACATAATGTAAAAAACTATGTACTTTACTATTCAAAATTTTTTCAATTATTAATAAATAAAGCAATAAGAAGTAGTAAATATTTACAAAAATTTAGTTTTCGCATTTAATTATCTTTGTTCAAATGAATTTTATAATTATGTCCAAAAAATTTCAGTTTGCTCAAAATTTCTCGAGATATGGCGAAAAAATCAAAAAGTGAAACTAACATGCAAGGGTCGAAGCTTTAGATCGCTCTCTTGACCAAACTATGGGGACCATATTTACCAGATTGCAGCGATCCTCTATATTTTGGGGGTGAGAAATCCAAATCTGTTGGGAAAAAAAAAACGATGCGTTTATTCTGAGAAAGTACGTTTTTGTATTTGATTTCATAACTTAAAATATCGTCCGTACTAATTATTTCACATGTTTGAAGTCACCACCTTCAACTATTAAGATTGAGCCCTAGAACGTTAAGATCCGATCATTAAATCAAAAGTTATTCAGGGTGATCCATTTTTTTTTTGGTGCACTGTATAATTTTATAGAGAAAGTATCAGTTTATAAACATACATACATAGTTGTCTGTTCCTTTGAAAATAACATTTAAGATAGAAAACACGACCTCCGCGTATCGCATCAAGAACTAACATGTATTGTCGTCCGTCTTCTTCCTGCTACTCCTTACGTGGCAGAGAAGTGGGGACATATAGTATTCACTCGAGTGAATTTTCAACTAGTGCATGCTTTACAGATATGCAAAGAGACGCAGTGAACAGTTAGTAAGTATAAATTACTTCTGATTTATAATTTCTTATGTCGCTTATTCTGTACTCCAAGGTTTAAATACTTTTCTTTCGAGTACAGTTGATTGTTTAAATCTAGATATACTTTTGCTTCATTCCGATTAACATAATAACAAACTGTGTTGACAAGAAATTGTAATAATTATATGTTTTATAAACAGAATTATATTTTTTTATCGATTCTTAAAGGGAAGAAAATGACGAGCAATAGGTAACCACGGAAATTGTTGTGCGAAACAAACAAGGGGTGAAGACTTTTAATGATTAAAAATTTCAAGTCATTTTTTTAAATCAACTAATAGAAAGTCATTAAAGAAATATAGATATAATAAATAGGCAAAAATCAAGGAAGAAGTAGTCACCATAAGTCAAATTTAAAGAAAAATCTCCTTTTTTTAAAAAAAATACGAACACAACATGAGAAAAATCCTCGTCCGGCTCAAATAAGTTTAGCGAGAAAAATACAACTTATTTAGTAAAGAAGTAATAATAGTAAAATAAACTTCTAGTGAATAGAAAAAAATCTGTATGAAAAATGTGTAAATATAGGAGAAAAAAAATAAAACTTCGATTTTAAACATAAAGATGTTTAACTTTTTAAATCTTAGTTGATCATGACCGCCGATGGAAAGGTTTTTTAAAGTCGTAGTAGATAATGAATAAAGTAGGAGGAATGATTCTAAAAATTAAGATTCTTTTTCTCTTTCGCCAATGCTTAAAAGCGTAATTACCGAACTAAATGATCTTTGTTTTGTTTCATTCAAATTATTAGAACAATGCAATTATTAAAAAAATAAATAAATAAGTACAAAATAATAATAAAAACATACATATTTTAGAGAATTTTATTCTTTGCTTGGGTAGATGGCGCCATTGAGCGAGTTTTATTGACAATCTCATAACATTTTAAGAATCTTATGTTTTTTATTTAAAGTGTTTATAATAACGCATTCATACAATGTAATACAATCGTCTGATTTTACATTAAAATTTATCATATGATCGTATTTGTTCCTAATTTTTTTACTATCGAAAAAAAATCTTTTTTTCCGAATTCAAATTAAATTATTAGAAACGTTTTAAATTTGAAACAAAACTTATGGAACATGTAAACCTTTGGAACATGTAATTATGAACAGAGGGGACATTTTCGATTAAGGTTTTGGTTTTCTCTGAACTAGTGAAAGCCACTGAATCTCCCTAAGTGTAAAAAACTTTTTCAAAGTTCTTAAAATGTTGTATATAATAATACTTGCACATTAAAAATCATTTTCAGTAGCAAAATTTTTCCTTTTCTTTTACGTTCGGGCTACTATCTTCGACTTAGCTACTTTATGAGTTTAACAATCGCTACACTAACACGCTTCTGGTAACAGTAACATATAATGGTGCATATATATAATGGTGCGCCTATGCATAGTTTGTTTTATAATAACAAACAGAATTCGAAGATTTCTAAATGCTACGCTTTGTGGAAAGTTTTCTTAGAGTTAGTAAAATTATTGCTTTAATGCATAATACTCCATCCCGTCTCACATTAGTTGCCATGTTTAGATTGAAAATTTTGTCCCAAATTAGTTACTACATTTCAAGCTGGTTGGGTCATAAATAACTTCCGATGCAGTTTAGTTGATAAACACCAGTAAAATTTTACTACTGATGAATTCACGAGGGTTTTTGAAACAGAATTAGAACAAATTTAAGGAGGGTGGCAAAATTTATAGAAAAGCGTTTTATTCTTCATTAAATAAATATGGTTTAAAATTATTTAATTAACATTGTATTTGAATAATTCAAACATATATAAAATAGGCTTTCAGGCTTTGCGATAGTTTGTTTAATTGATCGCTAAGTTTCTTCGGAACACCAACATACAATCTCAATTTCATCGGCCTTACCACTACCAATAGGAAAACAACTTTTTGAAAAACGTAAAAGTTGGCAGGCATGCAAGTGTTGCAACTCATATGGGACAGAGGGAGCATGTCCTTTAGTAAATTTAGTTTGATTCAACACATTTTTCTACCACGGCATAAAAATAATACAAACTTGCATGCATAGCACCATTTTGTCACGTGTTGAGACATTTAAAATATCTATTCTGAAGTTTAAACAAAATTATGCAAATTGTAGAATGCAGTTTTCCACTGTATAAAATCTTACTAGCAAAGCAATGCTGCTTTCATCTTTGAATACCAAAGATAATATATTTATCATAGAGTAAATCCATATATAATACTAACTTACACTATTTATGAAAATTTTTATGCACAGATTTCCTTAAAATTTTTTTAAATGGTAGATAAATTTAAACCAGGATTCTAAGTAGAAGAAAATTTAAGGCGTTGGAGCAGGAGACATTTTTCTCGACTCCGGTTAATCCTATAGATTAAAAAAAAAAAAAAAAAACGAAAAAAATCAGTTTTATAAAAACTTTATTGACAAATATTTATACTTATGTAAACAAATAATTTCTCGAATGGCAATAATAGTATGGCATAATATTTAATTTTAACTAATCATAAAATTAATAAATGGTTGTCAAACGCTACTGTTACTGTTACCAGAAACTTGATAAATGATTTATGTTTATGTTTAACCAGACTACAGAAAAAGAACACGAAAGAATCATTAAGACTATTGCTAATACAAGATTGAGTTATTGTTGAATCAAGAACACAATAGATCAAAACAAATTATAAATAAGTTTTCTTTTAATTTATAAATTCCAAAACAAAATTTGTTTAGCTAAGTTAACAAAATAATTTATTTTTTTAAATGTGCAAAAAAATTAAATGCATTGTTCGTAATAGTTTCGAAATCATGAATATTAATGTAATTTGTGCAACAAAAAAAAAACCCCTACTTGATTTGATCTTTTTCACTGCATAAAAATGTTTACTTTTCCCCATAAACGGTAAAAATCATCGTAATTAAATGCATTTGAAACTATTTTCTTAAGAATTAGTTTTTTGCCGTTCATCAAATGTTCAATATTTTGCATGAAAATCATTCGTAATATCATCATTTGTAATTAATTATCACTTGTAACAGTTTTCGAAAACATGAAACAATATTTTTGTCATAAGACGTTTATGTATATGCAAGTGTGCGTGCGTGTCAGGTACTGTCATGTTATTTCCTTCTTAAAATGGTTTTGCACAATTTTAATATTTTATACTAATATATTATTTTTTAAATATACTTCAAGTATTATTATGTTATAATATAAAAAAGAAATTCAAATGTGCATAAATACTATAAATACATAGTTTGAATGAAACAAAATCTTAATAGCAATATTCTTACTTTCCGAGGACTCAGTGGAAAATTTAATTGAGTTGAAGGTGAAGTCGTATTCGAGCTCTGAAAAGTCCGGAGGCTGATTCGAACATTAAAACTACGAACTCCACAACTTATATTTAAATATTTGATATATTTATGTTAGATATCGAGCTGGAATACCAGTATCTGTCCGAAGGATATCATGCAATGATGGTCTCTTGGCCAAGTGGCATCGCCCGTCAAACGCTGTGCAAAGCATGGAGGTAGTGGGCTTGAATCCCGCTGTTACCCAGGATGTATCTTCGCGCTGTCCTTTTCTGTATTGTGCTATCTATCCTTCTATTTGACAAAGGTTTATAAGCCTAAAAGCCCACAAGCCTGCAAATGTATGCAATTCCAATGAACCAATAAATTATTTTATGAATTTTAAGCATTATGTCAAAGTACTGTATAATGTATTTCAACGATTTAGTGATTATACTAATTCACACAAAATTTTAGTACGCAAAAGTACTCGGAGTGCAAAGAGTTAAAAATTTGTTTTGAAGTTTTCATACCACGATAAACGAAATGAAAATATTTTTACCAGATATGAAAACTTTAAAAAAAGTATATTTTTCAAAATTTAACTACCATTTTAAATTAATTTTTCAGGCGTGTTTCAAATACATTAGGTCTGACGATATTAACTAGAATTAAGCTTTATACTCGGAGTACCTAGCCCGAAGGGCTATCCGCTACTTTATCTTATTTGAATTAAAAATAATGAGAAAAGAGGAGGTGAGAAGCGTTTACGTAACGTTAATTAAACGATAATATAACAATAAACGTGTTGAAATAATGAAGAAACACTAAGTTGAGAAATACAAATAAAATAAAACGAACTGGGATAAGGGTAAGACTATTTACAAAATATACAATATTTACATATGTAAAATATAACTTGAATTGGTGAAAATCAATAAACATCTCGAATCCCAGCATCACAGCCTCGTCTTCTCCCCCGAAGGGCTTCTATACGGGGCGAAGTGTTACAGTTCATCTTTATGTGTAGGTTAACTGGTTATGAGTAAATTAATTCGAGTTGTTAAATCCAGCACTGCCGATGCCTCCTACAACTGAAAGCCTTCACACGGTTTTTTTATAGGTAGTCCGATCAGACCACTATGAAGGTAAACCAGTTTACGAAAGAGCCCTTTAATAGAAAATCTAGTAAAAATAAGAAAGTGGTAGCAAATACGTATATAAAAATTTGTTTAAGTTACGAATATGATTAATTTGTCTTATTTACTTGCCAACCACTACAGATTCATTTCTCAAATATATATGATAAATTCCTCTCAGTCACTTTTAAAATAGAATTTGTTTTCATGCGCTGAAACTGTTCATTTTTTAAATAGTCTGTGCAGACTACTTACAAGCAACCGCGTGGAGGCTTTCTGATGTAGGAGGTGATGGCACTGCCAAGTTTCTACACTTATTTGAAATGTTTTTTTTTTCTGCTGGTAGCCATGTTTATCGTTTCATGAGCGAATCTTTGTTTTGTAAATTCGACTTCAAGTTATTTTTCACACCATTGCATACATACTATTCAAAAAGTCATATGAAGCGCCACGTGAAACTGGAATTTTATATATGATATGAAACTAGATATTTTTTATAATAACTCAACTAGAGGTAAAGAAAAGTTTAATTTTTGTCTTTATAATATAAACGTATTCTTTTCAAGTAAACAATAAAAATACAAGTAAACAATATTATTTTCTTTGTAAATATTTAAGGTTAAAAACAAATTCTCGGAGCTCCTGCGATCCTTCAACGAAACCCCTGGGTTCGACGGAACTTTGGGAACCAACAATTTATACCAACTTAACTCATTCTTTGAATTATTGTTATATTTTGGGCAAAATAGGTGCACAACTACATTATCGCCTAATCTTATGAAGAAAATCTTTTTTTGCTTCATTTATGAGTTTTTTTTTTCTTTGACGTCATATTTTGTCTCAAAATACACCAAAACTACAAGGTCATTTTACACAGCTTACATTTTACAAACACATCTCCGCAATACAACTCATTTATACGTTTCTTATTATTTACTCTCACTAACTTCCGATAACAAGTAACCTAAATAAAATAACTGTTTTTCTTTTTACTTTTACCAATATCACCATTTTTTATTTCACACGATTCCAAGTTCTGTTTATCAGATCAAGGTTTAAAGCACTTCTATTCCAATGATCCCTTTCCCTAATAGAAAATTTCAATTGAAAATTTTATTCCGGCAGAACGCGAACTTAGACATCACCTCCTACATCAGAAAGCCGCCATGCCGTTTTTTATAAGTAGTCTGCGCAGACTATTTAAAAAGTGAACCAGTTGTGCGCATAACCCAAATTCTATTTTAAAAGTAATTGAGAGACATTTACTATGTATATTTGAGACTTGAATTGTAATGTTTGACAAGTAAATAAGACAAACCATTCTTATTCATAAATTAAAAACTTTTCAGGCATATTGGTACCACTTTCTTATTTTTACTAGATTTTTTATTAAAAGGTTCTTTCGTAAACTGGTTTACCTTCATAGTGGTCTGATCGGACTACCTATCACGGTGTGGTGGTTTAGACCGCATATTCTGAGTGAAGAGCTTTTTGTTGTTTAACACTAGGTTTATGGACGTTTCTTTATATACCTATCTCTACGAACACGCGTAAACTTGACGCAAGAACGAATACATACAACAGCACTTACAGAGATGCCAACTTACTCCGGACAGCAAACATATATTTTAAAGTGGTAGTTTATCAATTTTGATTCTTGGTTTAATAAATTCAATTTAGTAGATTTTTATCCACCGCTGTTTCTAAATAATTCGTAGAATAAAGGTAAATGGATTTCGAAAGTTAGACTCTTTATAATTTTTTTTCATTAAACAAAAAACATTTTTGAAACTTGTAATTAGATTTAGAACCAATTAAATCCAAAATATATCCATATAATAGTATTTTAAATAAAAATATTGAAATTATTTCAACTACATTATTTGAAAAACTTATTAAAAGTATCTGGTAAGTGGCATTTGCAACACGGAAAAAAACATTGCATCCGAACTATTTTATCCCCAATTTATTAGAAGACGGGACTAATAGTTCTTTGCTTTATTTTATTGAACACTGCCTAATTTGAAATAAAAATCATGCAAGTAGACTAGAAATTAATGTGGATTAGTCATATTAAGATAAAAGCGAAGGCGAAAACAGTTCTGTTACATTAAACATGCCCATATCAATGCAACTGCTTAATGTAATTTTCTATGATTCATTAATTACCCTAAAAATTTCAGTTTCCTGATTCTTCCATCAAGCTCTTTAATTGTGTCGGAATAAGCCTTTAAGCTTAGAGTATTCGTAAGTGTTCGTCAGTGTTTCGTATCGTAAGTGTTTCTTAGTACTAATTTATTTATTCTTTACCTTTTTTTTTATTCACCTTGTGCGAAGAACGGGTATTCAGCTAATAGTCGATAATATCGTTATTATTTCATAACAATTCCCTTATTTAATAACTGTATTTTCCTTTCTCTTATGTCTTAAATGCATCTTGTTTAACAAATTTTTATCACGATATAATAATTTGAATATTAATTTATTTAAACTTACAAAAATTACTTAAAATGGCTTAAAGACACCATTTTTAATCTGTAATATCATTATTATTTCCTAACAATTCACTTATTTAATAACTTCATTTTAATTTCGCTCAAGTCTTAAATATATCTTGTTTAAGAATTCTTTATCACGAGAAATAATTTTTAATATTAGTTTATAAAAATTTAGAAAATTAATTTATAATAATTCAATGATACCATTTTTACTATACTAAAATATTGTTATTATTTCCTAATAATTCACTTATTTAATAATTTATAAAAATTTAGAAAAATAACTTAAAATAGTTCAATCATGCCATTTTAAATATTCTATTATATCGTTATCATTTCATAATAATTCACTTATTTAATAACTTTATTTCTCTTTTATATTTCTCTTTCCTTAATGAAGAATAAAACAATTAAAATTTATGTATTATTGTTTTTTTTTAAACTGACATCGTTTAAATTTTATAATAAAAAACTGAAAAAACAATGTATACGAGTGTATGTTGACAGTGATGAAATTGCTGGATAAATCGAATATCACATTTTAAGCAAAACGAGACTATACGCTTCAAGGAACAATCTTTTTTTCTTTCCATATTTTGATGGTATTCAAGGTATGATTTACGCAAATGATTATGAGAGGTGAATTTAATTATAAATATTTCCTATAGGTGACGCTGAACTTTACTCGCAGTTGATTTACCTCTTTAGCTTGGCGGTCAAATATTTTTTATATGGAAAACCATCATTACCACATGTGACCCTGAAAAAAAAAATTTCTTGATCGATCAACAAGTAGAAAAGGACTCTGAAAGACCCCTTGGGCAAAGCAGACAAGCATTTTGATGTCTGGTTCTTTCAACATTGTTTGAGAAGAAAATAAAAGTGGAGAATAACTTCTTAGTTTTCTGAATAACTTTTACTGCTAAGAATGGCACCTGCTGCTCAATGGATGAAAGGATTAACTCCAGAAATGGTTCAAAGGGCGGAAGATGAATTGGGAGAAACTCCTCAACTAAGAAAACAATCCTTAAAAGAATTAAAAGAACTAATTAATGGTATGTTTAGTTTTTCTTATTTATTTGTAATGTATATTTACCATATATGAAATAATTAATAACAAAAAATTTTAAAATGGGTAAATGTTCGTATTGGCTATTGCAATATTTATTTATTTGTTTGTTTGTTTAGTCTTGAGCTATAAGTGATCAATCTTCGCTGCTCGGTAAACTTTAGAGTTTATTATAAAATTTATTGTCCTGTAGAAATCAATGTGGGAGACAAACGCTCATCCATTAAGAATCTTTAATTTTTATTCCAATCCTTTTTTTAAATATTTGAATTGTTTAAAGCTCTGTTGCATTAAATAAATATCAATCATCGTACGAACGTTTGAAAAGGTGTTCCATAAAATGATGAGACTGTTCTTTTTTAAATACATTTTTTTAATTGCAAGCTTTTAACTCTGAATATTTTTCAAAATACATCTGCTTGAATCTATTTTTAATATGAAAAATTTCGTTCGTTATAAAAGTAAAAAAAAGCAAATATTTTTTATGTTACGAAGTCACTCTTTTCAGACAGGTGCCTGAATGACTTTTTTGCCTTACAAGTCGACTAAACTATTATACTGGATTGCGGCAAACCTTATTGTTATCAAGATACATATGCTTAAGATTTTTAAAATATCTTAAAATATTTCGTTTTTATAGTATCTAAATTGATTTTAATTTTTTCGGAAGGGAACAAATAATAAAAGTATTAATAATATATAATTTCAAAAATTCTATAATTATTATTAGTTTCATTTTTATCAATTATAATAAAACAATTAACTCTTCGTCGAACAGATGATGATTTTGGGGAATGGGATTTTCTTTTTTATCTGATTTCTTTCAGCACAATGTAATCCAACCCTATCCATAACAGAAACTCTAACCTAAATGAGATCTAAAGACATCCTCATGCCTAACAACCATGGGTGAAAGCCCTTATATACCGAGACGGAAAAGAGAAAAAACTGGTACGTAAGACATTTCATTCCAGCATTTTTTTCGAAAAAAATAAAATATCTGTAACTATCAAGATTTCTTTTAAAATTTTAGCATATATATAAAACTGCTACTTTTCGAAGATTGAGTAGATATTGTGTAAAAATTTAAAAAATGAATAAGTAAACTCCTCCCCAAAACTAGTGATAACTGAAAAGGTTTCACTTCCAGACTTTTCTATTTTCCGTCTCGCTTTCACCACTGCTAACAACTACCACGGTTTCTTTTAAATGTTTTATAGCTTGGTAGAGGTTTATAAACCAAAACATTTGAAACTTTTGATAATATTACTAACATTCTTAACGTTTGATCACGAGAAGTTACCATATGAAGAAATTTTCCCAAAAAGAGTAGAAAATTGACAGGCATGTGTCTGTAACACGATCCTTTCGCGACTTATGTGCCATTTACGATACAATTATTTTAGGGTGTCAAGTACGCAATTTGCTAATTATCTTTCTAATAATAAGCTTCTAAACCGTTCTACTTTGGCTTCAAATTATGGAATCGCGTTATGTAACAATGTTTGCTGTTTAGTAATTATCTTGCTTCAAGGAAGGTTGAGTAAGTCTCTGCTAAATCGAGGAATCAAACTTTTATAAGTCTAGTTTCCGAATTAAAATAACAAATCCAAATAAATCACCGACCTGCCATCTGCTTTCTTTAAAATTCTATAAGAAATTCTTACAACTAATTTTGAAGTAAACTTTGAATAAAACGAACGTAATACCTGTAAAATAATTAGCATAGACTATATTAACTCCATTTTTATAAGTTAACGTAATATTCTATTTACTACTTTTTCGTGTAAATGCATAGCAAAAATGTTTTTTTTTTTATTTCTTTAAATTTATTTTATTTAAAATGTTTTCTAGATGAGTATGAACAATGGGCAAATGTCACGTAGCATGTAAGGAACAGAAATAGCATTTTTTTCTCACAAAACCAAATATCATTTTAGATCTAAATAATATTTTTGTGTCATAAAAATTAATGGTTGCTTAGCTATTTACACTCCGAGCACTTTAAACTGCTGTTTAAACAAATATGAGCACGAAATCATAATATAAAAAAAACATAATGCAGTATTTTTATATAATTTTTCAAATTCGTAAAATGTTTAATAGAATTACATTTATTTATTGGAATATCTTAAATTTGTAGTGCTTGTGTTCTCAATTCGAGAATTTACAGCGGGATTCGAACCCGCTACCTCCACGCTTTGCACAAGCGATACCGCTCGGCCAGGGAGGCCTCTTGTGAAATTTAGGGGTTAATAATTATTAAGGGATAAAAAAATTTAATTTTAGCGTGTTAA
Source organism: Parasteatoda lunata (assembly GCA_949128135.1). NCBI lineage: Eukaryota > Metazoa > Arthropoda > Arachnida > Araneae > Theridiidae > Parasteatoda > Parasteatoda lunata. The sequence continues at coordinate 22,008,108 of OX421978.1, forward strand.
CTAGAAAGTCGCCTCAGAAGCGACATCGGAAAACAAAAGGTTATATCTATTCGACAATCATACAGAAAAAAATATCTCTTTGAAAAGGAACATTATTTATTTATTTCAAAGAAATATTTCTCATTATGATTAACTAATATTTAAATTATTGCGCTGTAATTTTTAAAATCTCGCTCGAATATTAAAGTTAAGTCTTACAGAATTTCTGATTGAATTATAATGGAAACAAGCAAATCGCAAGGCATTTTCCTTAATAAGAAAGAACAGTCAAAATTACTTAGATGTTATGATTACAAAGCAACTAAAAAATATATCTTTGCTAATAAATTTTATTAATAAATACATCTTGTAGATTAAAATCTATAATGATATTCATATTTGGATTATTTAATGATGTCTGAAGAATATCCTTATCGTTTATTTAATTTATTTTTATAACTTTTCCATTGCTGGTTTGTCCTGATTATTAATATAAATAACTGTGATAAGGTATATTATACATAATTTATTACTCAGTGCAATATTACTTAAAATTACAGCAATTTTTCTAAACTGAACAAAACTCTTCTATTTAAAGTTTGAAAATTCCCTATATAATTTTCTGAAGAGAAAATTTTATTTATTAATAAAGCCAATTTCTTTAAAAATTAACTTTTTGTAAAATAAAATATAGGTGTTTACCAAAGTATTTAATAAAATGAGTTAAGACAATTTGATCTTAAAGTATGCGTTTCCTATACTTAAAAAAAAAAATAATAAATAAAATAAAAAATAAAAAACCGAGGAGGTAAACACACAAAAATAATCAACTAGGCTTAAACTTAAGTTCCTTACTACTTTTTTTTGTCCAAAAAGTTACCTTTTTTATTCCAAAAAAAAAAAAAACTTGCAAAACACACCTTTTTTGCTGAAATAGGAACCCTTTTTTTTCATGGTGGCAAGAAGTTTGCCAGAAATAGTCGCGTTACTTATTGAGCACCAAAAAAAAAAGTAAATAAATAAAAAAAAAAAAAAGCAATAAATAAAAAAAAAAAAAAAACCGAGGAGGTAAACACACAAAAATAATCAACTAGGCTTAAACTTAAGTTCCTTACTACTTTATTTTTCTCTCCAAAAAGTTACCTTTTTTATTCCAAAAACAAAAAACTTGCAAAACACACCTTTTTTGCTGAAATAGGAACCCTTTTTTTTCATGGTGGCAAGAAGTTTGCCAGAAATAGTCGCGTTACTTATTGAGCACCAAAAAAAAAGTAAATAAATAAAAAAAAAAAAAAAGCAATAAATAAAAAAAAAAAAAAAAACCGAGGAGGTAAACACACAAAAATAATCAACTAGGCTTAAACTTAAGTTCCTTACTACTTTATTTTTCTCTCCAAAAAGTTACCTTTTTTATTCCAAAAACAAAAAACTTGCAAAACACACCTTTTTTGCTGAAATAGGAACCCTTTTTTTTCATGGTGGCAAGAAGTTTGCCTGAAATAGTCGCGTTACTTATTGAGCACCAAAAAAAAAAAAATTTTTAAATATAAAAAAAAAACAGACTAGCCTTAATAAGTTTTGATTTAATGATCGGATCTTCACGTTTTAAGACTCATTCTTCTTATTGGTTTGAGGGGGTTACTTCAAATATGCTAATTATGCTTCAAATATGCAAATATGCTCGGCTAGGAGTGCAGACGTTATTTTAAGTTACGAAATCTGGCACAAAAACGTACTTTCACTGAATGAGCATACTTTTTTTTATGACGGATCCTTATTTCTGACCTCCAAAACATAGGGAATAGCCGCAATCTTGGAATCAGTTCAGAACAGCTCTCTTGAGTTTTGGTCCTAAGTTTGTTATTTTTATTATTATTTTTTTTTTAATATTTTTTTTTTTTTTTTTGCGCGTACTTCGCCATATCTCGAAAACTTTTTAAGCAAATTAAAAAAAAAAATTGCACACAGTTACGAAATTCGTTTAACCAAAGATAATTCCACGCAAAAAATTAATTTTAGTAAATATTTATTATTTCTTATTATATTATTTAATACTAATCGAAAATTTTTTAATTTTTAAGGTATACAATTTTTTACTTTATTTTAAAGTATCTAACTTTGCATGTAAAAAATTTGAACGGAATCCTGAGAAATCGAGTTTTAAATATACGATTTTTTTAAAATTCGATTTCTTAGGAACTATTCAACCGATTTTCCTCAAATTTTTTATTTTGCCATGCAAAATTTGATACATTAAAATGACGTAAAAATTGTATACCCTAAAATTCAAAATTTTTCCGATTATTATTATATATAATAATAAAAATTTGTGGAAAGTTAGTCCCTGTTATTAAACATTAAACACAGAAAGTGCAGTGCCAGAAAACGAATCGGTCTGTTGAGTTTCTTGAGAGATCGTAAAAGTGGTTGAGTAAATGTATGCCTAGTTATCCAAAATAAAGTCATATATGTTTAAATTACTTAAATCAAATTAAAATTTTTTAATTGTTTCAAAGAGAATTATTTCATCACATGATTTCAGCTTTCTTATATATTTAATTTTACCAAGGTAAAATGACGAAATACAGCTATTTTATGTTTAAAACGTAAAAAGAAATTTGGAGCATGGTTTAAGATTTTTTTCTTGTTGCAATCTTCTTTCAAGGACGAGTTATGCTTCAGGCTCTCATAAAAAGTTGCAAGTATATGGTAATTAGGTGTAAGAAAAACTCGTTATAACAATTGCAATGCAAGAATATTAAAAATAAGATAATTACTATCAAGAGAAAATGTGTTATCACGCACACTGAATAAATAAGAACTTTTTTAAGAACTAATATAAAAAGTTATACATTGATTTCTTTTTTAATTAAAATTCACTTCTTCTGCAGTTTTTTCAATAACAGCTTGATATGATTTTTATCGATACGATTAACATATGGATACGATTAACGGCTTGATACGATTTTTTAACAAATTTTCAAGCTATCTTTGATCTAGAAATGACTACCTATTGCGTTATTGATTATAATTATTTAACCAAAAAATTTTGCTTCATTCAATGTTTTATAATCTTTAATTGATGTGTTTCTCATATGTATAATCCAAATCAATTAAAAATGTAAATAAATAATTTGCCTTTTCTTTTAAATTCCATTTTCTTTCTATATAAAAAGAAAAAATATGAGCTTGTATACAAACTTCATATTTGTTCTAATCAAAATAGCGTTTTTATACATAAACACGCAAAGTTTATTGTTTTAATATTTATATTTTTTTATGTAATTTATATTTTTTAGCTTCCTGAAATAAATATTAAAAAAGTAAGCTTAATTTATGCATTTTAATTTCCTCTGCTCTAGAAATTAGCTTTTCAGTACAATTAAAGTACAATTACGTTTAATTTAAATATGTTAATTTTACCAGTTCTAGAAATTAACTTCCCGTAAAAAATAATAGAAAAGTAAATAAAATTTAAATATTTTAATTTCACCAGATCTAGAAATTTAACTTCCAGTAATAAATAGTAATAACAGAAAAAAAGTTTAATTTAAATATTTTAATTTCACCTGCCCAGAAAATTAGCTTCCCGTAATAATTAATAAAAAAGTTTATTTTTATTAAGTATTGTAATTTAATCATTTATAGAATTAGCATCCCTTTATAAATAATGGATGAATTTTACATAAAAATTTGAGGTCTTGAATATGTCATATCGCTGAAAATGTGTGCCGTAACATCATCTCCTACATCAAAAAGTCTCCACACGGTCTTTTATAAGTAGTCCGCGCAGACTATTTAAAAAGTAAACCAGTTGTGCACATGAACCCAAAACCTTTTATTGAAGCATTTGAGAGAAATTTATCATATATATTTGAGAATTGAATCTGTAGTGGTTGACAAGTGAATAAGGCAAACCAATAATATTCTTAAATAAAACAAATTTTTAGTCATATATTTGCTACCACTTTCTTATTTCAACTAGATTTTGTATTAACTGACTCGTTCGGAAAGTGGATATCCTTCACAGTGGTGTGATCAAACTACCTATAAAAAAACCGTGTGGAGGCTTTCAGTTATAGGAGGCGTTGGCCGTAATCGGTCTATTGTCTTCTTTAAGGTTTCGGCCTTGAAAAATATCGCTTAACTTTGTTATGTAGGATTTCAGAGCTTTATTAATAAAAAATTTGGTTTAATTATGGCGATGTGCTTGTCGAAACTCTTTATTTTAAGATCTTTATGGAGGTCTTTGTCCAAAAACTACAGCACTTGCCAACTGCTCCGGATTTGACAAGATATCTTAAAAAACAGTAGAAAATTGCAAACTAAAATTTGCAGATTTTCGGTTAATTTCATAACTTTCTTAAAGGCTCAACTTGTCATAACTGTAACAAAGTGGCGTATTATATAAGCCTTTGAATTATTTAGAAGTAGTGATAAATAAAAACCCCATAAATTGAATTTACTGAACCTAACATTATACATAAAAGGACTGTCACTCGAAAATATTTATCCTATTCATATATTATGTTATCCAATATTCATCCAATATTATTGTATAAATAACTATATGTTTGGAGCAAGTTGGCATCTCTTCTAAATATATATATTTAAAATTATAATATGTTATTGTCGAGAAAGTTATTTGTTTCTAAAAAAAATAATTGTATTATTGAACTGAAATTTGGACTTACATAAAACCGCCATTTGGGGTCAATTTATACATCATGATAAATTTATGTTATTCCAAAGCAAATTATTTTTCAATTGACGAATATCATTAAAATTACCAAATATTATTTTTTTATAAAATTAATAACAATACAGTGCATTATTGTATTACGGAATATTCATTTGCAGGAGAGCAAGTCATACGAAAATAAACAAAAGATACGAGGGATACGAAAAGATACGAAAAGATATAAACAACACTTCCCTACTAGCAACAATTTTACCTGAGCCCCAGTTGGGCTAAACATGGGTAGTGTAAGAACGTAGACAGAGAGACCAATATTGGGATGCTTAGATTTTTTAATATTGGTTCCAGAATGGCCTATATAGGGCTTACAATTGCCAATATAGAACCTATATTGTCTAAATAGGGGATATGAAATATCGGGTGAATCTAACAATTCTATATAGGACAGATATTGGTTGTAGAGTGGCTGTGAAATATCGGGTGTATCGGAAAAATTTTTATAGGGCCAATATCGAAAAAATAACGGCCCTTTGAGCCCTTATTGAGACACGATACATGAATATTGGCCCAATGAGAGCCTAAATTGTTGTGCTGCTGGATTATTAGCACACAATATGTTTTAAGTCCCATCCTTAGCTGAACATTATACAGTATATCCGCGTGACGCGAATAAGACAGCTTAAAGTCAATAAATTGGTTTTTAGCATCTCTCACAGCTATATCAGTTATTCTGTCAATTGCGATCTTAAAAGGAGCGTATCTTTTATTTTAGAGGTTTAATTTTATGAATTGAGAGCTAGCTGATGCGCAAAACACTAATTTTTTGTTCAAAAGCACAAGCATTAATTTATTCCTCATAATTTATTCGTGGAAAGCACTAATTTATTTTTTAAAAAGAACCAGAATGAACTCGCAATGCATAATTAGGGTGACAAAAGCTTTCTCGAAAACTATCTACAGCATTGAGGACAGCAATATCGCAAACGATGTAAAAGAAAAGCAAGCCACCTGCAAGTTTAACATAGTGTAGAATCCTGCAAGTCCTTAGCATCCAGTGTGTAGGCCTATGTCAAATTTCTTTCTATTCTAGAATAAAGCACTGCTTCGCTATACTGTCGTCTGCAAGCAAATTCATATGAATACCATTCAGAATTGTGTCATTCTTTTTCGTTTGCTCCTGTTCAATGAGTGTTTTGTTTCCATTATGCAGTACATAAGATGAATATCACGACGAATTAGTGACACTCAAAATGTTAAGAACTTTTTTGTTTGTTCAAACACATAATACAAATTATGTTTGCATTCTTTTCAAGAAAATTTTTTTATCTGAAAGTTTTACTGAGGTAAAAAAAAAATATCAGTAGTTTTGTTGTTTTTGGAATTTATTTGTGATTCCATATCTAGAGCAAATTCAGTTGATGCCGTTTTTCAATTTTCACAAATTAATATAACCATTAAAAAAAAAAACATATTTTTGTTAATTTTGTCAGTTATTGGAACGAAAACTTGAAGTCAAAGTTGTGTGGCTTGTATTTGGATTTGCAAGCAATAACTATTTACCAATCCTTCTTTCTTATTTAGGATCCTAACAAAAATAACTTTTTGTTTAATCAGGATGTACTTGGTTTTGCGGATGCACCAACAAATTTGTAATTCAATAAGAGCTTAACAAAGCTACTTTGAACGTGGAATCTAAGATACCACATAATTTAAGGAGAAATTATAGCTTGAAATTTTTTTAAGAGGGTGGACCCCGATTTCTGTTCTACAAATCAACTTCAAAGTGAAGTCCTACAAAATCTAAAATTTGCATGAAATTTCAAAAGAAAACGTCTTTCATACGATGTTCAAAATGACTCTTTATTGCTGTTTTAGTTATTTCTGTCATTATTTGTTTTAATAATCAATTATTTTAAGAATTAAGATTCCAATATAAAGTTGCTAATTTATATTCGAAACTTGATACTTAAAAAAATGATATAAAGTTGCTAATAAATAATATAAAGTAGCTAATTTTAATCTCTTTTAATAAAACTTTGAAATTAATTTGTCAATTTTTTTTTTTATTTTTTTATTGTAGTCTTTAGCACACCCTGCTTGCAACATTTCTTTTGCAGAAAGCCTACGCACTGCTTTCTATGAGTAGTCTGCGCAGACTATTTAAAAAAGTGAACCAATTGTGTGCATAACTCAAAATTTAATTTTAATAGTAATTGAAAGAAATTAATCATATATATTTGAAAAATGAATCTGTCGTGGCTGACAAGTAAATAAAACAAACCAATTTTATTCATAAATCAAACAAATTTTTAGACATTTATTGGCTACCACTTTCTTATTCTTACTATATTTTGTATTAATTGGCTCTTTCGTGAAATAGAACATCTTTTATAATAGAACAAACTACATTTAAGAAAACGTGTAGAGGCGCTGGTTAGCAACAATTATTTTTTTTAAAGCGTTGTGTCCGCCTTGTAGATTAAGATTTTTAAAGTGGTAGCAAAGTAGCGTTTAGTTACCTACGTCATTTAGTTACACTAATCTGAAGACGTTGCATACTAACTTTCAATTACTGAAGTGTTATACGCGGCTTGTAGCAAGAGATTTTTAAAGTGGTAGCAAAATTTTGTTTAGTATCCGACGTCATTTAGTTACACTTATCTGAATTCGTTAAATAGTAACTTTTAGTCACTAAAGCGTTGTGTCTGGCTCGTAGCCGGAGATTTTTAAAGATGGTAGCAAATTTTTGTTTATTTTCCTAAATCATTTAGTTGACATATCTGATTTCGTTACATAGTAACTTTTAGTCGCTGAAGTGTTATGTCCGGTTTGTAGCAGGAGATTTTTAAAATTGGCAGCAAAATTATGTTTAGTTTCCTACGTCATTTAATTAAACATATCTAAATTAATCTTTCTTTCGAATACTAAAATATTAATTTCGGCTTGTAGTCGGAAATATTTAAATTAGTAGCCAAATTTACGATTTAAAATTTCGTTTCCAATGATTCTTTACAATCACGACAATTTAAATAAAAATCAGTAGTGTACGTAAAAATCTGATTAGAAAAGCCTGATATTTTTTATCTGCCGTCGAAATTCAAAAACGTCAGCTTACTTAAATGTAACTTAACTTCCTCTTTAAATACAGTTGTGGAGGGATGGGACGTCTTGATTGTCAGCTTTGTCAATATGAAATACATAATATCTTTTAATTTAGTGTTTCATGTGATATTCATTACGAAATGTATAAAAAAAACGTTTATCAGTGATTATCTATGTCATGATTAGAGTTTTACGAACCTCACATTAAATAATATCAAATTAAGGAAAATTTTCACACAATAACATATTCGGAAGGTCACATAAAAACTTGCAGTTAACGAATAAGGAAATATTGCGAATACAACTATTTATTAATAAACTAAAATGCAATTTTCAAGGATATTATGCCTTTTAAATATATGTGTGCACCTTGATTACTTATTTGTTTATTTTTCTGCCATATCCTTATATTTTGGGAAGCTTTTAAGTGAATCAAAACTATTTTGTAAAAATTGAGTCAAAAAATAATTCTGTCCGATCATATATGTATATATATATATATATATATATATATATATATATATATATATATATATATATATATATATATATATATATATATATATATATATATATATATATATATATATATATATATATATATATACAGTAGTGGCCAAAAGTGTGGAAATTTTTTGAAAGTTTAATGTTTTTCAAATTTGTGCGCTTGTAGGCTATATTAATTTTCTTTTAAATACAAACGTTTATATATCAAATTGAAGGTAATTTAATGTAGAATTTAATAATAAATACAGTATTACAATATCTGAATTACAAAAAAAGTTATGCAACTAATAGTAAGATCTATCTTAGATTTGCATTTTTTTTAAAGTGATACTTACACAATCAATACTTAGTAGGATAACCCTTATTTATTAAGAAAGCTTCACAGCGTCTTTTCATCGAGTGAACAAGTGTTTGGAGTACATCTATCGTAATCACATGATGCCAAGAATAAATTATAGCTTTAATAAGTTGTCTTTTATTGGATGGACGTTTTTTTTTTGTGCAAGAATTTTCAAACCTCGCCACAAATTTTTAATTGGATTGAGATCAGGGCTGTTTCCTGGCCATGGTAATGTATATATGCCTTTATTTTGAAACCATGCTCTGCATACTTTTGCTGTGTGGTATGGAGCTGAATCCTGCTGAAAAATAAATGGTGCGTTGTTGGGGAAGATATCCCTGATAGAAGGTATCAATTTTGGTTTCAGGACAGTTTCGATGTATTTTTTGGCATTCAGGATGCCATCAATCACTTGAATTCGGCCCACACCATCTGCAGACATACCAAATCATGACATTTGTTGGATTTTTTGTAGTTGCTTCAATGCAATCAGGATGAAGTGCTTCAACTACTCTACGTCCCACGTATTTTCTACCATCACAACCAAAGAGCGATATTTTACTCTCATCGCTCCAGATTACTTGCTTCAATTGATTTTTCTGATCATTTAATGTGTTCTTTTGCCCACTTAACTCGTTTTTCGCGTTGCTTTTGATTTAAATTTGGTTTTTTTCCTTGGAGTTCTAGCTTGTAGTCCAAATCCTGATAACCTTCTTCTTATTGTTCTTGAACTTACTGCAATATCCGCTGCAATCATTTCACATCTAAGGGCATCAGATGAAATTTTTCTATCTTGAAGGCATAGCTGTTTAATTTTTCTATCGGCAGTAGCACTTGTGCACTTTTTTCGGCCTGATTTGGCTTTATTTTCCACTGATTTCGTTTTTTCATAACGTAAACAGAACTTTCGCACACTAGAACAAGTCACTGAATCACCAACTTGCCTTGCGATTTCAGCATAAGAGAGGCCATTTTCTCTCAATATGACAATTCGGCTTCTTTTTGTAGATGTCCAATTAGTTCTTCTTGTTGATGATATTGTTTAAAATTAGTTTAATTAAAAAAAAAATTAAATATTTAAAAACAGCAATACTCTATTTAATTGTACTAGTATGCATCATTCCGAAAAATATTTCCACAATAATAACTCTTTTACCATCCAAACAACCTAAACTATAGTTACAGACATTTTATTGGTCCTAAGAACAGTGTTTGTGATTGGTTAGTACACTTTTATTACAAAACATGTCCTTATTCAAAACGATTTGTGTTTGTTTGTTCTACTAAAATGAGCATAACTTTTTATGTAATGCAGATATTTTCATTCTGTTTTTGTTATAAAATTCTACATTAAATTACCTTCAATTTGATATATAAACTAATATTATAATAATTTAATATATTCTACAAGCACACAAAGTTGAAAAACATGAAACTTTCAAAAAATGTCCCACTTTTGGCCACCACTGTATATATATATATATATATATATATATATATATATATATATATATATATATATATATATATATATATATATATATATATATATATATATATATATATATATATATATATATATGTATATATGTAACATATATGTCGTAAAGGAAATTCTGTTTGCTTACACTTGTCCCTCTACTTCCCACGTCCAAATATTATTATCTATTAGTAATTATAAATATTTAGATCTATTGGTAAGCAGAAGTAATTTTTCTAAGTAATCATTTTTTTAAAATAACAATATATAGTTATAACAATATATTGTTCAAACAAATTTGATGAGTTCACAACCGTAATTTAAAATTTTCGCTTACCAAATTGGGTGGATATGTTATATATTACTTTTGCTTGCATCTCATTGCGCATGAAGCTGATCATTAAGTCATAAATCACTTAACAAATCTCTCTAAACGTAACTTATTACAGTATATTGATCGTTATTTACGTAAAATAATAACTGTAAGAGGGTTAATAAAGTTTGACGATCTTTCTAACAGCTTTATCTGAAAATGTAGTACAGAATTACATTATAATAATAATAATAATAATAAATACAACTATTCTCTTAGTTTAAAACTCGAAAATTGAGTTAAAAACGTAATAATAGCTGTACAGGAAAATAACTTTAAATTAGGGATACAAAAATCTTTATAGAAAAACAATATCTTTACGGCTTATATTAGTTTTATGCTGATGACAGTCAAAACAAAATGGAAATGATTGAGAAAAACTGCATCTCACCACGTGATTTTTTGGCCAGTAAAAATGCATGGACAACAATGTAAAACTGGTACACCATCATTAGACATACTTAGAACAAAATAGAAATTTCAACAAAGTTTAGCTAGTAAGTTTAGTTGTAACGATTCAGCAGACAGCTTTATTAAAATTTATTACTTTTTCACACTCATATATATATATATATATATATATATATATGATAGGCATACTTTCATGTAACTTCTAACACCCCATAACATAATTTTAAGCTAACTTTAAACACCCCATTGCCTGCTGACTGTACAGACTCAACACAAACTTAACTTAAATTCTCAATGAATGGGTTAAGGGGGCCGGGATAGCCTGGTCGGTAGGTCGCTTGGCTCCCCGTGTAGTAAATGGTGACTGATGCAAGTTAAATCTGTCGAGTCTCAATGTCCTCCATGTTCCCATAACAAATCAAAACCTCTGGGGGTTCTGATCCAGGAGTTTCTTTGTCTTCTGGATTTGTTCAAAATTACAAGGCTACGGAGTTGAACATTAGTAGTCGTAAACCCATGAAATTGGGTCGGCTGTTCAACGACGGTTATTAAATAAAATAAAATGAATGGGTTAGAGGCCGCATCGCTGCTTAGATGCCCAGATAAATTGCACCACTAGAACTAAGATAGGCCAACTTGCTTCGCTTTGTAATAAAAATATTTTCTTGTGGTAAAAAAAATTTAAGTTATTTTTTTATTTAGTCTTCTTTTTAAATAATGCTTCAACCGCTACATCGTGGTCAACACTCTCGTGGTGACTGATGAAACGTGATCGATCTCACAGTTTTAGAGATAAAAACTATAACATTTTCAGTGGTTTACAGCAAATAATTGAGACTGTTTTCATCCTATTGCCCCTGAAATCATCTGTACAAGAAAACATGCATATTTCATAAGTCTGTTACTAATAAATATCTTTATCCATGGTATACACAGTCAGTGCGAGTTTTTTAATTTTTGAATTTTTTTAAAATTTTGTTTGAATTTTGTTGAAATGTATAATGCTTCAAAAAACAGACCACCTTGATAACTTTTGCTCTAATGATCGAATCATGACCTAATTTATGCTAATTAATTAGCACAGACAAGTATACGACCTTTTTTTAAAATTTGATATTTCAGGATCTATTCGACCGATTTCGCTCAAATTTTATACTTTGTCATGTAAAATGAAATTTTTTAAAATGATGTAGAAAATTGTATACCTTGCAATTAAAAAATTTTTTTGACTCGTATTAAATGAAAGATTAAAAATATATATATATATATTTATTAAAAGTAATTTTTTGTATGGGGATAGTCTCTGGATAAACGAATTTTAAAATTGCGTGCGACACAGTTTTTTAATTCGCTAAAGTTCTTGAGATATAGTAAAACATGCAAAAAGTAAAATTATCATTAAGAGGTCCAAACGTTAGATCACTCTCCTGACCAAACTATGGGGACCATAATTCCTAGATTTCGACTATCCCCTATATTTTGAGAATCAGAAATTCCAATCAGTCTAAAAAATTTTCATTTATTCAATAAAAGTACGTTTTCGTGTCTAATTTCGTAATTTTCAAATATGGTCTGCATTAACTAATTAGCATGTTTGAGGAACCATTAAGATTGAGTTTTAGAACCTGAATATTCGATCATTAGACCTAAAGTTATTCCGGATATTGCGTTTATTTATTTGCTTTTTTTTGCACCGTGCAGTTGTTTGATTTCAAAAATTTAAAACGTTAAATTTTTCGAAGATTTCATTCATTGTCTACATTTATTGTGCCCTTGGTCCATTTTCAGTAGATGTAAAAAGTATTTTTATGAACAAAGTAATAAATCACCTTGCCATATAAAATAAAGGTTATCTTAATTGACATTTAAAAATTTAATAATGGTGCATTTTTATACCACCATGGGGAAATGTCTGCCGACTATCTTCATGATCAATTCTCACTAAACTCCGATCAACATCATCATAATTTCATTTTTGACGAAGTCTACACTATCCATAACAAACATCCTACCCCAGAAGCAATACATACAGCAAATAATGAAGAAATCAACAACATTATCCGAAAATTGAAAAATAATAAAGCACCAGGCGAAGACGGAATCAATAACAAAACGATAAAAAAATACTACCAAGCAATTATAAGTCAATATATAATAAGTCATATAACCTCTAATTTACTATCAGAAAGATGTCCGTAAAATTAAAGAAATAACTCTTTACAACAACGATCCGTCCAATACTTTCCTATGCCCCTCACCTGCCTTGTCAACAATACTATAGCATCTCATGAAAAAAACTAAATCAATGTCAAAACAAGATCCTAAGAATAATCACCTGTTGGTTCATCCTGAATACAAATATCCATAAAGATCTAAAAATCCCAACTCTATCGCAGCATATACTTAAAGCAGACTTTTTTCGTAAAGCCACAAAATGCAGTACAGGCAATTTTAACGAAATATTCAACTTTGAAAACTTCAGTAAAGACGAGAAATATAGGCCAATACATTTCACCTCCAACGCCTCATATCACAACTATCAAAACAAATAACAGTTCCCAACTTTAAATCTTATCTATAAAAAGAATATTCAAGGTGTTTCCTCATGCTGACACATTTTTACAACAACAAGTACTAAAATTTTGAAGCAAACATAGTTTAGAGCAAGTTTATTTTCAATTATCTTTAGTTACTCAAACAAAGTGCTTGAAGTGAATATAAAGCAGCCCCCAATGCCTGCTAACCAAAAAGAGTCAACACAAACGGAACCAAAATTCATGATGAATTGAGTCCTTGTACTGAGTCTTTGTGGTTGGACGACTCATTTAACGACTCACTCGCTTTTTTGGAGATTTTTCACTTGGCTGTATTTGGTTACAATCTTATTGCAATCTTTTATTTCTTTTAAAATTTGTTCCAGGTTAAACAGGAGAAACGGATCGTTAAAGGCAGTTGGATTGGAAAATAGCTGCCGGGTAAGCGCAACTGTAACAGTTTCTGGTAGAATATTAGTGATCTAACAAAACAGATATTTATTTTTTTAAATTATCTATCACATTTAATTTAAAATATCGCATTTCAGTCATTTAAGACTGCTAACGAATTACTTTCATTAATACTTTTATTATTATAGTATACATGAACAAAGTAAATACTAAAAATGAAACAATTAAGCTGTCTCTTTTTGTAAAGGGAAATTAAAATTAAACTAACTATATGGGCATATGTTAAAATATAAAAATATCCATCTTAATCCTATTTTGGTCCCATTTCAGGTCAGAAGACGTTCTGTCCAGTTATGGACGATTCTTTCTTGCTTCGATTTCTGCGATGTAAAAAATATGATGTGAAAAAGGCCTTCATTACTCTGAAGAACTATCATGATTTCAAAAACAGATATTCAGGGACAATCACTGATAGGACTCCCTCAAAATTGAAAAATGTTCTTGAAATGGATTGTGTATTTATGACTCCCAAAAGAGGTCCAAATGGAGAAGGTGTTGCCATAGTTTTTGTTGGTAAGTAAAATTTAAAAGAAAATGGTAGTTAAACTATTTCATTTTTACTCTTTTTGGAGTGAATTACATGATCCGTTCCAACTTATTTTCTGTTTCTTGATTTGAACGTATATATTCTGTTGTAAAACTTTTACTGGTTCATATATGAATGATCCCAGAGAAAAATAATCATTCAGATAACCTTGCATAACAGAAAAATTTTTATTATAATAATAATTTATATAAATAATATTAGGAAGACATCTTACGGTATTCCGTGACGAATAAGCACATTTTCTCCAATAATTTAGCTTTGTTAGTACATAGCTTTTTTTTAATTTCAATTTATACGAATTGAGCCGTGATGGCTCTAGGGATAGAGCGTTCGCCATCCAATGACATGAACCGGGTTCGAATCCAAGCATCGACTGGTCGATACGAATTCTGCACCCGGCTTGCACCAATCACGACGGGAAATATCATCAGTGGTAGACGGATCATGCGTTATAGTCCCCTTAACATCAGAATAACCGTGGGAGGTTTCCTTAGTTTTCCTCACCATGTGACGCAAATGCTTGTTAGTTCCATCAAAAAGTCCTCCATGAAAGCAAATTTCTCCCAATACTTGATGCAGAATCTCCCTTGTCTTCTGGATTGGGTTAAAAACTATAAGGCTACGGAGTTGATCATTAGTAATCGTCAACCCAAAAAATTAGGTCTGCTGTTCAACGACGGATTATAATTAACACCTATTACCAACATTATTTGAGCTTCATTGACATCAAAATTAGTTAATTGATTTTTAATGTTCTCTAAAGCGAATTAGTACCATTTTTCGATTAGTTTTCTTTTTTAGTACGTGGTTTATATTTTTTTACTTCAAATTGTAACTATTACCAAAATTAATTACCCTTGACGTCAATAAGAATATCGGTTATTTATTATTTTCTCTTCCACGAAGTAGTACTATTTTTCATTTGATTTTTATTTTTAGTTCAAAACTTGTTCTTTTTTTTATTTAAATTATCGTTGATTTTAAATAATTTAATTTTATAAAAACCCGTTTTTAAAGCAAAACTATAAACGAAATAAACACACGGTTTTAGATAATCTTAAAAATAATAATCAGGTAACGTAATCTGCTTATGTCTACCGTTTACCCGCAATCCGGTATATAGACACACACACATTCATTATTTTTTTTTATGTATATAGATTTGTAAAGATTTATTTTTGTTATTATTATTTTATTTTAGGAAAATTTGATATCGAAAACCTTTCCGCATTTGAACTTTACGCTGCAACTTTTCTATGTGCTGATATTGGAATCGAAACTGAAGCATCTCAAGTGTGTGGAGGAGCTCTTATATTTGATTTTCAAGGAATAACTTTAAACAAGTTACGTCACTTTTCAAATCCATCCTATCTGGCATGCTTAGTAAGAGGCATTCAAGTAAGTGCACCATTTTAAACTGCACCTGCATTGATCAAATATTGCGATGAATTGTTTAAGTCTAATATTAAGTTCTATAAAAAAAAAAATTTTTAATTTTTGCTTACGGAGCTTAGTGTGGTGGAGCCATCCTGGGCTACCTATTGTACCAGCCGTAAGGAAAAT
Organism: Parasteatoda lunata; assembly: GCA_949128135.1. Taxonomy (NCBI): domain Eukaryota; kingdom Metazoa; phylum Arthropoda; class Arachnida; order Araneae; family Theridiidae; genus Parasteatoda; species Parasteatoda lunata. The sequence goes on from OX421978.1 coordinate 22,024,114, forward strand.
GATAATATTAGTGTCTCTCTCGTATTTAGAATTGCTTTCCGCGTTGCATACTCGACTTTCATATAATTTACGAGCTATCATTCATTAATTTATTGTAGTTCATGAGTTCATTTATTGTACCATCTGTAAGCAAAATGCAAATATTCGTTCATATAATTAACGAGCCATCATTCATTCATTGTAGTTCATGAGTTTATTTATTGTACCAGCCGTAAGCAAAATGTTAATATTCGTGTGTCTCTCTTGTATTTAGAATTGCTTTCCTTATCGCATACCTGGTTTTCACATGGTTCACGAGCCATCGTACTTCAGTATGACATACAGTATAGTTAAGCCGATGCTATCCAAAAAGTTGAAGGAACGAGTAAGTAACAGATTTTATAGCTAATATTGTATTATTTATTAGTTTCAACTTTTTACAGAGTTGCGAACTATTACGCTCTTTGTGATATATTTAATAGGGAGGTAGACAAATAGAAACTAAAGCTTTCTGATTTCTGGTAATTTTGCTATAATTTTAAGAGACCTACCACACAAGAGTTGAGCTAAAGTGGTGTTTCATATGAACTTTTGAATCATTCACTTGTAGTGACATGGAAGCTAACTTTAAATACAATTAAAAAAACAAAGAATGATGTATTGAAGTTTTTACTTAGCAGTCAATCTTTTTTTCAAAATTTCTCAGAAAGTACACAGTTCTGCTCTCAGTGCAGCGTTACTCATCTGGAAATAAACGCAAAACGAGTGATACTCAGTCAGCTTTCGTTAAATACAAAAACATAAAGTTTTTTTTTTTTTTTTTTTTTTTTTTTTAATTTTCTCAGTAGTAGACGGATTATGGGTTAGATCAACGCCCAGGGGTGAAAGCGAGACGGAAAAGAGAAAAGGCTGGTAGTAAAACCTTTTCAGTTATTGCTAGTTTTTGGGAGGAGTTTAATTATTCTTTTTAAAACTATTCAACAATATCTACTTTCTCTTGGAAAAGAAGCAGTTTTATATATATGCCAAAATTATAAAAAAAATCGTGATAGTTACAGATATTTTATTTTTTTCGAAAAAAATGCTGGAATAAAATGTCTTATGTACCAGTTTTTTCTCTTTTCCGTCTTGCTATATAAGGGCTTTCAGCCATGTCAACGCCTCGTACAACTGAAAGCGTCCACACGGTTTTTTATAGGTAGTTCGATCAGACCACTATCAAAGTAAACCAGTTTACGAAAGAGCCCTTTAATAGAAAATCAAGTAGAAATAAGAAAGTGGTAGCAAATATATGTCTAAAAATTTGTTTAAATTATGGATATGATTGGTTTATATTATTTACTTGTCTACCACTATGGATTCAATTCTCAAATATATATGATAAATTTCTCTCAAGTATTTCTAAAATAGAATTTGGTTTCATGCGCATAACTGGTTTACTTTTTAAATAGTCTGCGCAGACTACTTATTAAAAACTGTGTGGTGATGGTTAGATTCCCTTTGCAGTCAGGATTACCATGTGAGATTTTCGTGGGTTTCCTCTCCATGTAACGCAAATGCGAGTTAATTCCGTCAAAAAGATGAAGAAGGCAAATGCTCGAAGGCAAATTTCTTCCAATACTTGATCCAGGAGTTCCCTTGTCTTCTGGATTGGACTCACAATTTCATGGCTGTGGAGTTGAACATTGGAAGTCGTAAAGCCTAAATTGAATCTACTGTTTAACGATATTTATAAAATAAAATAGATGTAGATGTAGTTAATTTACGTCGCACTAGAGCTGCACAATGGGCTATTGGCGACGGTCTGGGAAACATCCCTGAGGATGATCCGAAGACATGCCATCACAATTTTGATCCTCTGCAGAGGGGATGGCACCCCTGCTTCGGTAGCCCAGCGACCTGCACGCGAAGTCGAGCACTTTACGGTAGAACAGTTTAACGAGGACCAATACCGCACACCCTCGGTCCCTACGCAGACTGATCCAAGTGGTCACCCACCCGCACACTGACCGCAGCAGTGATGCTTGACTTCGGTGATCTGCTGGGAACCGTGTCTTAACGATCAGTCCACTGCGGGACATAAAATTAAATAAACTAGGATCCTTCCTTTGGAAACTCACTTGAAACATAATTTTGCATGGATTTAAAAAAAAATAATGGATTTTATATTTCATGGATTTTACGAAGACTATTTATTAAATCGAAAATAGTTTCGAAAACGTACACTTATACTTCGTTTCAATTTAACTTGGGGGAATTGGGAAAAGCAAGGAAAGTGCCTTAAATAGTTTTAGGTTATTTTCGAATTTGAAATGGCTAAATGTGTTTAAAGTTGCAAAGGGATGTCATAAAATCCGAAAATGTTGTTTATAAAGAATTAGAAGTTTATTTTGTGTTAAATGTATTTAATTTATAAATGTTGATGAAGTTAACGCGTTAAGGTGAAACAACTTGATTGACAGTTCTTACTTTAGCGGCAAACACTGTTTAATAGGTGCGTCATTACAAACTGTGAGCTATTGAATTATTTTCATGACAACAGATTCTTGTAAGACCAACCTACATCTCTTGTTCATCATATACTGCCGTGCAATTGAAAAATCAACGTAAGATTTTTGAATATTTAGCATCGTTATATGGTAAACTACATATATTGGGCGAAAAAATTAAACATAAATTTTGTTTTATCAGTTTTTTGAAGTTCTATTTTAGTGTTCATAGCGTTAGCAATAGATGGAGAAAAGTTGTCAAACCACTTTTTCCGAAATCAATTGTGAAGCACTTATGTTTTTTCAATTGCATAACAGTATAGCCAACGCCTCCTATAACTAAAAACCTCCACACGGTTTTTTATAGGTAGTCCAATCAGACCGAACGAGTCATTTAATACAAAATCTAGTTGAAATAAGAAAGTGGTAGTAAATATATGACAAAAAATTTGTTTTATTTATGAATATTATTGGTTTGCCTTATTCATTTGTCAACCACTACAGATTCAATTCTCAAATATATATGATAAATTTCTCAATTACTTTTATAAAAAAGTAACAGCCACCCCATAGACTGCTGAACTCAAACTGTCTTTTATTTTAACTTTTTTTACTTCATGATATATGGGATAGGGGCCTTCTGCGCGGCCCAGGTGCCCAATTTGTATAAATAAAGAAAGAAAGAAATACTTCCATGATCCGACCCATTCTAACATATGCTTCTCCAGCTTGGGCTACAATTCCAGACACTGAACCAGTGCCAAATCAAAATACTCCGTAAAATCACCTGTGCCAGATGGTTCATTAGAAACTCAAACATCCACAAAGACCTTAAAATCCCGACTGTCTCTCAGCATATTTACAAACTTAATGCAGACTTTTACGACAAAGCAATCAACTGCAATACAGCTAACTTCAACGAAATATTTAAATTTGAAAACTTTAAAAAAGACATAAACCTTAGACCTATAGCTGCACACTTCACCTCTGACGCCTCATACCAAAACTACCAACATAAATAAAAATCTCCAACTCTTATATCAATAGTTCGTAGCAATAGTTCAAAACATCAATAGATTACAATCTCAACAGCCTCAACAACAATACCAGCCTTGAAATCCGAACCTGATACCTCATGTTGACAATAAATTCACAGTCATCTTTACTACAGCAAGTTGCTTAGATTTAGTTTCACTTTTATTTTCAGTTAAACAAGCTAGGTGCTTGCTCTACAATATCAGTCACCCCAGAGACTCTGTACACAAACTGTTTATATATTTATTTAATTTTCCGTAATTTCATGATGAATGGGATATGGGTCTTCTGCACGGCCCAGGTGCCCAGCTTTTGTTAAATAAAGTAAGTAAAAGTTTTATAAAAGGTTTTGGGTTCATGCGCACAAGTGGTTCGCTTTTTAAATAGTCTGCGCGGACTACTTATAAAAGACCGTGTGGAGACTTTTTGATGTAGGAGGTGATGGTATAGCGTGCCTCAAAAGATCCCAATCTAAATTTATTTGAGAATATACGAAGAGCATTAATTTATAGAAATTTGTAGTATAACATTAAAGAATTGACTTTAAAAAAATGTCTGCTTCGCTTAATGTTAAAATGTGAGCTTCATTCTTACTGGTGTGGGATAATGTGAATACTTATGAAATAGAGGAGACTAGTGTTGACATGTGGCTTGTGTAAACAAATGGAATATTTCTTTTACTTATCACTCAAAAATTTGCTGTAAATTTTGGCAGATGTTCAAAGCTGTGTTACAATTACATATGTAGTTGCAAGAAAAAAACAATAGATTGTTAGGAGGCAAATTAAAAAAAGAGGTTTTTATGCTTTTATGTTAATTTGCTTTTTAACTGCATCTTAAGCCTATTTTATTCATAGCTTTTAATAATGGTAGTCATTAAACTGTAAATAATTATGCTTATTATATATTTTAATAGTCATTTTTAATTAGCTTTTATTAAATTAATGGATATTGAGCAAATTGATCCACGATACTTGTATGATTATACCACTTTAGAGCTTAAAATTCTGGAAGGGCACAGTTCGCATACAGATGCATTTTCTATACAAAATACTGCATTATATACAAAATAATAATAAATGCATTAAATAATAAAATATTTGTTACATATTCATTACTACTATTAGTTTTTTAAGACAACACACTGAATAAGCTTTTTGGGATAATTAAGGGGATCGAACGAACTATTGACCTAACTGGGTTAGTCAAGTTGTAATTTTTTCTAAAAAAAAAGGCGTTCTGTAGTTAAGGATTTGAATATCATCAATTAAATTACTAATATGATTTGCAGTAATTTTGTAGAAATCCCGAGAAGTAGTTAAATTGGATGTAATAAGAGCCCATAAACTTTCTTTACAATTTCATTTGAACATATCGCTCTTTTAACGATACGTGGAACAGCAAATTTCGGTTGCAAATTTCAGTCAGGCAACAAATTAGCAACAGCGCCTTCAGTCAATGCGTAACTGCCAACCAAGAAATACTTGCTTTTCTAGAATATTTAGTGCGGTTGCCAAATAACGATGTAAGTTAAACTTAATTTGTTTAATTTTATAATTTTTTTATGTAGTGGTGGAAAAAGAAACATTTTAAATCCAATTTATTAAATAAATGTTAAATCATAAATTTAATACGACTTATCACATGCAAAGAATATGTTCCGATAAATCCAGAGATACCAACTGCTTCGGATTCATCCAAATATTTTAAAAAACAATAGAAAACTGCTATCTAAATTTTACCAATTTTCGAAAATGCTCAACTCAGTCTTACTGAACTGAACTGAACTTGAAGGCCGGGATAGCCTGGTTGGTAGAGCACTGGGGCAATGTCAAAGAGGTCGTGGGTTTGATCCCTGCCGGTCGAAGACTGCCCGTGTAGTAAATGGTGACTGATGCACGTTAAATCTGTCGAGTCTCAAAGTCCTCCATGTTCCCATAACAAATCAACACCTCTGGGAGTACTGAATTGTAGATTCATCGTTCTCTGATTCAGGTCAAAATTGCGATCCGTAGATGAATAAATGGATATCTGAATGGGTCCTCCCTATAAACGGGTGTGACGTATGGGTGTGGCAGAAGTCGAATTCTTGGCCATAGATGGCGCAACTGGGAAACAAGAACAATCACACCCTCTCGGCCTAAATGGCATACGTCAACAACAGCAACTGAACTTTAATTATTTAGAACTGAACTTGAATTTGTTTTTGAACTATTTAGAAGTAGTGGTGAAATAAAAACTTTTACATCGAATTTATCAAATCAAGATTCCCAAATTAAAAGACTACCATTTAAAAACATTTATCAGCTGTTTAACTTCTATCAGATTTTTTTTAAAGAAAGAAATAAGTGATAGAACAAGTGGTTCACTGCTAAGATAAATTTTTCAGAAAGCAGGTAACTCCGTCTACCATAGTATAGTGGTATAGCATATTTCTTTCATTTGTGCGCAAAAATAAATACGGAGATTGATTTCTTTCTAAATATGAATAATTTGCAATATAATTCAAGGTTGTAGTTACGAATGAATAATAAAATATATAAAAATAAATTGAGTTTTTACCACTTCTTACACTTATAGCTGCCCGTGGCAGCCCTGTAAATTGGTTAAACCATCACCTCTTACATCAGAAAGACTGCACGCGGTTTCTTATTAGTTGTCTGCGCAGATTATTTAAACAAAATAATTATTTAAACAAAATAATTATTTAAAAATTTTTCAATAGTAAGCTGATTAACTATGCAAGAAAAAATTGCTTAATTATATACCTTCGAATAAAAGTTTGAATTTTATTAATCGCCACTCTTTGTATTTTTAGTCCCCTTTGGCAGGAGAACAATGATACTTTTCATCACATGATAGTTTGTAACTGAAATGACTACCAGGTCATGTTATTTTTAACATAGAATGGATTTTATTTATTTATTATTATAAAACACTTTACGTCAAATCTTAAATTTTCGGCGTTAGATATAAAGATATAAATTAAGAGTGGTGTTACCACAATATGAGGTATATCAACGCCTTCTATAACTGAAAGCCTCTACATGGTTTTTTATGTAGTCCGATCAGACCACTATGAAAGTAAACCAGTTCACGAAAGAGCGTTTAATAGAAAATCTAATAGAAAGAAGAAAAAAGTAGAAAATATACGTCTAAAAATTTGTTTAATTTATGAATATGATTAGTTTGCCTTATTTAATTGTCAACCACTATAGATTCAATTCTCAAATATACATCATGAATTTTTTTCAATTACATTTAAATTAGAATTTGGGTTCAAGCGCACAACTGGTTCATTTTTTAAATAGTCTGCGCAGATTACTAATAAGAAACCTTGTGGAGACTTTTTGATGTAAGAGGTGGTGGGTATATTTAGTAATTTATGTGTTGTTTACTTCATTTTCTTTATTTCTAGGTTCACTTCCACGGTGATGACTTATCAAGCTTGCACAAATTCTATCCTCCGGAAATTCTGCCCAAAGAACTAGGAGGACACTTAGGTGAAAAAGAATTCGAAAAATTCCGTGACTATATTCTAAGTAAAGAATCTTTCATAGAAAAATTGAATAAATACGTCTACAATGGACAAGATTCATTTTATGATGAAGAGGAAAACTCAAGACATAAAATCCGGCTTCAAGAAGAAAATCTAAAAAACTTGACGTTATAAAATGACATTTTATATTATTTTTTTTTAAAAAAAATCAAACGTTATACTGTACTCGATTAGAGCCAAGTACTTACCTACTTTAGATTTTATACAAATTTACCATTTCATTTCAATAATATGGAAGTTCGAAAGCTACATTCAGATAGAAAGTGAAAAGTCACAAAATGAGAGACACTGAAAAGGTACAAAATGAGAGACACTGAAAAGGCACAAAATGAGAGACACTGAAAAGGCACAAATGAGGCAGTGAAAAGGCACGAAAATGAATTGTAGTTATATTATTAGGATATTATTAGTCACCAAAGTTGTTTTTTTTTTTTTTTTTTTTTTTTTTTATAGTTGTTCGTAGCAACCTTGCTAATGTTACAAATAACCAACTGAATTCTTGAAACTAACTTGAACATTAAGTCTATAAAATTTGCAACAATATCATAAAACATTTGTCACCACTTATAAATTTTTTTCAGACAGTGGCCAACCTGGAAACGTTATAAAATATAATTTTACATCCACTTTTTTTATTTAATTAAAAAGTATTTAAATTTTTATTTCTTAAATTGCTGACGATGCAAAATTTATTGATTTTGCAATTATAAGGGTAAAATAATTCTGTAAACTGGATTGTGTGCAGTTTAACCTCTTCGAGACGGGCGAGTCATTTATGTATTCTCAGGGTGTCGATAAGCAGAGTAAAAAAGATAAAACTGTTAGCCAAACTATTTTTATGGCTGTTTATTTGGGGGCGGGTTAATAATATTTTGCTTTATTTAATTCACCACTACTTAGTTCGAATTAAAAATTGCCTAGTTACACTTTTAACACTCAAGGATGGGATGTGTTAGATATAAAGTCAAAGCAAAAATAAGTTTGTCAAATTAGCTAGGCCCAAACTTAATCTACCGCTTTTTATTTTTTACTATTTTGATTTCGTACGAATGCATTTGTGACTCTTCCGTCCCAAACAGGTTAAAACAAATTTATTGTTCTTTGTATCGATTAATGATTTAAAATATTGCGAAATTCATTTCAATAGGAAATAAATGTATTTTATATCTTTGGATTTTAATCAAGAAGTTTAAGGCCCTACAATTCTGTGACCAACGACATGTTTGTGTCTATGTGGTCCTTACAATTAATTAATAAGGTAAAACAGTATTTAAAAATTATATTATGTATGTCTGTTTCTTAAGTACAACTTTATTTATTTGTGATTAATTATGAACTTATAATTATTTATTTTATATAAGGTGAATTCGTCATGCATATTTACAAAATATTATACCTCGAGTATTAATTTCTCCTATTTAGCATGTCTGATTCATGATGTGAATTTCATTTTTAAATTTCAGTAATGAAATTTTTGTGATGTTTTGTTTATATGTTTTGTTATCTGTTTGTACGTAGCCAAAACATGTATGTTGGTTAATAATAAACTATTATATTTGTTCAAATTCTCAGCGTTATGTTCTTTTTCTTTTTTTTTTATTCATGAGTTCAACAAGCCAATTATAGATGACTGAAATGTTTAAACAATGTAAACTTTAAGCAATCAGAAATTTTACTAACTAGTAACTCTTAGAATAATAAAAAAAAAATTCAAGAACTAAGTTTTTCATATAAGCTTAGGGAAAAAAATTTTTTTTTTTTGTCTACCTAAAAATGTAAAACGTAACGTATTTTGTCAGCGTAAAACGTTGGACGCATAATTTCGACAGGAAAGAGTTTCGGTAGTGATCGAAGTTAAATACGTGATGAGTCCTATGCTTTTCGTTTAAGGTCCCACAAAAAATAAAATTATATTCTTTTTTTTAGCTCACTTGCAAAATAATAGTTTTTTTTTTTTTTTCATATTTTCATTTTATTTTCCTCTTTTCAGTTTTAAAACAGTTTTATTATGTTGGGAATAACTCAAATTTCAGTTGACCCTGGGTTGTTTTGGTCTATTTATTGGTCTTATTTGCAAAAACAAGCGATGTACGACTTTTTTTTTTCTTTGCTTATCTTTTTTTCCCTAATATCATAAAACTACAACTTTATTTTATTATTGAAATATATAGTATACTATGTATTTAAGCTGTAAAGTAAAGTATACCATGCATTATTATTTATTTTTTTTTAAATGTCATATTTATTGATAAATATTGCACTATTACAATTTCATTTTAACAGTAATAACCATGTAAGATCGAACAGTAACCCTGATAGAACGCCCATTACTTGGTATCAATCAAATGGTTTTCAGTTCAAACATACCTTTTCTGCTGATTTTACATTTTAAAAAATTTGACTTTCCATTTCTTCAAGCCTATGACAGTAAAAATATACTTTACACCAATTTTTCCACCACTTCTAATTCGGTATGTCATTTGTTATTAACATGGGTGAAAGCCCTTATATAGCAAGATGGAAAAGAGAAAAACCTGGTATGTAAGACATTTCATTCCAGCATTTTTTACGAAAAAAATAAAATATCTGTAACTATCAAGATTTCTTTTAAAATTTTAGCATGTATATAAAACTGCTTCTTTTCGAAAATAAAGTAAATATTGCTGAATAATTTAAGAAAAGAATAAGTAAACTCCTCCCCAAAACTAGCTGTAACTGAAAAGGTTTCACTACCAGCCTTTCCTATTTTCCGTCTCGCTTTCACACCTGGTTATTAACATAAGCTCTGATTCGTGACAATATGCCAGATTTCAGGGAATAAATAAAAAGATAATTCCTTCGTTCAAATTAGTTACTACATTCAGGACAAAAATTTTGTCCAAAATTAGTTTAACATTTCAAGTAGATGGAGTCCTAAATAACTTCCGATGCAGTTTAGTAGATCGACACCAGTAAAATTATTCTACTAATGAATCACGATTCTTGAGTTAGAAGATAGTCTTATGCCATTGCTGATGGAATAGTCGTTTAGATATGAGATGTTTTTGAAGCGTTTGAACCTTGGATTTTTGAAACTAATTTGATTCTGATTTAAGTAGTTAGCGTCCAGAATCATATTTATAGGAGAACTTCTTTTTTTTTCAAAAACATATATTGAACCGTGATGGCTAAGGGGGTAGGGCGTTCGCCTTTTAATGAGGTGAACCAGGTTCAAATCCAAGCATCGGCTGGTCGATACGAATTCCGCATCCGGCTTGCACTGACCACGACGTAAAATATCCTCAGTGGTAGACGGATCATGCGTTAGAGTCGCTTTAAGCCATTTTTTTCATCACAATCGGTATAAAAAATTGGGATAAAACGAGCTAAGGAGGGAATTTTTGATAAGTAAATGTTGTAGAATGATAGCAAAACAGTCTGAAATCTCTGAAAAATATACCAACAAAATCATACATTTATCAGTAAGCTTTTTATAAAATGTATATTTTTAAATCAAAAGAAATAAATATCATTAATTTTCACGCTTTTTTAAGCATACTTACTACAAAAAAGAGGTGCTAAAATGCAAATTAACTTTATCAATGAGTGAATTACATCAGTTGAAGGTCACAAAACATATTCATTGGGTATGCATTATCATTATACTTTTAGGAGTTTCGGTCCTGAAAATTAATCGCAACATCTTTTATAAAAGCTTAATTAGTATAAAAGTTAGTTTATGCAATATTTAAGGATATTTTCCGGATAATATCATTGCTTTTAGCTGGTCACACTCAGTTAATGACTTGCGAAACTCAGTTTTTCACAATGTTAAGTACATATATTCTTGTATTCGTGTCCATAATCGGTCGAATAGTTCCTGGGAAATAGAATCTTAAAAGAAGCTGCATATTTAAAATTTGATTTTTTTCAAATTCTTCTCAAGAACTATTTGACGGATTTCGTTCAAATTTTTCTTTAAAACATTACATTATTTTATATTATGTAAAGATTTGTGTACTATTCAAAAAAATTTCAACAGTTGTTAAATAAAATATTTTATGCATGTAATTATGTTTGTTATAAGTGAACTTTATAACTAGTTGCCAAATCTTTCGAATCGCATGAAAATTAACGAGATACGGCGAAATACGAAAAAAGTAAAATTGACATTAAAGGTTCTAAACTATTCTGACAATATTTCCTTGATTGCAGCTCTCCGTACTCTGAGAGTCACTTATAACTATATCAATATAAAAAAATAGTAACTATATCAGTATAAAAAAATAGTAACTATATCAGTATAAAAAAATAGTAACTATATCAGTATAAAAAAATAGTAACTATATCAGTATAAAAAAATAGTAACTATATCAGTATAAAAAAATAGTAACTATATCAGTATAAAAAAATAGTAACTATATCAGTATAAAAAAATAGTAACTATATCAGTATAAAAAAATAGTAACTATATCAGTATAAAAAAATAGTAACTATATCAGTATAAAAAAATAGTAACTATATCAGTATAAAAAAATAGTAACTATATAAATATAAAAAAAATAGTAACTATATCAGTATAAAAAAATAGTAACTATATCAGTATAAAAAAATAGTAACTATATAAATATAAAAAAAATAGTAACTATATCAGTATAAAAAAATAGTAACTATATCAGTATAAAAAAATAGTAACTATATCAGTATAAAAAAATAGTAACTATATCAGTATAAAAAAATAGTAACTATATCAGTATAAAAAAATAGTAACTATATCAGTATAAAAAAATAGTAACTATATCAGTATAAAAAAATAGTAACTATATCAGTATAAAAAAATAGTAACTATATCAGTATAAAAAAATAGTAACTATATCAGTATAAAAAAATAGTAACTATATCAGTATAAAAAAATAGTAACTATATCAGTATAAAAAAATAGTAACTATATCAGTATAAAAAAATAGTAACTATATCAGTATAAAAAAATAGTAACTATATCAGTATAAAAAAATAGTAACTATATCAGTATAAAAAAATAGTAACTATATAAATATAAAAAAAATAGTAACTATATCAGTATAAAAAAATAGTAACTATATCGGTATATTAAAAAAAGGTATGTATATTGAGAAAGTGTTTTAATACTTGAAGATCTAATCAAAAATTATTCACATTGATATGTTAAATTTTTGCACTATGTGCAGTGCGCTATAAGAAAAGAAGAAGAAAAAAAACCAGACCACCCTGAATAACTTTTGACCCACGCATCTTCACATTCTGGGACTCGATCATAATGGCTCAAGGGCGTGACCTCAAATATGCTAATTTAATTAGATATGCCGACTGTTAATATACAAAATCAGGCATATAAAATTTACATTCTCTGAATATACATACCTTTTTTTTCTTCGATGGATTAGGATTTCTGTGCCCCAAAATATAGGGGGTAACCGCAATCTGGGAAATATGGTCCCATTATACCTCGAGAACTTCTTTAGCAAAAATTTTTGCACGCAATTATAAAAATTCGTTTATCCAAAGATAGTTCAATGTAAAAATTAATTTTACTAAATGATGGTTGTTATTTTGGTTGTTGAAAGTTACTTTATTAAATGATGGTTGAAACTGTTTTGAATTGTAAAATATAATATTTTATACGTTTTTTTAAAGTAGGAAATTTTACATGGCAAAATACAAATTTTGAGCAAAATTGGTTAAATAGTTTCTGAGAAATAAAAATTTCTGAGTTTTATGAAATTCAATTTCTTAGGAACTATTCAACTAATTTCGCACAAAACTATCATTTTGCCATGTAAAATTATATTTTGTAAAAGGATGTAAAAAATTTATAACATACATTTCAAACTTTTTTCTACTATAATAAAATAATAAAAAATAATATATATTTTCTAAAATTTATTTTTTGCATTCAATTATCTGTCGAGAAACTAATTTTATAATTGCGTGCAAAAAGTTTTCAATGTGCTTAAAAAATTTTGAGATATAGCGAAACATGCAAAAGGTAAAATTAACATTAACTGGTTAAATTAAAATTTTGACAGCTCACGTGACCATACTACTTGGACCATTTTTTAAATATTGCGACTGTCCCCTATATTTTGGGAGTCTGAAATCCGAATCATCGAAAAACAGGCATGTTTATTCAGAAAATGTACGCTTTTGTGTCTGATTTTGTAACTTAAAATATCATCTGCACTAATTAACTAACATATTTGAGGTGACCCTCACGCATCATTAAGATTGAGTTCCGTGAAAATCCGTTCCTTAGATCAAAAGTTATTCAGGGTTTTTTTTTGTTTTTTTTGGCGCAATACACATCTTAGTTTTATGTATTCACTGAAAAATGCATGCCTTTGTGGATTAATCGTGACTCAAGTAAATTTTGATGATCGAAGTCTAAGGATAAAAAATCTTTATTTCATTAAATTTCAAAAGACTTTTGCTTATGCACAAAGAATGAACTATATTAATTTTTGTCCGACTAATTAATGTGGAATAACTAAATCACAAAGTAATTGTTAATACGCTCTTAGCACGAAAAATATTAAAATGCGTAACTTTATGGTTTTTTAAAATACCAGAGGAAAGTTTTCAACCAATCTGTGTCTCCAGTTGCTAATGGTTACTAATGGAGCAGAAACTTTAACTGCCTACAGAGAACTGAAAATAATAAGAAAAAAGTATTAAAGGATATTTATTCGTAAAGCGAGAAGCATGAATAAAACAACAAGCGAAAGTTTTCGTTGCCAATATGAGATTTGGACGTTTAAAAATGACATATCGCTTAAAAAAAATGCCAAATGACAAACTTATATCTTAGACAACTTATCTCGTGGTTTGAATGACAGATAGCATCTACAAGCATGGTCAATCGAAATTTTTAAAAAACAAATGTGAGTAGAAAGCCAATAGAAGCGGATGGAAATAATCTTTGGTAGGTTATCTAAGCTTATATAGCTTGTACAAAAATCCATTAATCAAATTATGTGTCATATCTGTTTATATAATTATGACAAAATAAAAGACGTAATTTCTAATGAAAAGGTGTCTTATTTGATCATTTTTCCTGATATTTGATTTGACGAATTTTTTTTTCTTTCTTTATGATAATCTATGTATAAATATGACTTTACAAGTAAAATAATTTCCCTAACAGATTTTGATTTTAATTAAAAAGAGATATATTTTTCAAATAAGCAAACATAATATCCTCTTTTTTGTTTAAAAATTTTACTGACGTTCACTATTAATCAATCACATCATTTTTTACATAATTTTTGTACGCTCAGCGAAAAAAACAACAGAATTTTAACAACAGTTATCATCACTTCTCTTTTACCTGGGAGACATTGACAAAATAAAAAAACAAGCACAACTTTTAAAAAAATATATGTATTTTTCCATCTCTAATACACAGTGTCATTTTTTCTCTTTAATTTGAAGTGGTTCCTCTTGTTCATAAGTTTTTTAGCTTATTTTTAATCGATAACCTTGAACTTGCGTTTTCTAGTAATTAGCTTTCCTTTCATTCAACTGGTTTGTGCCATGGTCAAAAGGTCAAGACTGTCAACATCGGAAAGAAATATATTTTAAGTACTTAGATAGCAAAGAGGAAGAAAGAAAGATTCGAGAAAAAAAAAGTTATAGCCCTCAGCTTCGTCTATTTGAAAGACGTCAATTGAAACAAGCCGTTTTTTTTTTAAAGAAAATAATAAAAATACATTTTTAAAAGAATACCTAACCGTCTTCAGGTTAAGGCTATCTGGGCAATATAATTTGTCCCAAACTATTTCAATTTCAAAAGCTTAAAGAAAGAATTAAAATTACGCAGTTAAGTTTTAAAACTTATCTCGATAACAACAATTAAGCTTCTGAATGCCCATTAGTTATTTAATACTTCGAATTTAAGATTCATTTATTACAAAAACATCTTTCATTTTAAAAATAATTGAAAAATTCTCATCCAATCACCCCAGATTTAAAATGTTAGGCCAAACCTTAATTGATTGGCCTATGCATGAAAATCCCTTTAAGCGTTACAACCTTTGTAGTGTATACCATTTTACATAAGAAAAATAGTTGTGACTAGTATTAAACCTTGAGAATTATATACATATATTAACCTAACATAAATATTAATTATAAAACTGGTTGAAAAATTTCTATATGAATATATTTCCAAATTAATATTCTTAGAATAATGATCCTTCGCAAAGATTCTCTAAGAGAAATAATTTTTTAAAAAGGGTTTAGATTTAGGTTTTCGAATGTTCTTTTAGAAAAATTTTCTACCATTTTTTTATGTAGTTTTTTGGAAGAGCTGGTCATCTGATTGATAAATATAAATATGTTTATATATAAAATGCAAATCAGAAAATTCAGGCTTTTCAATATATTTCCCTTTTTTTTTTTTTTTTTTTTTTTTTTTTTTTTACGGCAGGCACTGAACTTTCTTTCTTCACCTCGGAAAATGCCGGAACTGTTGCTAATTTAACGTTTTGTCTTTCGACTTCAATTATTTCTATCGGGTTTATAATTACACTGAAGAGTGGTTGAACTAAAGTAACAAAAAAGGGGTAAAGTCAAAGGGGTAAGTAACAAAAGAGATATATTATAGCAACGTGATGAATACAGGACAATGGAAGATACTACTACAAATGATGTAGATGTCTTTTTACAAGCATATTTTAAGAAGGTTACGGTTACAAGTGACAATTAAGGATGCCATCTAGTTTCCGATATTTCCACGAACGTTACTATTTTACGTTACCAGTGGGCACCTGTGAACCTAAGTCACGGAGGCGAGAACGGGCTCAGGGCACGGAGGTCCATGCCCTGAGCGGGATTCGAACCCTCCCGCAGCCACGGTTGGGTTCGAATCCTATATATACTATATATATATATATATATATATATATATATATATATATATATATATATATATATATATATATATATATATATATATATATATATATATATATATATATATATATATATATATATATATATATTTATATATATATATATATATATTTATATATATATATATATATATATTTATATATATATATATATATTTATATATATATATATTTATATATATATATATATATTTATATATATATATATATATTTATATATATATATATATATTTATATATATATATATATATATATATATTTATATATATATATATATATATATATATATATTTATATATATATAATGCCATGTTTTTCTCCAGCCCCTGGATATGGATGCAAAAAATACCTATAGCAGGGCTGCCCAAATTATTTTATAGAGTGGTAGACAATTCAAAACTAAAGCTCTCCAAAACTAAAGGACTCCACAACAAACAATGTTCAACCTTATTAATGCCTGATATCTCAAAAGCTTTTGACAGAGTCAGGCACCCTAATATTGTCTTCAAACTCAACCGACTAAACTTCAAAACTGGCATCAGTAAGATCATTCAACATTATCTAAATAACAGAAACTTCCAAATCAACTTTTCAAAACGTTAAATCTACAAGAAACATCAAAGCAGGAGTCCCACAAAGAAGTATTCTAGGTCCAATCTTTTATAGTCTTTACACCTATGATTTACCAATAGACAGATAAGACTACAATAGTATAACTGCACTCTATGCTGATGATACCGGGATAATAGTGAAATCAAAAAAAAAAAAAAAACATAGCCCTACAGAAAACATAGCCCTCAGTAAACTACTGGAAAAGATACAAGACATAGAAAAAAGATGCCTGGAGTGGACATTTCTAGTAAACGGTCAAAAACCATAACTTATAATCATCCGAATTAATAATAAGAAAAAAATACTACCATAAAAGAAGTTAAATCTATTCAATGAAGCAATGCCAGTAGTTGATAAAGCCAAATACCATGGACTCATCCATAGTAGAAAATTCAACTAGAATGATTACATCAAAAGCATAACCAGTAAAGCACAAGCAGCATGCAGCAAACTCCAGGCACTACTCTATGAATCAAACATAACACTAAAACTCAAAAGATTTCTTTATCCATGATCCGCCTCCTCCTTACATATGCCTCACCAATCTTGACAAATCAAACACAGACCGAGCTAAATAAATTAATAGTTTGCCAGAATAAAATACTAAGAAGGATAGCAAAAGCCAGATGGTTCGTAAGAAACGACAAAATACATCACAACATCAAAATCGATGCAATAGACAAACATATAGCTAAATAAAATATCAAATTCTATGAAAAAGCCACCTTTTGCTCTGCAGCAAATTTCAGTGAAATATTCCCTTATGAAAATTTAACTGAAGACAAGAACATCAGACCAATAGAAGCATACTGTTGCAGTGATGCATCACATTCAATAGCATATACATAACCCCATTTTCATCATATCAGCTTAGCTAAAGTTCATACTTTTACAATATACATAGTCTTATCACTCTACTGCATATAATTACACCGTCAGAACCTCAATGATCCACATGAATACTCCTTTACTTCATTTGCATTCCGAAACCTCATCGAAACACCACAAAGTTCAAGCTAAAGATGAATGGGAAAAGGATCGCAAGCGGCCTCAGAAATCATCTCCTACATCAGAAAGCCTCCACACGGTATTTTATTAGTAGTCTGCACATAATATTTAGAAAGTTAACCAGTTGTGCATATGAACCCATATTCTAATTTAATAGTAGTTGAGATAAATTTATCATATATATTAGAGAATTGAATCTGTTGACAAGTGAATAAGACAAACCAATCATTTTCTTAAAGTAAACTAATTTTTAGATATTTATTTACTAGATTTTATATTGAATGGCTCTTTCGTAAAATGGTTTACCTTGGTAGCAGCTTTCAGTTGTAGAAAACATTGCCTCATTTGCCCAGATGTTTAATTCAGTTCATGTTGCTTTCTCTACGAAGCAAAAAAGTGGTAGCCCAATTGAAAGAAATTTTGTGCCTAATTTTGTGCAAATAGACACAAAAGATCTAAAAGAATTTAACATATATCCATTTACGTGAGACGCTAAGTCTCCAGTTCTAACACAATGCATATGTGAGTCTCGTAAAGATAATTTAATTTTAAATTCTGTAACTGTAATCATACGAACAAAACTATTTCCTCTATACACCTTTTTCAATGAAATAACTCATTCATTATTATCTCATATGTAAATGATTCATCAAGCATGTATTCAGTACGTTAGTTGCAAACTATATATTACCATTGGAAAAATTGGTCTTGGTTTGGATTTCATGGCGTCCTCACTTTTCAACTACAATAATCAAGAGTAATAGTTGCGCATGCGTTGCAATAGCGACCGCTGCTGTTTGATAATTTTTTTTATAATTCTTTTTTTCACTTTTAATTTTGTTATGCATTAAGTTGGTGAGTTTATTTTCGAGATATGGGACCAGAGCGATCCCATAAATTCTTCTTGAGTAGTGACTAAAAGAGAATTTTATCATTTGAACGATACTTTTGTTTTTATTGTTTTAATTATGAATTAGAAATTCTAACCTAGAGTTCAAACTGGATCGTTTTCAAACTGATTGTCCCAAAAGTTAGAGTTGAAGCAGGAAAAAAACGATGCCAACGCCTAAACTTACCGAGGCTGAAAAAGCCAAAGCTATAAAGAACATCGACGGAAATGCCTTACGCTTTACACACAAGATGAAAAACGAAAGGATTCCGTTCGCAAACGCAAGTATGAAGCACGTCCCTCACAAAAGTACCAAAGTGATTGAGAGAATTGAACCCTACCGAAAAGTGAATGGTGACTCTCCGAACCCCTTTCATGTAAATACGAGAACTGGGTGTTGATCACCAGTTAGGGATAAAAGAATCCATTGTCAACGTACCCAATAACTTACGCAAGACCATAGACTGTCTTCTACGCAATATAAATTATTCATCCACTATTCATGTAAAATTGAAAAAAAGCCTAGCTTTCGAATGATATTTCATGTATAAACTTGTGAATCCGAAACGGTTATATGATGCAACTTACAATCTCCAACAAACGCTACTGTTAAATCCGAAAATGTTGATATTGATCTCGATTAGCAGTTCAATGTCTATTCAGTCATCAAAAGAATTTACAAAGAATGCGTCTGAGCTGCATTTAAATATGTCTGCGAAATTGCGTACCGAGCAGTTCAGGATTAACAGTTAAAGATTTCCAAGATGAGAACACAATTAAGTTTCTTTTCCAAAAAAAAAAAAAAAAAAAAAGTTAGGCAACAACCATTTTGCTAATGGATAGCCTGTGTTTGCCTTGCGGCGATCACGATTTTCTTCATTTCGTAGTAAATCGTATTTTTTATTTTATTTTATTCAACACGTTGAATGCCACGCCAATTTTATATGGCTTGCTCGTCTAGTCACACGGTAAATAACTACGAACTGAATTTGCAAATATTTGACAGATTTTGCTAGTTTTAAAAGGATTTACATGACATTTACTGGAAAAAGTGGTGAATTATATAAGCATACGAATTGTTTAGAAATAGTGGTGGATAATAATCTACTAAATTAAATTTATTAAACCAAGTATCACAATTAATAAACTACCACTTGAAAATATTTATTCGCTGTCCGCAGCAAGTTGGTATCTCTGTGTATATAAATAAAACTATTTTCGTGTGTTCTATATTGCATTAATTTCTTCAAACCATTTTAGTAACGATAATAGTATAAAAATATTAAAAATTTACTCGAATTATGTGTTTCTAATAATCTTGGCTTCGCCGGTCACCGGTGACTCTAGGCACTCTAGTGACTCCCATGGCATTCAACGTGTTAATAAACTTGGCTCGTTGCTCTCTGTTTGCGACGCCCGCTAACCTTTCTAACTGCTTTCGCTGTTCCTCTTTTCGCTCTTAATAATTCGCTCTTTGGATACTGATCCAGTTTAGTCCAGTTTTGTATTAAATAAAAATTATGGTGCACTTTTTAAAATAAATATTTAAAATCAATGACTTATAAATCGATTATTTTATTTATTTATTTTTTTTTTTTTTTCTTTAACAGAAGTGGTTGCCGTAGTGACGAGTTTGCGCCTGTTTTCAGGAAATTTTGGCCACCAATTTTTTAGAATTTATTCCATATCTACCAACGGAAGGTTTTATTTGTAGACCTAATCTCATGGGTGAAAGCCCTTATATAGCGAGACGGAAAAGAGAAAAACCTGGGGCACGTAAGACATTTCATTCCAGCATTTTTTAAGAAAAAAATAAAATATCTGTAACTACCAAGATTTCTTTTAAAATTTTAGCCTATATATAAAAGTGCTTTGTTTCGAAGATAAAGTAAATATTGCTGAATAATTTAAAAAAAGAATAAGTAAACTCCTCCCTAAAACTAACTATAACTGAAAAAGTTTCACTACCAGCCTTTCCTATTTTCCGTCTCGCTTTCACCCCTGCCAAGTCTGGTAGTCAATTTTATTTCCTCCAATCTCGATTCTTTTTTTAAATAAATTTTATTTAAAACTATTTTAACTACCGTTACCGTTAAATAATTTAAACATAGATTTACTGCCAGGAATGCCTAAAACGACTAGAAATGTAAGAAGTGGTTAAACACTGAATTCTCTTTTAGTTAATTTAATCTGTTAACTTAATCAATCGCAACAACCACCACGACTTATATTGAAAATTATTCATATTTAAAGTGAAATCATTCTCTGCATTTGCTTTTAATTGTATACTGAAATAAGCATGCCTGAAAAAGTAATCAGGTTAAATGTTTTAATAAATTCCATTATTATATATAGAATATTGTTTTTGATTAGTCACCTTTTGAGTCGCCCGTGGAATCCTATACTACTCATCGTTACGAACTTTCGACAAAAAGACTAACTACTAAAAAAAAAAAAATTGCTTAAAATGTCAATTTTAAGTTTATTTTACTACCAATAGGCATAGCTGCCAACAAGTACGAATTTTCGATAGCATTGCATAATTATATTTGAGCTGTAATGAATCTAATAGATTTCTTTTCAATTCTTGGATTTATAAATGTAATTTTTTACGATTTTGACTACCACTAAATACAAATCAATCAATCTTATATATATAAGAGCAAATAATAGATAAGAAAATGAGTGTTAGTCGTAGCAATTATAAAAAGTTATTATTTCCTAAAATAAGTCATTCATAAGTCATCTTGAGATTTACTTCCTTGGAAAGATTAAAAGTTGGCAAATCAGACTAGGTAAAATCTTTACTGAAGAGTGTTTAGTAACGAAACACTCAAGCAATGTGTCAGCAATAAATTTAACTCTTTAAAGTCACAGAAGGAAAATACTAAATATAAATTATATACTTTTTGCACAGTTACAGAGATGCTAGCTACTCTGAATTTGACAAAATATTTTTTAAAAAAATTTGAGAACTAAATTTTTAAATTAAAACTTAAATTTTGGTTTCCTTTCTTTTTTCTTACTTTTTTTCTCTTATTTTTTCTTTTCCTTCTCCCAGGATTACGAAACATATTCAGCTTTTAAACCTAAAATATAAAATTTTTAATATGGACGATATTATTATTTTTTTCTTTTTTAAATGCAGCAATTATTTTTCCTTTTTGTTTTTCGTTTGTTTTCTTTTTAATTATTTTATTTTAGACTAACACATATTTTTTTATCAAATTAATGCAGATTTTTTTATCTATGTCTTTTTTTCTAATAGACTTTAATTGTAAAATTATAATAACGAAATCATCATAAATTGTTTTTTAATTTTTTAAGTTTGCTAAAAAGTAGGAAAATAACAGAGTACATGGTAGCCAAATTTTCTTAATCCTACTTAAAAACATAAATAAATGTAGCTTCCTCGTGAATATTCAGAAATATTTCCTAGGTATTTACACACTATCACAGATTTCCCTTAATTTGACGTCGCCAACTGTGCAACTCTTTACTACCTTCACTCTTTTTTTTCCTGATAAATGCGAGTAACTTAAAACATAAGTATTTTTTTTAATTTTACTACTATTTGGAAATTTTTCCAGATCGAATAAATCCTGATTTTTCTGAAAGTCTATTCTGAATTTTTTACATATTTTATGATACATTTATTTTATTTTATTTATTTATTTATTTTTTTAGATTTTATCATTTACTACGCTATTTAATACCGTCGCCATCTACTGAGTAACTTTGATAACATAAACTGCTGAAGAATTTACAAAACAATTTTTTTTTTTGCAATTTTTTTTAAACTCCATCGTATAAAGTTTGCTCATTTTCTTGCATTTAGAAAAATTCTAGCTAGTATATATTTTTTTAAACCCCGCTTTTGTATAAAACAAAGAATCAAAAGGCAATAAGTTTATAAAATTTTATTGAAAGTACTTTTAACGTAATATGCCCAATTAATTCAGTAGTGCTGTCATCTGTTGTTGGAATGAAAAACTAATAACTCTATATAAATGGTTGTTTAAAAATTCAATTACTAAAAATATTTAATCATGAGATATTATGATTAATTTAAAATGCCAAACGAATACAATCTTCTCCACTTTATTTCTGGTTTGCATCATTACTTCACTTTATATCACTTTTACAAATTTTTTTACCTCCTATAATAATAAAAAAATATTAGTTATAAATTTTTTTAAAAAATGAATACATTGCAAAATAAAAGCAAATTCAAAATATTAAGCTTAGACATTAGGCTAAGACAAAATTTTAAAAAAATCATTTTTAATATTTATTACAACCTATCAGTCTTTATTAAAGTGGTGATATTTTATCATTAATTGTTTTCGTAAAATAATTCTGTGCATAAGTTTTTTTTAAGATTACAAACGAAAATTGAAGATATTTATTTTTAAATATATGTTTTGTGATACAGTCATGTTATTGATAAAATGTTTTAAGTATTACTATCCCATATTTTAAATATTAAAATTCTTTTTTTTTTTTTTTTTTTTTTTTTTTGTAATTCAAATAACAATAAGAAAAAATGTATTAAATGAAATTTCAAATAATAAGAAACTATTTTTAAAAAGAATTTCTTCAATTTAAATATATTATGTTTAAATTCACAAATCAAATTTAAAATCCTTATGCACTTACACGGAATAATAGACATTATTTAAAACTTTAAGAATCCTAGAAAAATTTAAGAATCAAACATACTTAACATTTATCTGAAATTGAGAGGAGAAAAATGTGGTTGATGTGTATTTATTTACTAATTCTCCTCACCCCCCCTTTTTATCCTTTTTTGTTTTGGGAAAATTATTGTATTCTGTTATATTTCAACATTAGTGGACTAATTTTTCGAATCAATGTCTCAGCATTAGATGTTCAAAAAGATACCATTTTGAGCGATATTTATCCAAAAATAGACGATATGTAATATTTATATCTGCCAAATACAAGGAGGTACAATTATATACCGCCCGTCATTAAGATTGTGCAATTTTTTTTCCCATTTAATTTTTAGTAAATCAAAAATTTAAAGTATCATACCACAGTAAAATTATATGCCTTAAATTCAAAAGAAAAATTATCTTAAAACTTAAAAAAGTGAATATAAACATATCAAATAGCATTCAAGCAAAGAAATTGTGTCATATAATTAAATAGATAAAATAAATAATCTATATAAATAAATTATATATATATATATATATATATATATATATATATATATATATATATATATATATATATATTCCGAAATACAATCATTTTTTATTATAGTTTAATTTGTAATGTTAATATCTTTATAATTTAATTCAGAGTTTAATAAAATCAAAATTAAATATTTTATATATTGCGTAGAATTCGCATTTCAAATCAATCGCTTGATTCTAAGTAATAACAAATGTTATATAATCATACAATAGCATATCACTAACTGAATATATACATCTAAATAAATAGCATTTAAAATATCTATATTATTTACCTATATTTCTTGTAAACAATAATAGATAATCCTAAAACTATAACAGTGAACAACGTTGTCAGAAGCCCATATCCTACGTTAGCAGCTGAATTCCCTAAAAGAAAAATAATTGAAGAATTAATATACGTAAAATAAACTTGTAGTTTGTAGTTATTTGATTAAATTTTCAAATTTAGAATTTTTTTAAACTTTATTCAAAAAGTAAAAAAAAAATGTAAAGAACGGTTTCTGGTTAAAGGAGAAAAAAATTAACTGTATTGAAATATTTTTTGAATAAGTGTTGCCTGACAAGACACACTGCACCAGAAAGGATTGATTAGAATATATCGAAAATTGCTTCTTACTTTGGCATTCCAAATCACTGTTGTGCCCTCCACGTGCTAGATAACCAGCCTCACACCTGCATTCATAACTTCCAGGTATATTCACACATTGAGTGCCTTTGTTTCTGCAAGGCTTTTCAAAAGCACACTCATCTATGTCTAAAAGAATGAAACAGTTACAAGGTTGCCACAGGCGACTAAAATTGCAAAATGTGGTGACTAATATAATCCAAAGTTTTATTAAAAGAAATTAAAATCAGCAACTTTATATAACATATTTTTTTCAGTTCACTATTGATAGGTGAACCATCAATACATCAAAAAGCCTTCACACGGTCTTTTATAAGTAGTCCGCGCAGACTATTTAAAAAGTGAACCAGTTGTGCGCATGAACCCAAGACCTTTTATAAAAGTAATTGTGAAAAATTCATCATATATATTTGAGAATTGAATCTGTAGTAGTTTTTTTAATTTTTTTTTATATTTTTTTTTATTAACGACTTAAAACTCCTCATGCACACCAAAGTATAACATGAGGCTTACAGTTGTAAGTAGAAAACAAAAGAAGAAAATTTACAAATTTAAATTACAAACAAAATTCCGCAAGGCAGTAAGACTTTCATTACTTTTGACAAGTTCTGATAAGACAAGAGGCCAACAAATAGAAAGACGCCTCAAATCAGTCTTTAATTTCATTCGGGCACTCGCATACAGATTGCAATGAAAAAGAATATGTTCAGCATCTTCATCAGCATCGCCGCAAGCACAAATTCCACTGGTCTCCAGATGGAAACGAAATAAATATCTCTTAAAATTTCCATGGTCTGTTAAAATTTGGGTTAATTTAAAATCAGTTGCAAAGAATTTACATTGCAAACGGTGAAAAATGGATGGAAAGAACCTTTTCGCCCAAAGCGACCGAGGCGAAGCAAGAAATTCAGCATTCCAGTCCGCAATGATTTTATCTCTAGCGATGCGCTTCCAGTGAGAAGCTGGAACAGACACCTTTAAGTCTATTTCACCACACATAGCTTCCCTAGCCAATTGGTCTGCTCTTTCATTGCCCAAAATACCGCTATGGCCACGAACATAAGAAAAATGAATAGTTACGTTTTCAAGAGCGTTCAAAATCGAGTGAATTTCCACCACAAGCTTCTCAGTAGAAGTCGTACCACGCAAAAGAAAAAGTGAAGAAAGAGAATCTGTACAAATGAGATATTTAACAATTTTGTTTTCACTAAAAGAATTTTGTATCCACTTAACAACCAGGTTTATACACATAAGTTCAGCCTGGAAAACAGTACATTCATTAAGTAGTCGGTGTTTGGCAGTAACCTTCTCTGTTCCATTTTCATGAATTACAAAAGCAAGACCAACTCTTCCATCAAGCTTACTACCATCCGTAAAACAGATAGTTTTATATTCCTGAAAAACATTATTTACATAAGGAATAATTATAACAGGTTTCCTACATGCTGGGTGGGGCAAACATGAAATAGGAAGCTTCCCGTCCAGGGTTAGACAATCGTTGTCTTTTATCTTCTCCTTTAATTCAAGATTATTTAAGATAATTAAATCAATAGGCGGAAGACCAGAGATAACAAAGACCGCATCATAACTAACAGTTCTATAGCCCCGAAAAATACGTAGAAGAATTCTTCTTTGAGTTCTTCTAAGGATTCTAATATTAATCTTCTTTCTCAATGAGTTTCTCCAAGATCCTGAAGCATATGAAATAAGTGGTACAATACCTTGATTATATATTAATTTAAGAACATCTGTTTTAACTCCATAAGTATTTTTTGAAATTCGCACTTAAGCAAGAAGTTTTTCACTTTTACTGGAAACATAAGATAAATGCTGCTTAAACTGCAGTTTATTATCTACAATAACTCCCAAATACTTTATCTGCTTTACTTCTTCAATAGGTTCATTCCCAAGAGTTAACTGAATAACATCAGCCGGCATCGACTTTTTATGTATCATCATAACTTTAGATTTCAAAGGATTGAATTCCAGCTTATAAAGTTTCGACCATTAAAAAACGTAGAACACAAGCATCATTAAAGTTCTTGCACTGAACAATAATAAGTAGATCATCAGCAGCATAGCATTTTATAACTATTTTTAAATTCTGATAAACCACAGAGCAAGTCATTCATAATAAGGTTCCAAATAAAAGGTCCCGTAACGGACCCCTGAGGACAACTCTTTTCCAAAACAAAGTTTTTTGTGATATTGCCCAGAGTAAGAGCAGAGCGACCGACCGTGCAAGAAACTCTTTATTAAGTAAAAAAATATTCTTAGGAACTTTGAGATGTCTAAGCAAGTGCAGAATTCCAGGCCACCAAGCATTATCGAAAGCTCCTCTAATGTCTAAGGAAACAAGAAAAGTGACAAAATTTTTATGTTTACCCTGTCTAACTAGATTACAAAGCCGGATCAAAGCATTTTCAGCCGACCTTTGAGGTGTAAAACCATACTGATCCTCATTTAAGAGGCTTGATTGACGTAGATAAAAGTTAAGTCTATTTATGAAGAGTTTTTCAAGACATTTGCCTAAACAAGGAAGTAGACTTATACATCGAATGTTATCAATATGTGACCTTGATAACTCAGGATTTTTTGGAATCGGTAAACTTTTGCTCTTTTCCAGATCTTCGGAAAAATACCAAGATTTAAACAAACATTAAACAAGTTCATCAGTATAGAAGGACAACTAACATGCAAATTTTTAATTAGTTCATTCGTTATTCTATCGTATCCTGGAGTTTTGTTCACCTTCAAATTTTCGACTACACAATCAACTTCCGCACTAGAAAAGGGAACATCATCTTTAGCGTCATAAACCAATTCAGCCTCGTCACGTAAGAGCTTATGACTGAAATGGTCCTGCATCTCAGAATCACGAGAAAACGCTTTCTTCAATATAGCATCAATCGCCGGGATAGCCTGGTCGGTAGGGCGCTGGGCCCATATCCAAGAGGTCGTGGGTTCGATCCTCGCCGGCCGAAGACTCCCCGTGTAGTAAATGGTGACTGATGCACGTTAAATCTGTCGAGTCTCAAAGTCCTCCATGTTCCCATAACAAATCAAAACCTCTGGGGGTATCCAGGAGTTTCCTTGTCTTCCGGATTGGTTCAAAATTACAAGGCTACGGAGTTGAACATTAGTAGTCGTAAACCCATGAATTGGGTCGGCTGTTTAACGATGGTTACAAAATAAAATAAAATATAGCATCAATCGTATCTTCAAAAGAAGAGGTGAAATGACCAGAGGGAATCTTCAATACCCGAGATTTCAAGCCTTTTAGTGAATTGAATAAGGCAAACCAATAATATTCATAAATAAAACAAATTTTTCGTCATATATTTGCTACCACTTTCTTATTTTAACTAGATTTTGTATTAAGTGACTCGTTCGGAAAGTGGATATCCTTCAGAGTGGTCTGATCGGACTACCTATATAAAAACGTGTGGAGACTTTCAGATATAGGAGACGTTAGGTGAACACAAAGAATGGATGCTGGATATGAGTGGTAGCTCGATAGTCTCACAGTCAAATGCGAAGATCATAAATTAATATAAATGAAATTAACGATATATACTTTTGGCAAGTGAAATTATGCGCAAAATTTATGTACAGATATGGTAACACAAAGATCGATAGAGAATAAGAGAAATAACAGTAATATCTATAACAATTATAATAATAGTAGAAGATATTTACAAAATTATATTTACATTTAAGTGGTTCACTGATAAAACAGTGACCCGGTCGTCCCGGTTCTCGACCGCTCGCGCCAGGTTGCTCCATCACCTCCTAAATCAAAAGGCCTCCACACGGTCTTTTGTAAGTAGTCCGCGAAGACTGCTTAAAAAGTGAACCAGTTGTGCGCATGAACCCAAAACCTTTTATAAAAGTTACTGAGAGAAATTTATCATATATATTTGCGAATTGAATCTGTAGTGGTTGACAAGTGAATAAAGCAAACCAATAATATACATAAATAAAAAAACCTTTTAGTCATATATTTGCTACCACTTTCTTATTTTAACTAGATTTTGTATTAAGTGACTCGTTCGGAAAGTGGATATCCTTCAGAGTGGTCTGATCGGACTACCTATATAAAAACTTGTGGAGGCTTTCAGATATAGGAGGCGTTAGGTGAACAAAAAGAATGGATGCTGGATATGAGTGGTAGCTCGATAGTCTCACAGTCAAATGCGAAGATCATAAATTAATATAAATGAAATTAACGATATATACTTTTGGCAAGTGAAATTATGCGCAAAATTTATGTACAGATATGATAACACAAAGATCGATAGAGAATAAGACAAATACCAGTAATATCTATAACAATTATAATAATAGAAGAAGATATTTACAAAATTATATTTACATTTAAGTGGTCCACTGATAAAACAGTGACCCGGTCGTCCCGGTTCTCGACCGCTCGCGCCAGGTTGCTCCATCACCTCCTACATCAAAAAGCCTCCACACGGTCTTTTGTAAGTAGTCCGCGAAGACTGCTTAAAAAGTGAACCAGTTGTGCGCATGAACCCAAAACCTTTTATTAAAGTTACTGAGAGAAATTTATGATATATATTTGAGAATTGAATCTGTAGTGGTTGACAAGTGAATAAAGCAAACCAATAATATACATAAATAAAAAAACCTTTTAGTCATATATTTGCTACCACTCTCTTATTTTAACTAGATTTTGTATTAAATGACTCGTTCGGAAAGTGGATATCCTTCACAGTGGTCTGATCAGACTACCTACAAAAAACCGTGTGGAGGCTTTCAGTTATTGGAGTCGTTGGTTGCCCACCGTACTTAGTAGAGATGGGCAAAACTGCTACTTCTCAGTCACTGTTACTACTGCTATTGGGACCCAAAAGTAACAGTGAGAAATAGCAGTGACTGTTATTATTTCGATATAGAATTAATCGATATCGTATATCGATTAATCGTTATAATTTATCAGAATTTAATATAGATCAATCGATTAAATATTTTATTAAATAATCGATATGATTAGTTTTTTGCAATATTAATCGATATAATTAGTTTTTCGTATCGATGTAATTAGTTTTTAGTAAAATGAATCGATATAATCAATTTTAAATGTAGTTAATAAAAATAATTAATCGTTATATTGAGTAGTCATTTTTATTATAAGTGATGATTTTTATTAACCAATGTATATCATAGTACGCAATATAGTAAGTAGTATGATTTTTATTAACTAATGTATTTCGTAGTACAAACTAAAGTAGTATGAATTTTAATAACCAATATGGGACTTTATTTAATTCTTGTAAAATGTTAAAAATAACATAAAGAAAGCTTCTATCTCAGATAATATATTAATTTAAGACTCATAATTTTTCACGTTACTAATATTTTCATAATGCTATTACAGTGAAAATCCAATCTTTAAATTTTCGTAGTTGAGTTATCGGCATTTAAAAACGATGAATGCTTACATTTATTCGATATTTAGTTTTAAAGGACACTGATTTTCTTTATTAAATGTACAGTAAAGTGCAAACTTAATCACAAGTAAAATTTTAGAAATGTTGTCAGACAAAAAATTTCACCGTATTCATGAAATTCTTCATAGCTTTTCAACATTTTATGAAAGTTTTTCTTCTTTATAAAAGAAAAGAATGCATAGTGCGAAAACAAAAATACATAAATTTTTTTTTGTTGTTATGATGAGAAATTTCGTCATTCCATAATTTTGCATTTATTTTATCTTGGGCTGATACACCAGGTTTTGTTGTAATAATCAACAGATGGCGCCACTAAGCATATTTTTTAATTTTGAATGAAGTTTTATATAGTTTTATATGTAATATTATAAAAATTCATATCATACACATAAATGGAGCTTCTATCTGAAGGTAAGGCGATAGATAAAAAAGTATTTTAAAAATAAAATATTATAAGAAAATAATTTCAATTAATTTTTTCCTTCAAACTCTGCAAAATATGAATACATTTTTAGGGGGTTACAAATCTGGATGTTTTATAATGTGAAAATTATTTTATTTAAAAAAAAATTTGCAAGGCGTCCAAATTTGAGAGTTAGCTTATATATACAAATATTAGCTTATACATATATATATATTCCATTTTTTTAAAAATACTCTTCTGTATGCGAAAAATTCTTTAAAGAAATCTCGAGCTCATTTTCTCTACAACAAAGTGATAAATTTTACAAAAATAATATTTACGAAAATAAAGGAAAACAATATTAATTTCATAAATAGAGCTAAACAATAAATTTAAATTTCTATTATTTATTTACATAGTTTCATTTATTTTTTCAAGCATTTTTTCTTAAATTGTTTGCTTGTTTAAAACACAAACTTTCATGTAGGTCTTGAAACAGGCAAACCAAGTTTAAAAATATGTTTAAGCCATACTTAAAAAACAAACCATGTATAATATATAATTCTTCACAAAGAAAAAAATGCTATTGAAGAAATGTCTCAACGCCATCTATCGCCAAAGTTTACGTATACATAATGTGAATAATAATTTTAGTTAAGCAGTGTCGCCATCTATGGTCTATATTTACATTTATATTGGTTAAGCTTAAATTTACTTAGTTGTATTCAAAGAGGTTAGTTTGTTTTTTGATTTGACATTTATTGATAGCGGTCTTTATGCTCTTCACGATTTTTTACAGTTCTTAAATTAAACAAAAATTAAGATAAAAAGAAAATGTCATTAGTCTTTCCCTCCCAGTTGAATTACAATAATTTAAATGATAAACAAAATATGTTATGATCAAAATTACGCAGAAATCAACTAACTACGCACAGCTATTGGCAGAATTTTGGAAATTATATATTTATTTTTATTTATTTATTTATTTTGTAATATTCAAGCAAACTTTTTTTCCCAATAAAGTAGACATTTTAGAGTTTCTTGAACCTGACATTTTACCATTTATTTTTAAAAAATCATAAAATAATTTATAAAAATAATATTGAAATTTAAATTTTATATAAACAACTGATAACGACTTGTATTATGTAGCTTGAATAAATTTAATAGAAAATATTTGCCGCAAAATTTTGATAGTTATAAATCTACAAATAAATATTTAAAATTAGCACATTCCCGCGGCATCGAACCTGAGACTTCCTACTTTCTAGTGCGGAATTGTACCCACTATACACTTTACTTCTCAGCGGGAAGTTGCTTACAAAAAATTAAAAAGTAAATTTGTGCTCTTAAAAAATAATAGATATTTTTTGAAATCTTTATTCATAAATCATCACTGATATGTAATAACTTGTACTAACTTTTCGATTGAAGGGGGGGGGGAGATAAAATTTATCATTCTTTTCACATCTTAAGATATAAGTAAAAATGTTTGCAGTGTCAGAAAACCTGATGTAAAAAATCCAAGTCCTTAAACAATATCTGTTTCTTCGAACATATATCATATCAACATATATCGAACATACTTTGCATAATTTTACGTTTTTATATGCTGCATAATTGATATTTATGACAAAAAATTCAGTTCCATTTAAAGAAGAAAAATCAATAAAAATTTTATTTTGTTTTAAATTTCAAGTATGAATATAAACTAAGCTATATATAATATATTCGAATTATATCTTATTTAAATATATAATATTGTATTAAGATTATTTTGAAGATTCATCATTAAAAACAATTTATCCTAATATTAAATTATAAAAATTATAAAATCAAAAACAGAGATCATGTTTTTTTTTTCGTTCGTTTTTTTTTTTTTTTTCCAAAATGAAATAGAAATTGGTTGAACTCTATTATGAGATTTGATCAAAAATAACAGCAACATTTGTCACAGTGAAGCAGCTTGAACTTAGCAACGAAAATACTTTCATTTGCAGGTTACGATATGAAGCTGGAGCATCGACAGGCATTATTCACAGGTATTTCAGAATGATTTTTGGAGCAGCGACCATACCTGTGACATTTGGAACAGCTAGAGTAGCAGTGATAGTTGTCACAGTGAAAGTAGCAGTGAAATTTTTCACTGTGACAGTAGCAGTGAAATCTGTCACAGTGACAGTAGCAGTGATTTTTGTCACAGTGACAGTAGCAGTGATTTTTGTAACAGTGACAGTAGCAGTGATTTTTGTAACAGTGACAGTAGCAGTGATTTTGTCACTGTGACAACTTTTTGGTTGGAACAGGCTGTCACAGTGACTGCTCCAGTCACTGACACAAGTCACTGTTCCGTTACTTTTGACCCATCTCTAGTACTTAGATTAGTAGTCCTACTGCTTGTCCGAATTGGACCCTACAGGGGTTTCTCCTTCACCGGGTTCGCCGTAGTCCTAGTGTTTAAGAGCTGTGTGTGTTCGTGTGGAATTAATTATAAAATTTTGATATAATACACTTAAACATAAGGAAAGCCGTATGTTTTCATCTATAAGACTAATATCTGGTTGAAGTTCGAGGCCGAGCAATCTTTTGCATCTTAATAAAAACTTTGTATTCAGTTTCGCCATGAAACAGTTTATGTCCTCGATTTTTAAGTCCTTCCTCAGAAGTCTATTACTTATAGCCCTTGGGGCGCCAGTCATGTATCTCAGAAATTTACCCTCAGTAGTTGAAAGTTTATTTTTTTAAGCTAGACACACTTAAGTTAGACTTAAGGTGGTTAACGCTGGAAGTGAGAATCGGTCTGATAGCTTGAAGGTATATTGTTCTTTTGTTTGAAAGTTTTAGGTTTGAGTTTTTCTTTAATAGCGCTTTTAACGCAAAGTTTTTTGATAGCATCATTAATATGGATGCTCCAATTTAGATTGTGGGAAATTGTAATACCAAGGTATTTTGCATGCATAACTGGTGTGGTTAAATAAGTAGATAGAGGTTATATTATTGTTGCTCTTTCTACTATTTATGTTAATAAGTTTACTTTTATCAAGGTGGAGCTTAAGTCTCCACTTTCTACACCAAGTTTCTGCATCATAGAGCTTATGTTGCAAGAGGTTGACTGCTCGCTTAGTGTTCAAGGACTTAGTCACGATCGCAGTATCGTCTGCATACAGAGCCATAAATTCATTTTGATTATTGTTGTCTATTGGAAAATCAGCAGTGTACAATATGTACAGGTGTGGACCTAAAATAGACCCCTGAGGAACTCCTGCCCTAAGTTTATTATAATTAGAGAAAGTGTTATTTAGTTTTATCCTAAACTCTCTATCAATAAGGTAGGATCAGGAGCCTCAGGATATTAATAGGGAAGTTCATATTATTAAGCTTGACGATTAGACCCTTATGCCACACTCGATCAAACGCTTTCGCGACATCGAGTAGGACAAGGGCCATCGTCTCTTTTTTGAATTTTCCATTGCTAATATATTCTAGAATATTGATGATCTGATTAGTTGTCGATAACTTCGGTCAAAACACTAAGGATGTTTTTTTTTTCTTTATCCACGAATAATTTAATATGTAAGTACTTGTGGTAGTTAAGATTGACTAATTAATAAATGAGTAATATAATTTGAGTTTCTACCATATTTCTAGTCACCTGTGAAATCCCTGCATTAAAGATCATTTTAGAATGCGTTACATCAGTGAGATGTCTGTTTGATTTAACTTAGAAATGACAGAAACAATTCTAACGCGAATAGCTGTAATGTTTATTTATTTATTTTTCTACTTATTTATTTATTTGGAGAGCATAACAACAGTATATGAACTGTCCACGTCGTTTGACTGGACTCAAAATTACATTGAATTCCTGCTATAGCTGTTGAAAGATGGAACCCAAGAAACGGAGCAAGGTGCTTGGCCGAGCAACCTTGAGTGTGTGTAGGATTGCAAACGACAAGCAACTAGTAGAAGAAAATTATTGTTTACTCAATGGTATTAAAATAAAATGAAATCGATATAGTTTGCGTTAGATGTTTTTTTTTGGGAGGAGGCAATAATTTTGAGAAAAAAAAGTTTTTGATCTGAAAAAGGAAACTTTACATTCATCAATGGTAACTTAAATAATTTTTTAGATTAAAACTTACTTTTGTAAATACATGACCAGAGTAAGAACGTTTTACAAACGAATTTTGGTCTTTTGAATCTAAAAAAAATTTTGGGATAAAAAAATTTGAGGATTGGCCAGATTAGAACTACTGTAAAAGATTTTTTTAAACTTTTTTTTTCTAATTTTATTTATTTATTTATTTATTTATTTTTTGTCGAAAGAATTTGTACCCTGATTAAATCTTTCAGTTAAGAGATTAATATGGTTTGTAGCAACATAATTTCCAGAAATGTGTTAAAAACATTTTTTGCAGGCTAAAGTAGAAAATTAAAGTTTTATTTATTTATTTTAAAGAATAGGTTGCAAAAGAATAAAATAAGAATATATAGAAAATAAAATCAACCCATTTAAGATGAGAAAGGCTTACTGTGTCTCAGTGATAGGCTAGTAACTAATGCGGGGATTTAGAGGGCTCTGGTCTAATGCCCCACTCCACGGTTCTGAAGGTGGTACAAAACTTATATTTCTCACCATTCATTCTTTAAAAAATAATTTACTAGCTCATATTTCTTAGAAAATAATATCAAAGTTATTAAAACCTGATAACTCTTATAATTTTGAAGGTATTTCCTAAAATTATACAAAAAATATATAGTTACAGCTTTAAATTTTATTATTTTTTTTAATAAATAAATAAAGATACGGAAAAAAAATTTTAAAAAAATATTTGTATTTATTTTAAAGATCTACTCCTG
Source organism: Parasteatoda lunata (assembly GCA_949128135.1). Lineage (NCBI taxonomy): Eukaryota > Metazoa > Arthropoda > Arachnida > Araneae > Theridiidae > Parasteatoda > Parasteatoda lunata. The sequence goes on from OX421978.1 coordinate 22,059,203, forward strand.
AAACCCGTTCCGTGGGCCTTCGAATCGACTCAGGCCAGTCCAAAACCTATTACTTACGTTATACATAAGTTGGGAATTTCAAAAAAAGATATAAACTGGTAAGACTTTCATGGTAACTCAAATGTATACATTTTACACTTACCTTCACATCCATTGTCTGTGTGTCTGTATCCATCAGCGCAAGCACAAAAGGCGCCGCCAGGTATGTTTTTACAAACTTCAGAAGAAAGGCACGTCGCTATTCCTTCTTCACATTCATTGATATCTGCAATTCAAAAAGAAGAAGAAAAAGAACGTAATAACAGAATTATGAAACCACTTACCCATTTCCTGTTAACAACTAGCGAAAACTCAACGCTTTATCACATTATAAAAAAGTACCTTCATATAAAAAGTGGTAAAAAAATTGGCGATTTTAATTTCTGGTATGTCTACCACCTTAGAAAATGAATTACAAAGCCGGAGATAGGTACTTATCGCAGCGTTTTAGAAAGAAAAAAGGGACCGATCTTTAAATACATTTTGCAAAAACTTTTTCAACTTGCCTTATTCAATTTGCTTAATTGTTAGTCCTGACGAAACAAGTTTGCTGTTACTCTTTTAGAAAATCGTAGTGAATTGACGTTTAAGCTAATGATTTAATGTCTAAAGATAACTACTTAATTCTTAAAAAATTATTGCAAATGCATAATTACAAATAAAAACGTGATTTCTTATATACCGTAAATATATTTTGGTGAACACACACTTTGGTAATTGATTTACCATTCTATCCAGTTGAAAAAAAGCGCTTGAGAACTTTGGATGCTGAGCTGATTAATACTGCCATGAAAAGTGTATGCATTAAAAAAGTGGTAGTACATATGTGTATATCAAAAGGATATCTTTCAGTAGCTGATAATGTTGTGTAATGTTGTGATGTGTTCAGTAACTGCCTTTAAAACAATCCTTATTTTAAATGTTGCCCAAATAAAAAGAGGATAACTGAGATAGCACCCGAAAGATAGTACAAATTTTTTTTTTCAAAAGAAGCTAAAAGAAGCATATCGCAGGTTGCTTATTAACCAGTTTATCCAAAAAATATATGAAAGGAAGGTACATTCGAGCTGAACTGAATGCACCTATCTTAGAAACGCGAAGTAGTACTGGCAGGAGATGAGTGCGCCATTCTTTTGCTTAAGTCAGAAATAAAGTGCTGTACAAATTTAACTACGTCGTTTCTTTTCGATTACTTTGCATCATTTCTTCGATAGCAACACTTGTTTCATTGATGATCCCGACATTTGCTTGTTCTAGATCTTGATTGATCTAACATTTATCGACGGCCTTGTCTAAACTTCTTTCCACCGTTTGTCCTAGATAATGGTCGCAATAAGCAGCAAACATTTGAAGAGAAAGTCCACACTACTCTCACATTCTATTCTAAAAACTCTCGTATTACTATGTATGTTGTTATGTTCTGAATGCATCAATCTTTGCATTCACTTCAGAAGTTCTCTGGATGATCAATTATACGTAATCTGCGGTGTACTTTTTCCTTGCCTGTCTATTTTTCATTTGAGTAATCCTTATATTATAATGGTGCAGCGATATTGAAAACTAATTAAGAGCTCAGTGTAAAAAAGGGCTAAACATCATTTTTTTTGTAAATTTAGAAAAATTGGTTTAAGGAAGCTGTTTGAAAAAAATATTTCTATTTAAAAGCCATATTATTTTAAACCAAGATAAGCGAAAAATTTAATGCATTGTTACTTTCAATTAATTATAACCTCTCTCCAATGTCAAATAAAACTAACATTTTGTTAGTGTTACAAACTTTAATCAGGAAGTTTTTCTAATTTATTCAACAATAAACGTAGTCAATATTTTATTTTCAAAAAAGCAACAAGTAATGATTTCCACTTGGAAAAATGACAATTAAAAGTTATTAAAGTGCAAAGCTTTACGTTGTTGCGAAGCCGATGTAACTGATGGTAGAATAAAAGACTACGCACAAGATTAAACTCACAAAATTATTATCTAACATAACTTTAATTTTAAAATAATCAAAAGAAAAATGTATTGAAAGCGTGGCAGAAAACAAACCACCCTGAATAACTTTTGATCCAAGATCGGATCTTCACGTTCTAGGATTCAATCTTAATGGTTAGAGGGAACGACCTCAAATATTCTATTAAATTAATGCAGACGGTATTTTAAGTTACGAAATCAGACACAAAAACGAGATTTCTCTGAATAAACAAAAGATGTAACAATAATTATCAATATGCTTTGATAAAGGTAAATTATTATAACATTACATGTTATAATGTTAAACATTATATGTAATATGCATATTATATTTAACATTATATATTTGTGTGTGTATGCGTACTGCATTCTTCGATTAGACTAGTTATAATGTAAATTTTAAGTATTATTTCGAACAAAAAGCAACAGCATTACCTGTGCAAAATCCATTTACATCTCTGTATCCTGACGGACATGAGCAATTTTTTTTACCGTCATCATTTAAAGCACAAACTGAATTATCTCCGCAGTAACAATCTATAAATGTGATGGAAATATGTTAGACGAAATGAAACACAAGTAACATACACGACATACGTATATGCATGTATTAAGCACTTACATTGACATACGCCTATCGAATTCTCTAAATAACCAGTATCACATTCACATTTCAGTTTTTTGCCAGCGTCATCATACACGCATTTACCATGCTTTCCACAATTACATTCTGCAAAAGTAAGAACATAAGTAATAAAATTTAAAACTTATTTTAAGAACCAACAAAATAATAATATTATCATATTTGTAGACAACGAAGAGGCTGACAGGTCAAACTTACTAGCCAAAAAATGATATAGACTTGAGTGATATACTTTTAAACCATCCAATAAGAACAAAACTTAATAAAATAAACCTGGAAAAATGGCAAGAACGATGGGACAACCAGCTTTTTTAAGGAAGACGCACCTGTAACCTTATGTCAACTGTAGACCACAAAACCATTTACTCCGATTTCTACTTGAACCAATGCCTTACAGATAATGGAACCCAGGGTACTATCAATCAAGAATATTTAATAAATCCTCAGAGTGCAGAAATTTTCAAGCTTATGATGACCTAGAACATATTATCTTACACTATCCTTTAAACAATAATATTCGAAAAAAATATCCGTAACAACTTTCTTTCCAGAACCTTCTACGGTTCTGGAGAGAACCTAAACTTAAGTGAGGGATAAGATAAATAATAAAAACTCATTTTTAAAACCTTACAGATATTCCTTAAAAACAACGATTCCTCTGAATGATCAACATCTTATCACAACATTTTACGAGACGAAGTTTAAGACTAAATCGTCTAGATAGAAGAAAACTGGAACTAAGCCTCTCTTTCAATAGTTTGCCATGCCTGCTGAGCTTTATTTAACTTTTGGCTGGCATAGCTGATAGGATAGAAAATCTCGGAATTGCCTGTACGTAAGCACACGAAATAGAATAGTATTAACAAGCTTTACTACTGCATCAAGCACAGGTTTCATATTCAATGCAGATTTACGCAGAGCATCTCGGTGTATTACACAATGTAGAAAAATAACGTTATTCCCGGGATAATTCTGATTAAAGATTCCAAGGAATCCAGATTTTTTTTCTGTCTTATTTTGAGCACTATCAGTCGAAATATTACATATTTTTGTTATGGCCACTTTTAAAGTTAAAAACCCTTCCTGAAACTCACGAAAAATATCACATGCCGTGGTATTTTTTGAAACCATAAGAACGCGTGCGCGCCCCTTTAAAGAACGCATGCGCGCCAGTTCCTCGGTAATTTCAAAGTTCTCATCAACATCTGTTATAAATAACACTAATTAAGCAGTATCAATTATACGAGGGTTGCTATTTATATTTCTGGCCTAATAATGAAAAAACAAATATGTAGGATCGAAATTGGTTTTATTGTTTTTCAAAATATTCTCCATGATGATCAATACACTTTTGCATGCGTTAAAACCAATTTTCAAAGCACTTTTTCCAGTCCGATTGAAGTAACTCCAAAACATGCGTTTTGAATGCATCAACCGCTTCTTCGGGGGTCGAAAGTCGTTTTCCACGTAATTTATTTTTGATGTGTGGGAATCAGAAGAAGTCATTGGGTGCCAAATCAGGGTGGTACGGCGGATGACCCATCAGTTCGATCTTTCGCTCCGTCAGAAATGTCGTTGTTTGAGTCGATGTGTGAGAGCTCGCATTGTCATGATGAAGAATGATTCGCCTGTTCTTTTGCTTTTTTCGAATTTCTCCGATGAATTCTGGAAAACAAATGGTCGTGTACCATTCAGAATTGACTGCCTTGCGTTGCTCTAACGCCACTGTTGCCACATGACCGTTAATGCCGAAGAAACAGGCAATCATTTGTTTCGATGTGCTTCTTCCTCGAACAACTTTTGTTGATTTTGCCACGTCTTGGAAGACCCATACAGTTGATTGCTGTTTTGTTTCCGGCTCATATGCATAGATCCCTGATTCGTCACCTGTGTAGATGTTATACACAGCCTTTGATGTACCTTGAACGTATTTTTCCAACATTTCCTTGCACCAATCGACACGAGCCTTTTTTTGAGCGTATGTCAGATTATGCGGGATCCAAAGCGAAAACATTTTTTTACGCTCAAATGTTCATGCAATATTTTATTGATGCTAGTCATACTAATGTCCAAAGACGCCTCTATCTCACGGTATGTCACATGACGATTTTGCTTTATCAGTTCAAGCACAGCATTGATCTTTTCTGGCACAACAACGGATTTTGGACGACCTGCACGGGATTCGTCCTGGATCGAACATCGACCACGATTAAATTCTTTATACCAATTTTTTACAGTGCTGTAGGATGGCGCTTTATCGCTGAATAAAGAATTAAGTTCATCGAAGCACTCTTGTCTTGACAATCCACGTCGAAAGTTATGAAAAATAATGGCTCCAAAATGTTCACGATTCAATTCCATTTTTTGAAAGAGAAGAACTTTTCAATTTACTGTCAACAACACAAATGAAGCTATAATGGTAAATCGTCTGCTGAATTTATGTTTAAAAATTTCAAACTTTTGAATAAAATCGTCTGCGGTCGCCTAGCAACACTTACACTTGCCAAGGCCAGAAATATAAATAGCAACCCTCGTATCAGTGTTTTCATAAATAGCTATTGAGCAAAATTTAAATTGTGCAATTTTTTACTCTAATTATGATGTCAAATTTTTATCGATGGCTTCGATTCTAGAAGTCACCGTTTTTCTCGATAAGCTTACAGCCTCCAAATTATTTTTAATGTCTGGACATAAAACATCACAAACTTGGAACATACATTGTTTAACAAACTCCTTACCCCATCACCGAGAGATTTATTATTTTTAGCAATATTTTATGCTGCAATGTAACTTAAATGCGTAGCTACTTCTTGGACACTGTTTAACTTCTTGAAAAAAATTTATCGGCCCGATAATTCCTTAAGAAAACTTTCTGCATTTTGTCTTCTTTCACATTCAGACATTGCTCCGTAGTTGGCATTCTTGTGCTTGGCTGTAAAATGTCGGTTAATATTGTATTCTTTAAAAACTGCTACAGCTTCATTGCAGATAAGACATACTGCTTTATATTTTACAACAAAAAAATGTTTCCAAGTCCATTCATCAATGAACGCCGTTCGCTCGCCTAGCAAATTAAATAAAATTTCAACTTTAAATTCTTCATAGACATTTTTAATTTTAAGCACCTTTTCTAAAGAGGTAAAAAATAAATTCCACGCTTCCGGTCCACTCGGTACAGGAAGAGTTAATGTTCTCATGCTTTTTTTAAAGAGAGATTTGATTTAGAATTCGTGTTTAGTCCATCCACACCAGTACTGAACCCTCTACCCTTCGCTCGAATTTTAGCTCTTTCTAATTGAGCCCTCTCAAGTTCTAATTTTGTTATTTTCTCATTCTAAAGCAGTTTGTTCAGGTTGTAACATTGCTTCTTGCTCTGCTTTTGGGCGCTGTTTTTCTTGTTCTGCTTTTAGGCGCTGTTTCTCCAGTTCTAATCTTTCCAATCTTTCCGTGGCTGTTGAATTTAACAGTTCCGAAACGAAATCTTTGTCTGCCGCATATCGTGAGCTCTTTGCTATCAATACCTTTAAATCTACAATTCTGTGATCCGGTTAAACCTTTTGTCCTAACTCCTTAACAACAACAGCTAAATCTTCTTTCCTTAAACCTTTTATGCTGAACATATTTCTTATTTCAAATCAACTAATTAAGTTTCAAATTTAATCAACTTCACTCTTCACAGTTTTATTTCCTTCAAAGATAAAAACATAAATCTTCTTGTGTTTGGTTTCTGGTTCTCGAAATAGAGCGTGTGATATTACGTATATTTTACCTTCTCTTTTTTTCACTCCGATGCTTTCCAAGAAATATAATTATAAACAACATAAAAAAAACATTTATTAATAATTGTATGAAATGAAGTTTGAAGAAAATTAAAGCATAATCAAACCACCTAAAAGTCACAAAATAGAAAGTTGAGAAGTTGCCCATTCTATCACTCGTTACTTCTCACTTAAGAAAAAAGACAAAATTAAGAAAAAAAAATAAAAAAATAAAGTTCATCAACTTATGTTTCGGCCTAACCATAGACAAATGGTCTCGTTGTTACATTAAGCTCTCTGTAACGTGGAGGTAGTGGGTTCGTGTCCCGCATTATTTAATTCGTAGTATTATATAATTCGTGACTGTTTTTATCGTAGGACTATTTTTTTGTGACGTTCATTGGTATTGCGCTACTGCTCGTGAGACGAAAAAGGTCAGTCTAAGATTCATTCGCTTTGCTGATACGAGGATGAAAGGTGGTGCAAGATAGCGGAGAGGGTGGTTGATGAAGGAAAGTGGTGAGCGAAGATGGGCAGGAGCAGCTAAGTTAGAATCTGATTGCCTCTCCTACGTCCCATTGCTGAAAGTCTGCTGGTTCACAAGTGCTAACTGCCATTCTGGAAGGAAGCTTGAACGGAGTTTCAGTGTACTGTCTATCAGAAACTGGAATGTTGATCTTATCCACGAGTTCTGGCGGCAATATCGGTGGGCATTCAAAGGGATTTGGAAATTTAAAATAATATTATAATTTAAATTCTTGAGCCACTACAGAAGTAATACAATTTAAAAACTAAGTAAGAAAAAGTTTAAATTAACTGTCTACTCGTTCTGAAGATACTAAAATTGCCAGGTTAAAAACAAATTGTTTTAAAACTAACGTTTTTAAAATTTCAAGAATTAGTTATTTCATTCTATAATGTATTTCATCATTCCTATATTTCAAAATGCATTTATGAAACGATATCAAACTTAAAAAATATCGTTTACAGGGGATAATAAAATAATTTCAAAAATGTCAGTTTTGGATAAATAATTGAAAAATATTTATTTTAAATTTAGAAAACGCTGTCGCTTTTTACGAATGATACCAGAAATATAAAAATCAAACTTGGAGATGAATTCTTTGTGACGACCTAATTTGTGAGGAAAAAGTTTCAAACAAAATGTTGAAAACGAAACATTATACTGATACCTACCAATGCAAGATCCATTATTTAATTGATGTTTATCAGGACAACTACAAATTGTCTTTCCATCTCGTAATTCGCAGAAACTATTCTCTCCGCAATCACATTCTGTTTATGCAATAAAAAAACATTTCACAGTTAAATAAAAATAATCTGGGACAGTTTTATTAACGAGAATTAATGTTATACATTAAAGTTAATGCACAAAATATACAAAAAATAAAACAACTGAAAGATATGAAGATACAGATTAACACAAGTGTCTATTTTTTAATTGTAAACGATTAAAAAAAAATTCTGAAACTACGAAGAATACGTAGTAGTCGGAGTCTCTGTGGGAGTAAACAAAAAATAATTTGAAATCGTTCCTGCAAATAATTTATAATAAAAGAGCCTATTGATTCAAAACAATTTTTTTAAAAAAAATCTCAGTTCTCTATACTTTGTTTCGAATGAAAAATGTAGAATATATTAGAACTACTAGAAAGTTTTGTTCACGAAAGTACATGCAGTAAAGAAAGTTTAATATTAATTTAAAGGTTTATTTTATAAAAGAAAAGAAAGAGCGGGGGTATTTACTCTTTAATTCACAATAGTAATATTCCAGTTTAAAAGAACATAGCATATCTAGTGCAAAAGATCATGGGCATTCATATTCAAGTTAGTAACGAAAGTATCCTACGAAACAGAACGGTATTTAACGGTATCTAATATATATATATATATATATATATATATATATATATATAAGCTGCCAACTTGTACTGCCGCTGAGAAATAATTTTTTTAGCAACATTAGCGGTTCGGCGTATTAAATCTTGCTGTTTAAAAAAAAATTGTAAACTACCAAGACGAATCAATAGTTTAAAAATTTATGTAGATAAGATCTGATTGTTGAACAATTATGGTTATAAATGTCATTATAGCATACCTGCCAACCTTTACGCATTTGGCGTAAAATTTTATTTCTATATTTAAAGTGGTAATAAAATGTAAGCTGTCTATAAATTCCTTGCATTTATAAACTTAATTTATAATCTTTTTTACCCACCACTATTTTTAATAAAATTGATCAAATATATTAATATGTAATATTGTTCAGTTAGTCCGAGTAAGCTTGTTCCAAATTCAAAATATGTTTCTGCCTAAAATTGTAATTTGAATTCCATTTTACTACCACTAAGAAAAATCATCCTCGAAAGGATTAAAAGTTGACAGGTTTGTAATGATTTTGGTTTTAGAACAATTTTCCAAACTTAATTGATGTTTAACTACCACTTCGTAAAATCTTTTTCAACTACCGTGCAACTTGGCATTACTATTATACTACTACATGCGCATTGCCTTGCAATTGGTTTTAATTAAAACTTTATTGTCCCGCAGTGGACTGATCGTTAAGACACGGTTCCCAGCAGATCACCGAAGTCAAGCATCACTGGCTGCGGTCAGTGTGAGGGTGGGTGACCACTTAGATCAGTCTGCGTAGGGACCGAGGGTGTGCGGTATTGGTCCTCGTTAAACTGTTCTACCGTAAAGTGCTCGACTTCGCGTGCAGGTCGTTGGGCTACCGAAGCAGGGGTGCCATCCCCTCTGCAGGGGATCAAAATTGTGATGGCATGTCTTCGGATCATCCTCAGGGATGTTTCCCAGACCGTCGCCAATAGCCCATTGTGCAGCTCTAGTGTGACGTAAATTAACTACATCTAAAACTTTATTAGCACTGCAATCGGGTTCAATGGCTCTGCAGTCGAATTTAATCACATTTAGTGGCTCTGCAGCCGAATTTAATCAAATAAAGCTAATAATTTATTTGCGCTTGGTGGCGTTGCAATCGCAAGCCATGAACCAATTATATTCATGCAACTATTTTATGATTTTTAGATAGCAAACCTTATTGATTTCTTCTAAATAGTTTCTTCTAATATTTCTTTCTTCTAAGTGATTAAAACTACTTCATGATAAAGCAACTCATGATAGAGAGTTAAAAGGCAAAGGCTTTGAACAACCATTTGACTATATGTATAGTGGGGTGTGTTCTTTAGTTTACAGAATTTTCCGGTTGACACATTAACTGACATTGAAATAGGAGACGCTGAAGTAATAAAATATATAATTAAATAACTGTTAATTTAATTTTTTTTTTAATTAACTAAAAAATTAAACCATGAAAATAAGAAAATAGGGAAAAAATTGTGAGCAACAGCGTCTGCTTTTACCACTTTGGTTTACAGATAAGTTTACCTGCTTCTTATTATTTCCCAATTTTCTCATAATAATTGTTAGTTTTTTTCAAAAGAGAATTTTTTATCAGGTATTTAAAAATCAGGTATTTTATCAAGTACTTGAAAGTTAAAACAAGTTGTTTCTTTTTCTATACTACAATAATTAATAATCCTATATAAATATTGAAGTCCCGGTTTTAAAACCAGAAATAAGTTATTAAACCCCTTTCTTCTTTTTGGCCGAACCGAACCTGGCATGCGAAAATAGTACATAAATTCTGAAAGGTGCAAGCGTGATTTTTAAAATTCAGTTTCGTCATGCAGTTTTGTCATGTACACTTCTAAAACATTTCTTGCTAAAAAAAAAAGAAAGTGTTTTCATAATTAGCATAGAAATGTTTCCATTATTTTAATCAACCCCTGTATTATCTTATCAACCTTTATTACGATGTGGAGTGTAATGTATTTCAAATACTATTTTTACGATTTTGTCTTACTGTGGCATTCATTTTTGTATTGTTTCGCTCCCTTCAAGCAAGTACATTTGACGAATCCATTCCATGAATATTCACATTTTTTAGATAGCTCACCACAGTTACAATCTGAAAGACAATCAGAATAATAATTATTATAATCGTCTTTTTAAAATAATGGATGATGCGTACTATTTTTTTTGAAAAAAAAGTATATAATGCAATTTTTTTTTTTTAAAAAAAAGCAATTTTAAGTAATTTTTATGTCATTAATACGATCGTGAAATAATTTTACAGATTTTTTTCCTTTGTTTCAAAATTTTATATTACTAATTATAATTTTAAATAATAATGAATTACTTATTCATAATTATTGATAATTATTCACTTAACTGCTTAGCAAAATGTGCTTTAAAAAGTACTTCATTAATTGCTTTCCTTACCACTTATTTCACAATAAATATGAAATAATTTTGTTTACCTTTATTAATCATATTTTAAAGGTGAGAAACAAATATAGGAAGGTTAGAAACTTTTATTCTGCACTTGTTTGCCCAGTCTGAAACGACTTAATTCAAAACCATTTGGTTTACCGTAAAGTTCTGACCGCAAAACTCCACGTCAACTTTTATATTAACGCAATAGGTCCTTTTATAAAAATAAAAGAAAGTGATCAGTTAATTACCTTTTTATATATAAGTGTAATGTTCTATCTTAACACGTTGCTCGTCAGGCCACAACGGTAGAAAACTAAATTTGTAACATTAACTAACTTGTAAATATTAGATAGATTTTGCTAGTTTTTAAAAGGTTTAGCATGACATAACTGCTTTTTTGCTTTTATTAGAAAAAGAACTGGGCACCTGGGCCGCGCAGCGGCCCCTATCCCATACATCTTGAAATATTTACATTTTGAAATAAAACATTTTGAGTTATGCAACAATGAGGTGGCATGACAAGAGACCAAGCAAATTTGCTTGGTAAATTAAACATAATTTGAAAATTAATCATGATTTTTGAAGTAAGCAAAAATTGAAATATAAGTAGCACAATAGATATTGAAAAATGAATTGAATTATGATATGTACAACAAGCATATTTTACATTTAGGCACTGAAATGAATAAACATTTGATGAAAATCTTGAGTCGTAGAAAATTTAATCATGATTTTTAAAATAAGCAGTAATTGAAATATGAGTAGCACGATTGATTGAAAAAAATGAATTGAATTATGATATGTACAATAAGCATATTTTACATTTAGGCACTGAAATGAAAGCATTTGATAAAAATCTTGAGTCGTAGAATGACATAACTGAATGAAGTGGTGAATTACATAAACCTACGAATTGCTTAAAAATAGTGGTGGATAAAAATCTAATAAATTGAATTTATTAAACCAAGAATCACAATAATTAAGTAAATTTTGAATACATTTTCTGCAATTCCATAAAAGAGTGTAAATTTTATAGTTCTATATCATGTTATACGCTGTCAGCCAGCTGTTTTTCACGGCCTATTTGAAAGGTCAGTGTCAGCCACCGGTGGTTGACGCGGCCTAAATGTAATTTCAGTGTCCGCCACCTGTGGTTGACGCTGCCTAAATGTAATTTCAGTGTCCGCCACCGATGGCTGACGCGGCGCTCAACGTGTTAAAAAGATACGGCTTATATGGTACAAAAACAGAGATGCATACATATTCAAATTTGTACAGAAAGTATTCAACAAAGTGGTACATCTGATAAGTACATTTGAGGGTAAATGCCCTAACACTTTTTATTTTTATAAAGATACCTTTTGCATGCTTGAATAAAGGGTCCCGTTCTTTCACGGACATAATTCCCCGGTAGACCTAATAATATTATCCATCAGAAATGTAAGACTATTTGTTTCAAAACGTTTCACATCTTTTTTAGCAACTACACTCTTTTAAACTTTCCAATAGACTTCTTAGCACCATACTATGATATAGGTGTCCTTAATTATATGCAATTAAAAATTAATTACTTTCATTTATTAACACTATCGCTTAACTTTTTGCTGTCCATTTTTCTTTGAATTATGGAAGGTTATTATAAGTATACTTTGTATCTATGCTGATTAAGTGATAACAGTTACGAACGGTTTTCGAAAGTTGGAAATTGAACTTTGATTAGCCAGTGACTGGTAGACTCGAATAACTTAGTAGCCACTTTTTCCTTCAAACCTAAAATTTGACCGATATCGATAGGTTCGAACCTTTTAATTTAATTGTCCACTATTTGCAAAAAAAAAATTTACATTTTTGGATTGGTACAATGGTAAATACACAAGTGGGCGACCTTTGTGCTAACATACAAACTACGGCAAACAACGTTAAAGAGCACAAAAATATATAATAATGCAGACAGCTGTTTCGGATGCTCAAAGGGCAACCTTCTTCATTGCACTGATGAAGGTTGCCCTTTGAGCATCCGAAACAGCTGTCTGCATTATTATATATTTTTGTGCTCTTTAACGTTGTTTGCCGTAGTTTGGTACAATGGTGTTTGATGGAGATCGTAAGCTGCATCATACTCCCGATTCGGATTCACAAGTTCATACAGGAAATACGATTTGAAAGCTAAGCTTTTTTTTTTTTCTTTTCAATTTTACATGAAAAGTGAATGAATCATTTATATTGCGTGGAAGACAGTCTACGGTCCTGTGCAAGTTATTGAGTACGTTTACAATGGATCCTTTATCCCTAACAGGTGATTCGCCCAGTTCTCGTATTTGCATGTAAAGGGTTCGGAGAGTCACCATTCGCTTTTCGGTAGGGTTCAACTCCCTCAACCACTTTAGTACTTTTGTGAGGGACGGGCTTCATGCTTGTGTTTGCGAACAGAATCCTTTCGTTTTTCCGTTTGTGCCTTAACGCTTTAGGTAAGGTTTGGCTCTTTCAGTCTCGTTAAGTTTAGGCCTTGGTATCGTTTTTCTCTTGCTTCAACTGTAACCTTTGGGACCATGTCAATCAATTTGGACCCTCTATATTTGTGATATTCACCTGAATTAGTATTGAAAACTATTCCATTTTGATCCGTAGGTTAGAATTTCTGATTCTTGATTAACACAATAAAAACAAAAATATCGTTCAATTGATTAAATTCTCTTTTATTCACTACTCAAAAAGTATTTATGAGATCTCTCTGGTCCCATATCTCTCACTAACTTAATGCATAACAAAATAAAAAGTGAAAAAAAGAACTCCAAAAAATTATCAAACAGCACATGTCGCCATAGCAATGCATGCGCACTGTTTAGTATTACTCTTGATTATTGTAGTTGACAAGTGCAAACGCCATGATATCCAAACCAAGACCCATTTTGCCGATGGATAATAGCAATAATAAATAAATAAAAACGACGGGAAAAAGTGACCTGTTGCTTATTTAAGTAGCCACTTTTTTTCCTTTGGCGACTCGCCACATGGCAAGTGATGAGCGATTATTTTCATGTCTACAGATGGGTAAAGGATTCCGTCATTATGCTTCAAGGCTATATATATAAAATTCCATTTTTTAGCATTAATAAAGCTCCTTTAGTGTATTTTAAAATAAGGGTCCTTTGAATAATAATGGATATTTATAATAATGGAAATGCATTCTTTCGTCTTGCATTTTCTCTGACAATTTTTTAATTCACAAAGGATTAATTTAATGATTTGGGATATTGCAAAACATATTATCTTTTAATTATACAGTTTTTTGCCCATTTATAATTATTTCTTCAGATTTAAAAGACTATTTTTTCACTATTTATTTAGCTATTCTATTATATTTTACTATTTTTTAGTTTACTATTTTTTTCAGTTTACTATTTGTTTATTTATATATTGCAACACATTGTGCAATCCTATATACTTACACTCGCAAGTCTGTGTCTTTGGATTATATTCATAGTTTTCCTTGCAGAAGCACGTTTTCACACCACCATAGAAATCACATTTTGTCCACGTCTCAGGCTTTCCACAATTGCATTCTGAAATTATTTTTTTAGTTCAATGTAAAAAGTTACATGACTGATTTATTGCGAGGTGCAGATGAATCCAGTCCTGAAAGCGAGACAGAAAAGAGAAAATACTGGTAGCAGAACTATTTTAATATTAGATAATATTAGATAATATTAGGGAGGAGTTAATCTATCCTCATTGATAAAAATTCACTGTGATTAATTTTTCCTCGGTGAAGAAGCAGTTCAGTATAAAAACTTTATCCGTTAAAAACAATTGTAGTTATGGATGTTTATTAATCCTGAAAAAAAGCTAAAAAATGAAATTTATTTGTTACCAGTTTTTACTCTTTTCCGTCTTGATATATATCGGCTTTCAGCACTGGATGAATCGCATTTGATTCCAGGAGAAGACGCTATCAGAGACAGACGTGCCTTGCGAGTTCTCCGAGCCGGGGGCTCGGTCGTCACCCTGCGGGTATATCATCGATGTGTTTCGGCCATCCGACGTCACCACCTCATTGTCTCAGCGATGTTTCCTTCCTCTCTTCGTGAGCGTTTGATGCAAGCCTGTTGACTGCAGTACTTCTGCGACGTCGATCACTGATCAATGTTTGAAAGACAGAACATCAAGATGAAATAGTTTTCAAATCCAGACAACGTGAACACACCGTGTAAGCGGCAGTTGTAACTTGTTTAGCTTAGTCGTACGTGAACGTGATGATTGCATTGCCCTTTCGTTAATAGCATTCAGGCCTGTCCGATCAAACTGTTAATGGCGGTCACTTGCGTTTGAAACCGACTGATCGAAGCATGTTTCACAAGTAGGAGGCTAGCTTTACTAACTTCAAATGTCCTTCGGGTCCTCGCCAGTTTAGTACTAGAGGAGACTGGAGATGCAAATTATCTAATCGAGATAAGTAATCTTAAAAACAGCGAGATGTTTTCCTCAAGCAAAGCACAGTGGACTACATTTTTTTAGATTTCTCTCAACTCATTTTCAAGTCACCTCATAGCTTTTCCGTACCATGGCAATGTGCCATTTTTTCTCCCACCTCATCCTTAGCATTATGCTTCTCACCTTAGGGCTTCACCTCATCGATCCTTACTTCATGATGAAGGGGTAAAGGGCCGTTCCGGCCTCAGGCACCCCGACCAACCGTATAGACTAGACTAGACCAAAATCGCATTTTTAATTTGTCTTCAATATTATGAACAAGCTAAAACATTTTAAGTTTTAGGAATTTGCCCCAAAATATTTGTTGAATTATCGTTCGACAAAAAGATTTAAATAATCACTTTTCCTGATTATAATCAGCAACTAGATATTTGCCATTGAAAGCGGCACCAACCAATTCATTAACAAGCAATAGAGTGTCGAACTTAGTCAGCGCAGACTGTTTAAAAAGTGAACCAGTTGTGCGCATGAACCCCAAACCTTTTATAAAAGTTGCTTTTTTTGCTTTTATTAAAAATAAACTGGGTGCCTGGGCCGCGTAGCGGCCCTATAAAAGTTACTGAGAGAAATTTATCATATATATTTGAGAATTGAATCTTTAGTGGTTGACAAGTGAATAAAGCAAACCAATAATATACATAAATAAAACAAATTTTTAGTCATACATTTGCTACCACTTTCTTATTTTAACTAGATTTTGTATTAAATGACTCGTTCGGAAAGTGGATATCCTTCACAGTGGTCTGATCGGACTACCTACAAAAAACCGTGTGGAGGCTTTCAGTTATAGGAGACGTTGGCTGAACACTTAGCAATATAATAATGAAATTTAGGTAAAAATACAAGTAAAGTCTGCTTAACAAACTCTATTTACATACTGGTGGATCGTATTAAACGTTGAATAAAAAGACTATAGAAGTAAAAAATACATATTCTAAACAAGATACGTTTTCGTTTTCACTATATATTTAGAATTGAAAATAGTATAAAAATTTTTTAAAAAACGGTGCTAATACAGCTGTGAATTTCAAACGTTAAAAAAAATATTTAAATTTCTTTCGACATTTGACGCATAAAAATTGCTCAAAATTAATACTCATTCCGAAATATAAGGTATAAAAGTGTTAGATAAAGAACCACTTCAGCCTCAGGCACCCAGGCCAACTGGCACGACTGTGACTGACACGGGACGATGTCAAGCTATGCATTTTCACTTCAGTTGTTTGAATTGCAACTTGAGTTACAATTTTTATATAAAAATTTCTAATTATAAGTACGTGTTAAGCAAAGAATATAGAGGGGAGAAAGAATATAGAATATTCTTTGGTGTTAAGCATCCCTTTAAAAGTCTTATAGCACAAAGATTCAGATACATCAATGCAATAGCATATTATCTTATTAAGGAGTTTTAGTAGAAATAATATATCATTCAACTAGGTTCAGCTGTAAAGACAATAAGAAGCTTAAAGATATATAGGATAAAGAAATTTGTTTTGACTTATAAATTTAAAAAATAAAATCGAATATTGGTATTTTAATAAATCAATGACTTTAGCTGTTCTCGTTTTTTGAAAAAAGAAGAAAGACTAGCAACTTTTAAATTTTAGTCAATAGTTCAAAGAGATTGAAATAATTTTAATACTTCTGCAGGAGCCGTGATTGCTCAGGGGACAGAGCGTTCACCTTCCCATGAGGTGAACCGGGTTCGAATCCCAGCGATGGCTGGTCGATGCGAATTCCGCATCCGGCTTGCACCGACCACAGTACTGACGTGAAATATTTTCAGTAGTGGACGTGTCATAGGTTAGAGTCCCCTTGCTGTCAGGCTAACTGTGGGAGCGTTTAGTGGCTTCCTTCTCGACGTAACGCTAATGCAAGTGCAAAAAAAAAAAACCTCCACGAAGGCAAATTTCTCCCAATACTTGATCCAGGAGTTCCATTGTCTTCTGGATTGAGTTCAAAATTACAAGGCTACGGAGTTGAACATTTGTAGTTGCAAACCCCCAAAAAATTGGGTCAGCTGTTCAACGAATGTTATTAAATAATTCTGAAACCTACTGTGCTAAAATGTTACGGTCCTTTGCGTGAATTTGATGGACAGATCTAAATTATGACTAAAACTCAATATGTAAAAATCTTTAACAACATCGAGATCATCTCTTGAAAATAGTTAAAATTGAAATTAAAGTACTTCGGTGCGGGCATTAACTAAACCTTGAAAAAATTTGGTTAATATAATGTTTAAATTAATGAACGTGCAAGAAGTGGAGGAAGAAGTGGTTGAAGAAGTAGAATAAAATACAGTTGTACTATGTACTACGCTTGGTTATTATTAAAGTTTATATGTTATACAAGATAATGTTGAAAGGTACCCCAAGCTGGCCGCAAAAAGGCAACTAGCTTGATCGTAAAATGGTAAAAGAGTTATCTTTACCTTTGCAAGCATTACTTTTGTCTTCATATACTTCACCTTTTTTTGGACATTCACAATAAGCGTTTAATTTTTTTACATCATACATGCACTTGGCAGGAGCATCAGATTTACAGCAACAATAGAGACCTCTAACTTCAGAATACTCTTCATAAAAATCAGGTCTCCAGCAAGTCACGTGTATTTCTTCGCAAAAAGTTCCTCTCGTTCTTGGAAGGCATGTGCAAATTCCATTATGGCACGTTCCTCCATTTTCGCATATTTTTGATTCATTGCACATTTCTAAAATGAAAAAAAAAAGAATTAAAATCATTAAATGAAAATTAAATGTTTAGAAAATAGCTAGTAAGCAATTAAGTGCTAATAACTTCTTAAATTTTTAATAAATAACAATGTGGGACAGTTTTATTTTTATTTCCTGAAGCATGAAATTCTTTAACGGATCTTAAAAATTATCGTTTGACTGATTTCGAATCTGTACTGATTTCTCTACAAATTATAGCTTTTATAAAGTTTACTATTTTCCAAAGTTTTGTAGGAAATTTTAAAATTCCCTCGGGTGAATACTACTTCTCAGCTACGTAGGGAGTGGCAGGAAGAAGGCTATAATACATTTCAGTTTATGATAAGATTCGTTAAGGTCATATTGTTTTGCCTTCAGTGCTATTAAAAGGATAGGAGCTGGCAAGTGTATATCTATTAACATAAACCTATACGCTATTTATAAACTTGTACATTGGGACAAATAAACTAAAATTAACTAAGTAAGACTAAATAATAAAAAATATATTTATGAAAAATTCTGTAGCTTACGGAATAAAAAAAAAACTTTAAATTTTAAATCCCCACACCCAAATTGGGTAATATCTGGTATTCGGTAATATCACTATTTTCAGGAAATTAACAGCAATTACTGTGTAATGTTCTTTAAATATAAGTTATTTTAATTTTTTGAATCAAAATGCAATCTCAACTATAAGTTGGGAAAACATTACAGAATTTTACGTTTAAAAATATTTTTGTCCTAAATCTTTTTAAAATATGAAATAATTGCAAAAAAAAAAAAAAAAGGAAGCGATAGAATAAATATGATGTTTTGAGACTACTCTTAAGATCAGTTCCTTTAACCTAGCTGTAAGGTCTCGAAAAAGTTCGAATTTTTTAGATGCTCTGAAGGATATATTATTCTACAAAATACACGCCCGAACATCTTAACAAAACGCATTTACAAGGAAAAAGAAAGACACAGATAAGGTAAAATTTTATTTCAATTTAATAAAAAACTAAATTGAATGGAGTTTATTAACGGCACTGAACCATCACCTCGTACATCAAAAAGCCTCCACACGGTCTGTTGTAAGTAGTCCGCGTAGACTGTTTAAAAAGTGAACCAGTTGTGCGCATGAACCCAAAACCTTTTATATAAGTGGTTGAGAGCAATTTATCATATATATTTGAGAATTGAATCTGTAGTGGTTGACAAGTGAATAAGGCAAACCAATAATATTCTTAAATAAAAATAATTTTTAGTCATATATTTGCTACCACTTTCTTATTTCAACTAGATTTTGTATTAGATGACTCGTTCGGAAAGTGGATATCCTTCACAGTGGTCTGATCGGACTACATATAAAAAACTGTGTGGAGGCTTTCAGTTAAAGGAGGCGTTGACTGAACTAACAGATCTTATTACCGAATAATTCTTCCAAATTTCCAGATGGTACTTGACAGTAATTTTTCAATTTGTCAGTTATAAAAAAATCTTTGTAAATATTTTAAATTATTTTATTTCATGTAGTCTTGTATATAAGTTTTTTTCTTAAAATTTTTGTTTAAAGTCCTAACTACACTTATAAATTTAGAATGTATTTCTCCAATAAAAATATTTAACCAAAGAATGGAAAGTAATAAAATATTTCATTAAGAATAGAAATTACCTGTGCATACTTCATTTATTCCAGGAACATATCCTTCTTCGCAAGAGCAGACTTTCAAGCCATTTATAAATTCAGTTTTTGTTGAGTGGTTACCGCAAAGATTCTCTGAAAAAAATATGAGTTTCATTTCTTAAACCAAGTTTCATTTCTATGAAATTGCATTTTAAAATGACTAACTTGAGATCCAAATAAATATGAAATGAACAAATCTATACGTTGCCCAAAATAAAACGAAAGAGACTTTTACAACAGACAAAATAAAACGAATTCATGACTTTAATCTTAAGTTCTAATAATAATGTGCTACTCGAAGGCGATCTAACTGTTTCAAAAGACTCAGAGATGCCACCTTGCTCCATTTTTTAAAATATATTTTCCAGTGGTAACGAAATTTAAGTCATTTTTATCTTTGATTTTTTCAGTTAATGCAATTTTTCCACCACTTCATATTATAAATTCAAATTATGATATTAATAGCATTAAAAAGTTAAAGTTAGTTTAAGAAAAAGCTTGAAAATTTTAATAAAGCTGCGATTCAGCCAATAGGCGTTGCGATCGTAGCAAATAACTCAATATTACTTACTTGTTTCTATATCATGATTGTATAACCCTTACGAGGGTTGCTATTTATATTTCTGGCCTAATAATGAAAAAACAAATATGCAGGATCGAAATTGGTTTTATTGTTTTTCAAAATATTCTCCATGATGATCAATACACTTTTTCATGCGTTTGAACCAATTTTCAAAGCACTTTTTCCAGTCCGATTGAGGTAACTCCAAAACATGCGTTTTGAATGCATCAACCGCTTCTTCGGGGGTCGAAAATCGTTGTCCACGTAATTTATTTTTGATGTGTGGGAATAAGAAGAAGTCATTGGGTGTCAAATCAGGGCTGTACAGCGGATGACCCATCAGTTCGATCTTTCGCTCCGTCAGAAATGCCTTTGTTTGAGTCGATGTGTGAGAGCTCGCATTGTCATGATGAAGAATGATTCGCATGTTCTTCTGCTTTTTTCGAATTTCTCCGATGATTTCTGGCAAACAAATGGTCGTGTACCATTCAGAATTGACCGTCCTGCGTTGCTCTAATGCCACTGTTGCCACATGACCGTTAATGCCGAAGAAACAGGCAATCATTTGTTTCGATGTGCTTCTTCCTCGAACAACTTTTGTTGGTTTTGCCTCGTCTTAGAAGACCCATACAGTTGATTGCTGCTTTGTTTCCTGCTCATATGCATAGATCCATGATTCGTCACCTGTGTAGATGTTATACACAGCCTTTGATGTACCTTGAACGTATTTTTCCAACATTTCCTTGCACCAATCGACACGAGCCTTTTTTTGAGCGTTTGTCAGAATATGCGGGATCCAACGAGAAAAAAAAAATTTACGTTCAAATGTTCATGCAATATTTTATTGATGCTAGTCATACTAATGTCCAAAGACGCCTCTATCTCACGGTATGTCACATGACAATCTTGCTTTATCAGTTCACGCACAGCACCGATCTTTTCTGGCACAACAACGGATTTTGGACGACCTGCACGGGATTCGTCCTGGATCGAACATCGACCACGATTAAATTCGTTATACCAATTTTTTACAGTGCTGTAGGATGGCGCTTTATCTCTGAATAAAGAATTAAGTTCAGCGAAGCACTCTTGTCTTGACAATCCACGTCGAAAGTTATGAAAAATAATGGCACGAAAATGTTCACGATTCAATTCCATTTTTTGAAAGAGAAGAACTTTTCAATTTACTGTCAACAGCACAAATGAAGCTATAATGGTAAACCGTCTGCTGAATTAATGTTTAAAAATATCAAACTTTCGATTAAAATCGTCTGCGGTCGCCTAGCAACACTTACTGTTGCCAAGGCCAGAAATATAAATAGCAACCCTCGTATTTTTCTCTTTTTTTTTCAATCTGTGTTCAAAACTCACCATGAAAATTTATGAGGCCCCGCTTGAGCAATAATATGACTTTGTAGTTATTACGTGATGACTCTAAAAAAGTAGGCGTAATTATTCTTATTCTACAAGTTTTACTGTTTAATTCGTTACCAATTTATTAAAACTTTTGCAGAAATCGGAGTAATTGTATACCTGCCAACTCTTCCGCAGTTGGTGGAAGATTTCATTTCTACATTTTAAGCACTCCCCCTTAACTACATTCACTATTTGACATGCATTATTGACTCAGCTCTACGCTTATCATACTTCCCCATTGATTGGAAGATAGCAGTCATTAAACCTATCTTAAAGCCAGGAAAAGACCCAACAAAACCAGACAGCTATCGACCAATCAGTTTACTCTCCTCACTGAGCAAAATTGCTGAGGACATCATCTTGTGCAGAATGAGAGACTTCTGCGATGATAACCACATTATTATCGATGAGCAATTTGGCTTTCGCCCTAAACATTCCACACAACACCAACTCATCAGGCTCATTGAATATATACACGAAGGATGGTTACACAACAAACACACAGGTGCTGTCTTTCTCGATTTGGCTAAAGCCTTCGACAAGGTATGGATCGATGCACTTATCTATAAATTAATTAAATACAATTTCCCTAGACCACTTATTCTAATTATACGATCCTACCTAACACACAGAAAGTTCATGGTCAACTGCAACACCTTCTTCTCAACCTTAAGACCCATTAGTAGCGGTGTTCCCCAGGGGAGCAAATTAGGACCCCTCCTATTTTTAATTTTTATTAATGATATCCCTAGAAATGCTGGTATTCTGACTGCACTGTACGCTGACGATACAGCCATTGCCACACAAAGCAAGTATATCAGCGATATCAACAGGAATATTATTTACCATCTCCTCACCATCATTGACTACTTCCAAAATTGGAAACTTGCCCTCAATATCGACAAAACTCAGGCGCTGCTATTCACCAGAAAAAGGACCTACAAGAAGGATGTTATCATTGATAACAACTTCTCTTTCAAATGGGAAACGAAGGCCACGTACTTAGGTGTCATTATGGATAAAACCCTGACTTTCAAATATCATTTTAAAAACATTAAGAGTAAATTCATAGCTGCAAAATGTGCACTTTATCCTATTCTAAAAAAGAACTCTCCCCTCAGCACTAATAACAGGATTCTAATTTTTAAAATGCTTCTCACTCCCCTTTTAACATATGCAGCACCCGCCTTCGGGGGGGCTGCAAAGACAAATCTTAAGCTCTTACAGGGTGCTTATAACAAAACCCTCCGCAATGTCACAAATTCACCCTGGTATTTCAGGAACAAAAATATCCGTAATGACACCTGTACGCCTAGCCTTCTCGACTTATACAAAAATAGATCTCTTAAATATTTTCTTAAGAGCACTGGACACTCCAACCCCCTTATATGGTCTTCCTCTAACTACGACCCAGATGACCCTAAGTGCAGGAGACGGCCTAAGGCCATTCTCCATTACTATAAAAATCTTCAAGACATAGTCTGATTCGTATTATTGATTTTTCTATCCCCCTGACAGGCTCCTCATCATTACCCTTTCCCACCTTCTTGGGTAGGCCCAAGAATTACTTCGCGGAATTACTGCGGCTCATTCTGATTCTATTTATTAATACAATTACTAACAATGCTAATCACTAACTGCTTATTTGTCAATAATTATAAATAATAATAAATAATGTATTTTTATTTATAATTTTTTTTTTATTATTTTTTTTTTTTTTTTTTTTTTTTTTTTATATTTATTCTTATTCTTATTATAGATATTTTTTTTTTTATTTTATTTTTTATTAAAGCATTAATGACTTTATTTGTCTGTGTTATCCCTGTTTTATCTTCTTTTACCACAATACTATTTATCTACCTATCATTAAGTTTACTAACCCAAATAATTTTAATATCAATGCCTTTGATTCAGTTTGTAATCATATAATTTACGGAGGTGGCCTTTTTGGCCAGGTACTCCGATGCACCATGT
This sequence comes from Parasteatoda lunata, assembly GCA_949128135.1. Lineage (NCBI taxonomy): Eukaryota > Metazoa > Arthropoda > Arachnida > Araneae > Theridiidae > Parasteatoda > Parasteatoda lunata. Next base: position 22,082,757 of record OX421978.1, read on the forward strand.
TTTAGTTTCCGCAGTTTCTGTTGTATTCCTAATAAGCTTCTCTAAAATACAGCGTATGCTTCTGCCTAAAATTGTAATTTAAATTACATTTTACTACCACTAGGGAAAATCATCCTCGAAAAGATTAAAAGTTGGCAGGTATGTAATTGGAATCCCTGTCAATATCATACCAACGACAACTACGGAATTTTGCGTAGATTCAAAAGATATTTCTCTTATTCATATTAACCAATTCGAGACGGGTGAGTTATATATGCAGTCTCAGGGTGGCGACAATTGCGGTAAAAAAGAGAAAACTGGTAGCCAAACCATTTCGATATCAGTTTATTTGAGGACGGGGTAATAAAAGTTTTCTTTACATATGTCACAAAGACTTATTATTACCATATACAACACTTATTAAAATTATGTTGTTACACTTTAAACAAACATAGATTGTTTTGTATTAAAGTGAAGAAAAAAAAATAAGGTACTGTCTCAATCTTTTAAAGAATTTTGACCATCACTAAAAGGACAAAACGCAGTTTTGATCACCACTAATTCTGTAACTGTGTAAATAATTTAAAGAAATTATTTAAATAATTTAACAAAAGATCAAATTTCTTTTACTTGAATTCTGATAAAAATTTCATAAAAGTGCTATTTTTTTTATTTAAACAGATTTGCATTAGTTCTCTAGCACAGGAAAAACATTTGCTCAAAAGTTTATATTATATTATGGGAATAAGATTTTCAGGGTATGTTTTTGCATGCCAGGACTGAAAGTCAATATGTATCAAGACCGGAACGGATGGTACGGAAGGCATTGCATTCTAAAAAAAATTTCGAAAAACATTACAGTTCTGTAACTACCGAGATTTTTTTGCAATTATACCATACATATAAAACTGCTTCCTTCTTGAGAAAAAGTAGAAACAGTTAAAAAGTTTGAAAATAGGGATAAATTTACTCCTCCTAAAAACAAGCTAAAACTGAAATTATTTATCTACCAGCTTTTTTTTTTCCCATGTTGCATGCCATCTTTCTCAGCTCTTTGGAAAAATTTTTCTAGTGGTATCTAACTTAATGCATTATTCTTTCTTTTATTAAAATTGATTGAAAGTTATTTTTAACACAATACTTGAAAATGATTCGAAAGCTTATTTAAAAAGCCAGTTGGCGAAATTAGAAAAAAATCTCTAGTTTTTTATTATCTACCACTCATTAAAGTGATTTTGAAAAGTGTAGTGATTGTCAGCCTTTAGAAAGTAATTACAAATGAAAATAAAGTAAATATTAAGTTACGAAATATTGCCGAATTCGGATTCTAAACCTTAAAAATTGGAAAGGGACGGTATCCTTAGACCCCTTCCTTGTAATTTAAATTTAGCTTGGTGCGCAATACTACTTTTTGCGTATGAAACTACTTCAGTGGTGAAAAAAAAATATTTATAAGAAAAATTTCAAAACTCTTTTATTCAAAGATATTTTTCGGCCAATTAAAATTTTATTTTTTATGTCGGAGAGCTATTTATTCAGGCCGCAGATCAAAATGCGTGTTTAAGAAAATGGACATAGCCTTGTTTAAGAAAAGAAAAACAGCTGAAAATGGGTATTGAAGAAGAAAAGACTATTTGATTTCAGTTTCTTTTTTTTTTTTTTAATTTCTCTTTTTTATATCGTTTTTTTTTTTAAATTAGACTAATGTATGCAATCAAATTGAAATGTGAAGTCGTTCATTTGCTTAACACATTGCTGACCGGTCACGAGTTAACTCGTGTTTTCGTGGCCAAACTTTGGTGACCGGTCACGAATTAACTCGTGTTTTCGTTAGCAATGATCTCGTGATGACTATTTTAAAAAGTGGGCGTAATTTTCCTTACTTTTCAAATTTTACTATTTAATTCTCTACCAATGTATTAGAACTTTACGAAACCAGATATATTTGCAAAACTTGGGGTGTACTGTCCCAGACTGCGACCTTACTCGCTATTTCATTTTTTAATTATTGATTTTTTTAGTCATCATGTAGTACGCTTGCGTACCAGGGGTGAAAGCGGGACAGAAAAGAGAAAAGGCTGGTAGTAAAATCATTACAGTTATAGCTAGTTTTCGGGAGGAGCTTACTAATTCTTTTTTTAAACTATTTTAACACTATATACTTTATCTTGGAAAAGAAGCAGATTTATATATATGTTAAAATCTTGATAGTTACAGATATTTTATTTTTCTGGAAAAAATTATATAATAAAATGTCTTTCTTACCAGTTTTTCCTCTTTTCCGTCTTGTTATATAAGGGCTTTCAGCCATGTTGCTTACCCTCCTAACCCCTTTCCTCCCTCATTCTTATTCATAATGCGATGAAAATGTAGATAGCCCTTCGGGCTATATACATTGAATTTATAAGCTTAAATCGGGTGTACCGTTGCACTTAGGTGATTGTTTTACTCTTTATCATCCGACATAAAAAAAATTTTAAGATTTATATTGTTTTACTTCCACACCCGCTTTCAAAACGATAGCCGGGCACATGGGGTAATTTTCAGAAAAGTTGCCGGTCAGTAATGTGTTAAATATCCGAGTTCATTTTTTTAATTAGTTTTTCTGTAAAAGTCAACACTTTTTATAACAAGATTGTCAGGAGTCCCATAAATTTATAATAGTGGTACTAAGTTACGAATCTTTCAAAAACTATATACTTCATCGTCTAGTATTTTGAATAAAACGAGATCCCCTGAAAAGTTACATTTCAAATATACCCAGACACTTTATACCAGACTCCCTCTAATTTTGGATATAAGTAACTTTTGCTACCTTCTCACTTTTAATTTCTCCGTGCATCTTAGTTATCGGGTTTCCCCTAGACCAAATCCCGATCAGACCATCGATCGAATGTGTTGCCATCTATCGCGATATCTATACCATAGTATTTCACCTCTATGATCTATACCGAGTGTCTTATTCCCTAACTAATGAAGTTTCGCTTGCGCACTTCGTGCTATCTGTACTCCTCGATCAGGTGTCGAGTCAGGGTTAAGTAACGCTTTTAATGTTATTTATCATGTTTTGTAAAAAATCAGTGACTCTTTACAGAAAAAAGTGGTAACACAATTATGTATGTACAATTATTAAAACTTTCGATTTCTGAAAATTTGGTTGCATGTTTTAAAAAAGGACCATTGTCAAAAAATAATACAGCTGGCCTATGACCGGTAAAAAAATTTCGTATTTTCGTAGAACAGAATAAATTTTAGGGCTGATACTGAGTAAAAGAGAAGATTTAAGTCTAAATTTTAGTATGCATATTTTCTTGATAGTTATTTAGTATGGTATTGTAAAAATAAAGAATTTTTTTGCACAATTTCTGTGATATTGTAATTTCTTTCCAGCAGGAATATTATTCCTTAAAAAGCAGTTACGTTGTCAACAATGAAAACTTGTAGTGCATAAGTTTTTAAATAAATCAATTTAAATTCATTAATTTCAAATATGATTTCAACCATAATAGTATTTTATAAATCTCGCTAATATTGCGTTTTAAAACATTCTTCAAACTGCATAATCTTGCAAACAGAGTGAAGTATTTTATAGCATTCAAATAAATTCAATAATATAATGAAAACAATGTTCTCTTGCATTAAAAAAGTTTCAAAATGTAAGACGTAATCTTAATTATGCTCTACATACAATCGCATTTCCGAAGAACAGTAAGAAATTATCGCCATATTTAAAACTGTGTGCCGTGCCTAATTATCGTCATTATAGAAATATACCAGTTTATCTTTAAGCGAGGAAATAATTTTTTTATTATAAAAATAGTTTTAATAAATAAATCTAATAAAGATTAAAGAATATCTTCAATCCTGTATGACCATTGAGGAAAATGTTTTGTGACAACAACATTCGGCTTTAAAGATTTTCACTGTGTTTTTAAAGTTTCAAAAGGAAATGTTTTTCTCCCCAAAACGAGAAATAATTTAAATATGCCTATTTAAAATCTTCTCGTTTAGGAATTGGATACTTGCAACTCTAGTAGAAGACGATCACTGACTCACAAACACGTGACCTATGACCACATCAACAGCTGATCGTTTATAAACAAGAGGCATGTTAAAGTCGAGTTGAATTTCTCTACATAAGTTAGAATGTTAGTTAACATGAAGTTAATTAAATGTATCGCTGTAACATGCATTGAGTTGGTTAAAATAAAATTCTTTTTCGTTTACTTCTTTTTTAGAAATAATATATATATATATATATTTTATTGTAAACTAAACTCTAAACTAAACTCAATGCATAACTAGTTTGTTTATATTCTACATGGATTCAAGCCGGTCTTAGTGTTAAGTAAGAAATTGTATAGTGAGAGAATTGAAATCTATTAAAAGAATCTTTGTGAAAGTATATGGAATGTGCCAATTAAGAGAATTGATACTTGACGGACTTTGCTTACTCGGAATAGAATGGGAAAAACAGTTGCTAACGTAATCAAATGCCACGTTTCAACAACCAATCAGGAACGAGATAACCATATTACGTCACTTGCAGATATCCCATTACTCTTTAAAGTGTTGGTGAAATTGAATGAAAGTCTAGAAAATTTTTCTTTCTTTAATTACAAAGTGTAATGCAATTTTATTTCTGAAAAAAAACAATATCGTTTCCTAATTGGTTCAGGGATATCACAAGCAACTAAATATGTAAAAAAATAGTGGACAAATGAATAGCAAAAATCTATTAAAAATATTAAAATTAGCAACTTTTCTAGCATATTTCTTTCGATAAAGATATGCAAAGAACGTTTTCGTTTAATATATGGATAATTCGCTTTGTGTTATTTTGATTGATTAATTAAAGAGATCAAATAATTAGTAATGAATTGAGCTTCTACCAATTCTTAAATTTTTTATCCCACGTGGCATTTTTGTTGGTTCTATCTTAAAGGCTTTATTTTCCAGTCAAGACTTGTTTTGTGGTCTGGAAAAAGAAAAGTTTAAATTTGAGTTCTGTCATTAAAGAGATATACAAACTTTTGAATTTTAGCGTATTCGGATCATTTTATTTAAAGACAAAAATAAAACACTATATTTCACGGCAATTTGTATATTTCAACCTAAATGAAGCAGACGATTTTTTGTACTGAACCTTTCAGAGGCGGTGAAATAAAAACAGTCTCCACAAAAATAAAAATCTCTAAAAATATAATAGGTTTTAACTTTTAAAATATGCAAGTTTTAATCGCTCACCGTTGTGTTCCGCTTTCTCACTGATCATCTCGACCACTAATTTACCCTTCGCACTCGAAGTCCTTTTAACAGTAAAATAAAACGGACGCAAGCACTTAAATTTTGAAATAGTGTTCACAAACTTACCTCATAATACGTCATCATTGATTGAAGTGGTAACTAAACATTAAGATGAAAAATATTTCACAATTAGAGTGGTGGGTAATTTACAGGCGACATTGGTGACTGACAGTCACCTCTCGAGTGCAAAGGGTTAATATCATTTCACCGTTCATCAGCTTTCCATACTGCATTTTGACATTAGAGAGCAATAAAGGCCGGGATAGCCTGGTCGGTAGGACGCTGGGCCCATATCCAAGAGGTCGTGGGTTCGATCCTCGCCGGCCGAAGACTCCCCGTGTAGTAAATGGTGACTGATGCACGTTAAATCTGTCGAGTCTCAAAGTCCTCCATGTTCCCATAACAAATCAATACCTCTGGCGGTACTGATCTAGGAGTTTCCTTGTCTTCTGGATTGGTTCAAAATTACAAGGCTACGGAGTTGAACATTAGTAGTCGTAAATCCATGAAATTGGGTCGGCTGTTCAACGACGGTTATAAAATAAGATAAAATTAGAGAGCAATAGTGCTCCCTTCTTATTATTTCACCGCTCATTTAAACAAATTTACCGCTCATCAGCTTTCCATACTGCATTTAGACAATAGAAAGCAAGTGTGTCCCGTTTCCCGTTCTTATTATTTCACCGCTCATTTAAACAAATTTACCGCTCATCAGCTTTCCATCAAACCTTTGCAATCGAAGTCCTTTCAACAGTTTAATAAATGGATGCCACCACTAACATTTTGAAAGATTTTTTTACAAACTTACCATATAATACCGGTGATTACTAAATGAAATGGTAACTAAACATTAAGATGAAAAAAAATTCACAATTAACCCTTTGCACTCGAGAGGTGACTGTCAGTCACCACTGTCACCTGTAAATTATCCAACACTCTAAATGAGAAATTTTTTCCCCCTTAACGTTTAGTTACCACTTCATTCAGCGATCTCCGGGTATTATAAGGTAAGTTTGTAAAAAAAATCTTTCAAGTTGTTAGTGGTTGCGTCCATTTTTTTTTTTTTTTTTTTTTTTTTTTAACAACTGAAAGAATTTCGAGTGCAAAGGGTTAAATATTTACATTTTTATATAAATTGAATTGCAGAGCTTTTTCAAGATTATAATGGCAGTTGTTTACAATAATGTCCACTGAACTCACACATATATCCGCTACCACGTTTTCGTAAAAACATTTCTTTGAAACTTATACTGCGATATTTATTGTTGGTAATTGTGTAAATTTTTACTTACCCTTTGTACTCGAAGTTACCTCTCAGGCAGCACTCTCACTTATAAATTACTCTCTGAACGTAAAATGTTTCACATATTAATGTTTTGCGACCATTTAGTAGTCTTAAGAACACTTGGTGACCACTAAATATAGTGTAAACTATGAGTTTTGTCTTGTAAACTTTCAGGGGACGCGTCTGTTCTTAAAACCGCTGAAAGGAACTCGAGTATAGTGGACTGATTTTCTAATTCAAATTTTGCTCAAGTATAACAGTTTTTCTCATCATAACTTTAATATTTACATTTTTATTTAAAGTTCAATTGCAGAAATTTTCGTGATTATAATGAGGGTTATTTACAGTAATGTTCACTAAACTTATACGATTATGCGCTGCCATATTTTTGTAAAATTTTTTGACTTACTGCGATATTTATTGTTGAACATTAATCGTGTAACATTTTATTTACCATTTGCACTCGAAGTTACCTCTCAGGCAGCACTCTCCCCTATATATTACTCTCTGAACGTAAAATATTTTACGTCTTAATGTTTTGTGACCACTTAGTAAAGAGTCTTGAAATTACCTGGGGAGCAGCTGGATGCTGGATATCTCAACAATCTCGGAAAATTTAGGCGAATCGCCACTGACCGATTCATCTTTACTGGGTAGACATATAAATATAGGTCATAGTTAAAGTCATAAACTTGGTTTGAATTTGGGGGAAATTCCCATTGTCAAAAACAAAAGAAAAGGTATAGCTATGGGCTAGTGGTCAGATAACAACCTGAGGAGCACTAAATATAGTATAAACTATGAGTTTTGTCTTATTAATTTTTAAAGGTCGCATCTGTTTTTTTTTTTTTTTTTAACCATTGAAAGGACCTTGAGTATAATGATCTTATTTAATAAAAATAATTTAATAATTTTTTCCATTGTTTTTAAATTTTTAGCGTCAGAATCTTAAACATTTTTATACATTTAATTAAAAAATTTGGCAATTAATTTACCTATCTTCTTATTTTCTCTGTATACCGCTACAAAAAAATTGAAAATAACTTACCATCTGCTTCAAGGACAGCATTAGAATTATCATAATTATATTCCTTTTCTGAGTTTTCATTTTTAATTTCTATATCTGTATATCTATTTGGCATATTTAGTTCTTTTCCATAGTTTTTTGAAATATACATGACAAGCATGTACAAAACAATGTAAAATATCTTGCAAGAAATCATTTTTCAAAAAATAAAGCTTTTGTTTGCTGAATGTTTTCGAAACTGAAGTGGGGAAGTTGGACTAAAGGTTTTCATCAAAATGCAGAGTATAATAGAAAGACTGCAATCAAAGAACAAAGGGTTTTATCAGAATAGTCTTTTTTTTTATCTCATTTTGTATCTTTATATCGAAGATAAAAAAACAGTTAAGGAAAGTATTTGAGCATTCTTATAGAGAATGTTTTTTAACTTAGTTTATTTAGTCTTTTATTTTTATACTTCCCCAGGAAGATTCTGGTGATTTTCGTCAGATGTTACATGGACAAGTCTGGATAGATCAGAGTGATAGAAAGCATATGGCATGCGCAAATGTTCTGGAAGATGGGATTCAGAAAAGATTTGATCCCAATGAAACGATTTAACGACAGAAATGAGAAATGATTTCGAAAAGTAAATGGTTCATCAGTGAAATATCGGCCTCTCTCTCGCATGTCTTGTAGTAGACATTTTTTCAAAAGTTGTTAGAATTCGGACGAAATTATAGAATTCTTCCACTATGTTCCCCAAACCCTAATGTTAAATGAGTTTAATGTAAGAAGAGCTGCAAAATTCTACGCTTTTCATAGTATCTTTTATAGAGTGGTAAACAGTCATATGCTAAATATTCAGAATTTTGGTCAATTTTGCGTACAGTTTAGGAGCGGCACTACGAGAAATTAGGACTAAAGTGACATTTTATATGAACTTTTGAATCATTCTCGTGTAGTGGTGTAGAAAATAATTCTAAGAAATTTAATAAACAATTTTAAAATTGCAATTGTATCATGAAAAATATAAAATTTATTATCCGACCCTACAAATTCAGCGTTTATCCATTTCAAAAAAAAAAAAAAAAAAAAAAAGAAAAGAAAAAAAGAAAAGAAAAAAAAAAAAGAAAACTTGGGTGATAGTAGTTTTTTTAAACCACATATAGATGATAATTTTTTTTTATAAAGATAAGTATTTATTTGAAACTAGGATCTTCTAGTACAACATTGTTGAGATTTGGGACTGTTTTCCTCCTTTTGGGGAATACAGCCCCTTATCCAGCAGAAATGTCCCTAAAAATACTGAAGTCTTCAACTTCAGAATAACGACCACTGTGTCATTTTTTTAGAACTTTATTTTCAAACGAAGTATACAATACTGCAGCCAAATTTCAGTTTGAAATGTTTTTTTTTTAACAATAAGTTTCAACTTGCTTTTCGTATCTCATATCACTCGTATTTTCATATTTTTATCTTTCATGTTTTTTAATATTTGCATTTTTATAATGATTATAAACTTTTATCATCTTGATTGAAGAGTTGATTTAAATTGTGTCATGAGGAATTATACTTCTTGGTAAATACCTTTATTGTGGTTTTCAAACAAAGGACTTTGAACTAAAAAAAACTAAAGTCATAAAAGCTATTAAAACTGAAAATCAAACTCTGAAATTTGCTGGTAGTGCTACTACGGATTTTTTTCTCGGGCACATTAATTGTGTTAGAATTTTTACCATGTGTACAAATGTGTATTTTTTATAATTCATATGGCTTTTATATATTGTTATTATTACAAAGTTTATTCTTTTTATTTTAATTTTGCTTCTATCATAGAGAAAATTTTGCAAATAGATGTCCCGTACCTGCTAAATTTGACTCTTTTCGAGAAAGGATTCGGAATTTTTTCATTCATTTGGAATCATTCAACACTGATGCTCATACTCATATGTGGTGGTTATCTTAGCATCAGCCCCACTAGGGGCTCTAATTCATCTGAGTGGGAATAATTAATAAATCGCCGAAGCGCAACTGAAAGGTGAAAGTTCGGGTTTAGTAACATTTACTGAGAGAAAATTAAAATGAAATAGAGAGATTCAGCAAACAAATTTAAGAGAGAGAAGAGGTTTTTGTGGCATACTGCCTCGCCTCCCCTGGAGGTATAACCCCCGAGCTTCTCAGGTGCACAGTAGCCACATAGCTTCGGAAAAATACATAATAAATGCGCAAAATATATACAAGTATTTACAAACTTTACGGGACAAAACTCCATCGGATAGAAAAAAGGCGGTTGCCGGCTATATTTTATGTTGTCTTTGATTAGCTCAAAATCAAAGTTTTTAAAGTAGTTGCACGTATAACAAGTGAGTGCATCTCTGAAGAAACTTGCACATAGTTCAGCTATAAGTTCGTCTATTTTGTTGATTTTTAAAGCTCTTCTTAGATCTTTCATTCTCATGGATCTGGGGGCTCCAGTGATGTATCTGAGAAATTTATTTTGAGTTCTCTCCAGTTTCTTCTTTTGAGTAGCAGTGGTTGTGCTCCATGCAGGGGCTACGTAGCCGCCACACGCTCTTTTATAAGTAGTCCGCGTTGACTATTTAAAAAGTGAACCAGTTGCGCGCATGAACCCAAAACCTTTTAGAAAAGTAATTGAGAGAAATATATCATATATATTTGAGAATTGAATCTGTAGTGGTTGACAAGTGAATAAGGCAAACCAATAATATTCATAAATAAAACAAATTTTTAGTCATATATTTGCTACCACTTTCTTATTTCAACTAGATTTTGTATTAACTGACTCGTTCGGAAAGTGGATATCCAATACAGTGGTCTGATCGGACTATTTATAAAAAACCATGTGGAGGCTTTCAGTTATAGGAGGCGTTGGCGTAGCTGACGATCGGTCGAATGCATTGGAGGTATAGGGTTCGTTTTGTTTTGAGTGGGCTGTTCAGCTGTCTGTGGGGTGGCTGTAGGTAAATAGCTGGAATTTTAATGCATATATACTTTCTTTGAAAAACAATTTTTAGTGGTGGTTGCACATTAATTAAATTATTAATATTTATTTAATTTTCTTTACTACTTTTAAAAATTTACATCGCTTACGGGACATTTACATGGCGACAATCAGGGTAATAAACTGGTAGGCAAAATATATCCATAGCAATTTACTTGGGATTAAGATGAAGAGTAATAATAGTTTGATTTACTTATTATATCACTAATAAATTCAAAAAAAAAATATGTAATTACACTGTGAGCTTACATTTACTAGATATGTTAAAATGAAAGTGAAAGCAATAATAAAGACATGCCCAAACTTAAGCTACCGCTTTTCATTTTGTTCCATATCCTGATTCTGATTCCGTGCGAATACATTTATGACTCGCCCGTCCAGTAATGATTAAATATGTGGTTCTATAATATGTTCTTTTATATGCAGAAAGTAGATCAATAAAACATCTAAAATGTGGTTCCACAGGCTGGGCTTCATTAATAAGTTATTTGACTATTGTATTTTGAATACTACATAAACTTAAGTTACACATTTTTCTCTGAAAATAAATAATATTTCATGAATTAGTTATTCTAGTCTTTTATTCTACATTTCTTATTGCCATAATATTACATATTTATAATCATATTTACATGATATTTCTTAAAGATTTGTCGATTTGCATCGAAGTTCAACATCTCTACTTGATGTTTTGAAATATCGTCCACTTTCCAGGATCTTCATACTCGTAAGCTATTTTCGTTAGTATAATTCCTCATCATGACTAAAATTCTCTCCTCGGAATCTGTTCGTAAAAAGAAATGATTTTTAAAAAAATTATGCATCGTAATTGTATCAGCAATTAAAAAAATTATTTTTAAAAGAAAATAAATTATTCTGAAATATTTTTTTTTAACAAGAAACACCATAAAATTTGTAGGCTATTTTCAACTTTATTTTATACATACCATGGTACACTGTATGAATTATTTACACACTTTTTGTAGCTAAAATTATTTCAAATCAATTTCGTAGGTAGGAGTAATTCTTATTAAATCAAAGAATACAGAGTATTGCATTTATGTATTTGATAGAATACAAATATTTCATTAAGAAACACTACGAAATTAAATAAGTTGAATTTCTTTAACATCGAACGTGAAAAGTCTTTATACATATCATGGTGCACTATATGAATTATTTACACAATTTTTTGTAGCTAAATTAATTTTAAATCAATTTTTTAAGTAAGAGTAATTCTTATTAAATCAAAGAATATTATGTATTGTATTTATGTATAAACAAGAAACACTACAAACAATTAAGCTGAATTTTTTAAATCTTCGTAACGGAAAAATACTTTATTTTATACATACCATAATGCACTGCATGAATTATTAACACATTTTTTTTGTAGCTAAAATAACTTTAAATTAATTTCATAAGTAAGAGTATAATTCTTATTAAACCAAAAAATATAATGTATCGTATTTATGTATTTTAACATAACAATGATGGGTGAAGGCGATTCAGAAAAAGAGGAACCAGAAAAGAGGAATCTGGGCACCTGAGGCAACGCCTTCTTTAACTGAAAGCCTCCACACGATTTTTTATAAGTAGTCCGATCAGACTAGAGATGTCCAATATTTACTGGAACAGGTATTTGGAACCTGTTATTTAATCATACCTGTTATAAAAATAACAGGTTACTTCCAAAGGCCTGTTCCAAAATACTAGGCAAAAATTTTAATTCAATTATCTGGGCAAAAATTTATTTTTCTACTTTTTTTAAAATGTTAAACTGTTTTTTTTTTTTTTTTTTTTTTGGCAATCTTTGTACAGTTTATAATAATAAAAAAAAAATCACGTTTTATTTATTATTACAGGGCCGTAGCCAGACATTGCGAGGGTCTATAGAAATTATAATACTAGAAATACAAAACTTAAGTTTTGTATTTCTAGTATTATAATTTTTTCAGAGCTGTTTTAAATCTAATAATTTAACGAGTAACTTTGCTAAAATCAAATGAATTATTCTAAAAATGTTTATATATAGCTTATTTTCTCTAATTCAATAGTTAATATTTCTATATATAGTTTTTTTTTTTTTTTTTTCATATTGCGTGGTGTCACTAGAACTGCATTCAAGAACCATGCCTAGTCAGTCTTGCATAAGGTTTGGGAAAAAATTAACAAATACCGCCTATGAAACGTGAGCCACTCTATGAATTCCCCCCCACCCCTTCTCGTGTCTTGAAAACTTTGAACTCACCTTTTTTTGAAAGGGGAGAAGCACAACCTTTGCTGGGGAAGATTTTTATTTATTATTAGATATTTTATGCTGCTATCTACAATATATATATATATATATATATATATATATATATATATATATATATATATATATATATATATATATATATATATATATATATATATTAAGGTTAACCCTAAATATGCTAATTAGCTAGCATTAAATATTATACAGAATCGAACCAGACACAAAAACTGTTTTACTTGAATAACAATATCTTTTATTCAACAAATTTTGATTTGGAGGGTGAGTCACTATCTGTAAAGTATGGTCCCGACAATTTAAGCAAAAAAGCGGTCGTTTAAATCCTAAGTTTATGTACAATTAGTATTATTATTCACTTTTTTTTCAGTTTATCGCCATATCTCAAGAAATTTTAAAGCTAGTTGGAAATATTGATCACATAATTATAAAATTTATTTATCCAAAGAAAATTGAATGCAAAAATTAATTTTAAATAATTATTTATTATTGTTTGTTATTTATAATTAGAAGAAAACTAAAATTTAAGCTATGTAAATTTTACATCATTTTAACTGTGTAATTTTAAAATGCGAAATTTGAACATTATTGATCAAATCGTTTCTAAGTTAAAAAATTTCAAAAAGACTTGACTTCATTCGAATTTTGCATTGTGTCATTTAAAATTACATAGTTTAAAATGATACATGAGTTAATGTGCATTGGTATTCAAAATTGTTTCAACCATTATTAAACAAATTAGTATAAAGAAAGAAATAATTTCAAAAAGATTACATTGTATTTCCCTTAGTTAAACAAATTTTATAATAATGAATAAAAAAATTTTATTTCGTTTAATATTTTTTTTTTTTTTTTTTTTTTTTTTGCATGGAATACGTAAAAAGTAAAATTAACAAGCCCAAATAGAATTAAAAGGAAAAACAAATAACCTAAATTCATCGAACAAACGATCGGTTTAGTCAAAGAATCTTTTTTATTATACGTACACTTAGAACGTGAAAATCCAATCAATAGAACAAAATTTTTTCAACAGTCTTTTTTCCCCCTCCCTGTAAATGTAAACATGATATTTCTAAACTTAAAAGCAATTTATAGACTTTTAAAAACTGTTTACTTGTATCAGCAAGAATTAAAAACTTCTCGCGTGAGTAGCATACGTTGTAGTTCATTTATGTCGCACAAAAGCTGCACAATGGGCTATTGGCGACGGTTTGGGAAGTATCCCTGCGGATGATCTGAAGACATGCCATCACAATTTTGATCTTCTGCAGAGGGGATGTCCTCCCCGCTTCGGTAGCCCGACGACCTGCGCGTGAATTGGAGCACTTTACGGTAAAACAGTTTAACGAGGACCCGTACCGCACACCCTCGGTCTCTACGCAGACTGATCCAAGTAGTCACCCACCCGCACACTGACGGCAGCCAGTGATGCTTGACTTCGGTGATCTGATGGGAACCGTATAGCAGAATTGAACGATCAGTCCACTGCGGGACGTGAGTAGCATACGATAAGTTTTGTAACGTATATGTGAAATCATGGTAAATCTCAATTTCTGTGTTTTCATAGTCTAAAAAATAAAAGAGCTGTAATAGAAGTCATAAAATTTAGTTCTAATAAAACTAGATGTCGTTCTATAAACTTAAATATTAATTCCAATCGTAAATTAATAATAGTACTTAAATTTCGTTTCGTTAAAATTATTTTGCGTCCGAAGTAAATCATTAAATGCCTTTTTTTTTTTTTTCACTCCTAACAAAATGATTATTCTGCAATTATATTGTTAAAACACATTTAGGGTGTCTTAAATTTCTTAATAAAAAATAGCCTTTCTAAGGTTTAAATAAAAAAAAATAAAAAAAATTGAAAATTATTGATAGTCAACTGCTAGCCCCCCCCCCTTTGTGGTTCTACTTCTGTGTCTTAACAACCTATTATTAATATATTAATAAAACTACCACCTAATATTTTAAACATGCTAAATCGGAACAGCCTGTTATTTTTATCACAGGCTAGTATTTTGGAACAGGCGATATTTTTTCACAGCTGGTATTTTTGGAACAGGCGATATTTTGTCACAGGCTAGTATTTTGGCACATGCGATATTTTTTAACAGCTAGTATTTTGGAACAGGCGATATTTTTGTCACAGCTAGTATTTTGGAACAGGCGATATTTTTTCACAGCTAGTATTTTGGAACAGGTGATATTTTGTCACAGCCTAGTATTTTGGAACAGGTGATATTTTTTAACAGCTAGTATTTTTGAACAGGCGATATTTTTTCACAGCTAGTATTTTGTAACAGATGGTATTTTGTCACAGCCTTTCCTACTATTTTGCAGTTTAAGCTAATTTGCAACAATGCCGGGCACGTTGACCTGTCTTCCATGCTCTTTGGGTTTTCGGGCATATGGGGGGGGGGGGCAGGTTGTTTATAATTGCATTTTCCATATTTCCTATTTCCATGTTTCCTACAAGTTAAATAGAAAAAAAAAATTCACGAAATTTTCCTAGAAAATATTAGTCTTATTGTTTAATTTCTTCTCTCCTAAGTCTTACACTCTCTCTTTCGCATTTTTTTTTTGTTTTCAAGCAATAAATATTTTTACTTTTTATTTCAATATAAAAAGGGGTTGTTAAAATTATTAAAACTGTATTTAGTATGTTCTAGATATCTTAGTATGTTTAGTATATTCTATTCAAGCTATATTTAAACACTATATTTTCTTTATATGCAAGCTATATTATCAAACACTATATTTTTCTTCCTATCTTTAATCCTTTTGCACTCCGTATACTTTAATATGGTGAACTTATGTATATATAAATACGAAATCATTTAAACTACATAGTACAATATTTTTATATAATTTCTGAAATTCCTAAAAAATCTAGTTATTAATTATTAAGATGTAAAAATTTTAAGTTTTAGAGTTGTGACTTTCGATGTTTATGCAGATGACGAAGCATAAAGGGTAGTACAATAGTACAGAGAGAGGATGAAGAGTAGTAGAATAATATGTAAATATTTTTTTTCCGTGTTAATCAATCAAATGATATTTCGTGAATGATAAAATAACTGTTATTTATTTTATCTACTGACATAGATACGTAAATGAAACTAATGAAAGGAAAAAAATGAGAAATAATTCCTAACCTTTAGCCAAAGGAAGCCTAAAGTTAGCGATTAAGGACTCTAAAACTAATTACATCGCTATTATTTTTATTAGAAACCTATTTTAGGAAGTTAAGTAATGAAGTTTTAGGTAATTAAATTTTTAAATTTTATACATTTAATAAAAAATTCAGAATATTTTGTTTGAAATAGTGAATTGTTTACAATAGAGTAACTGTGATCTGCATTTACTTGAAAGTAATCCACATTTTTTTTATTGGTTCTTTTTGCTGCCTACTGTGTTTACTGCATTAATTACAATCATCTTTTGGGGGACATCTAACCAAGGAGTTTTACTTGGAGAATGCACCTCTTTACGCCATTGGCCCCCCACCTACCTAGCTTTCGCTGCGGGTTTCTTTTTCGGCTTTCGTGTTCGAGGTCGACCGTGACCTTCGAGGTTGCGAATTGACTCTCATCAGTAGTTATTTGTTGTGGTAACTCAATCAATGTTCTACGTGAATAGTGATTTGTTATTTCGCTGAATTTCGTCCACTCGCATACAAATAGATGTCTCTCTGGCATTGCCTATTATTTTGTTGCTTAAAAGATTTATTCATTTTGAATTTTTGAAGAAAATAAATAATATATTTTTAAATGATAATATTCAGTAGGGAAGGAAAAAAAATCTATTACAGTTAATTGGGTGAATTTTCGTCCCTTAATAGTTTGAATTTTACTTGACATAAAAATTATCATTAAAGGCTACATAGTATGTAATATTTTTAAATTAATGTGCTAATTGTTTTAAAAGGAAAATATTAATCAAATAATCTAAGAAAAGTTTAGAATTGTTATAAAAAGGCTTGTTTCTTTAAAACTTATGCTAAATTCGTATACTGGTGTTTATTTTGAATAGTTAATTTTTTTTTTAGAAATGCTTAAAAAAATATCGGATTATGCTCTAGTTGTATTTAATTTGTTAAATGTTTTAGCTCGTGCAAATTGGTAAAACTGAATCAATTACATTTTGGTAAACATATATTTTTTTTTAGCTTAAAACTATAAAATGATGTTATTCGAATTATTTAAAAAGTTGCATTGAACTAGGTTGCAATGCATGCACAGTTAGACTACTTTTAGGTATTTAAGTAAATGAAATTATAAATCACCTTCAGTAAAATTCACTAAATTTATTATGTCTGAAAATATAAATAATTTTACGAAAGTGGCATTAGAATGAAGTGATTAGTTAACAAAGGGATCGTAATAATAATCACAAAACAAATCTTTGGGGAATTGTAGTTAGGGGGTTAAACGAAGGAGAGAATATATTTAAATTAAGCGAGTACCTTCAGATCTGGAAAAACGATCTGTTTCGCAAAAAGAAACGACGATGGTTGCGACGTAATCATGGGGGCTGGTGAGCGGCAGCAAATAGGGGCCCCTGCCAAAATTGTAGGAGTTTAAAAAAAGAGTAATTTAAACACAACTTTGTTTCCTAGATATTCGATTTCACAAATGATTTAAAATTAATCAGCTTTATTTATATATTTAAACTTACAAATTTTGTTACGCAACTAGAACCTCTATATATTTTGATTTACCAATAATGTTATGCAATGTTGTGTTTTAAATTCAGAATTTAAATTTTTTGAATTTCTGATTTGTCTAAATCTATATTTTAAGTTCTATTAATTTTTTTGTTTAGTAAAATGAAAAAAAATGTTGGCTATATTTTCTCATATAGAAAATGTAATGTCTAATCTCTAAATTGTTTTGATTTAAAAATTATGATACGCAATGTTATGTTTAAATTCAGTGATTAATTTTTTTAAAATTTCTAACTTGTCTATATCTGTATTTTAAGTTCTATTTCTTTTTTCTTTTGTAAAATGAAAAAAAAAAAAAAATGTTGGCTAAATTTTCTCATATAGAGAATGTAATGTCTGACTTTTAAATTGTTTTGATTTAACAATAATGTTATGCAATGTTGTGTTTTAAATTCAGAATTGAAATTTTTTGAATTTCTGATTTGTCTAAATCTGTATTTTAAGTTCTATTAAATTTTCTTTTTGTAAAATGAAAAAAATGTTGGCTATATTTTCTCACATAGAGAATGTTATGTCTAATCTCTGAATTGTTTTGATTTAAAAATAATGCTACGCAGTGATCAGCTTAAATTCAGAAATTTAATATATTTTTAATTTCTATTTTGTCTGTATCTGTATTTTAAGTTCTCTTTCTTTTTTCTTTTTGTGAAATTATAAAAAATGTTGGCTATATCTTCTCATGTAGAGAATGTAATATCTGACTTAATTGTTTTGATTTAACAATAATGTTATGCAGTGTTGCGTTTTAAATTCAGATATTAAATTTTTTTAATTTCATATTTGTCTCAATATTTATGAAGTATTTTATTCCATTTAGACAATTTTATTCCATTTTTTTCCTCTTGTGGAAATGAAAATATTCTAGTTATATCGTCAAAAGAATGTAATAGGGAACTCCTAAATTCTTTTTTATTTAGAAACAATAACTCTTGCAATAACTTTTGAACATTGCAATAACATTTTTTAGTTCTCTAAGCTTTCTAAATTATTTAATGATTGTTAAAAAAGATGCAAATTTTGCAAAATAATTTTTTCGCTGTCACTTATTTCTCCTTACAATGCATTGGAAAAGGGCTATATTTTGTAAAGAAAACTATTGTTTCTATTATTATTCATTATATTTGATTACACTAACAAAAATGTTTTTGAAATGTTTTCGAATGTAAGAAATTAATTCTGAATGATATCTTTTGAACTGCCTGCTCTTCTAAAGTATAATCATAAAAAGAAAAATCTATATATACATAAAAAAGGATGTAACATAGTTTTTTTCTGAACTTAAACAATGGAGAATAAAAGAGAAATTAATATATAATTGCTTTCATATTGTTTAAAAATTAATTAGAAAAAACTTTCGCTATATTTTCTTACCCATAGAAAAAAAAATACTTTTCCTAATAATATTGTCAAATTAATAGAAAAATCTGTTACAAAAATACTTGCCATTTTAAACTATCTTTCAAGTATAAAAAAGTTGAAGATTTTTTTCTAAGACCTGTTATTTTGGAACAGGTATTTGGAATAGGTATTATTTTGTATTGTAACAGCTGGAACCTGTTATTTGTTAATACCTGTTATTGCCTATCACTAGATCAGACCATTGTGAAGAATATACACTTTCCGAACGACTCATTTAACACAAAATCTAGTTAAAATAAGAAAGTGGTAGCAAATATATGACTAAAAATCTGTTTTATTTATGAATATTATTGGTTTGCCTTATTCACTTGTCAACCACTACAGATTCAATTCTCAAATATATATGATAAATTTGACTACTGCCGTCTACTACTGACATCTGTTGTTTAGATTGAGAAATATGCTTCCGGGAAAGAGGATAAATAAATTACTTTAACCCTTTTGGTGAGGTACTTTTTAACACTCCTATTTTAACGGGAGCGAGAAGGAAGGAGTTAAAAATTCATTTTTAATTTTTGGGGTAATTACAAATATAAGTGCTTAATTAGTGCAAATATATATCTAGTTCAAAATAAACTATCTCTAAGCTCATTACAAATAATCTAGTACTGCCATCTGTTGTTTAGATTGAGAAATATGCTTCCGGGAATGAGGAGAAATAAATTACTTTAACCCTTTTGGTGAGATACTTTTTAACACTCCTATTTTAACGGAAGCGAGAAGGAAGGAGTTAAAAAATACTATTCGCAATGATGGACAGGCACTAGTAATTAAACGAAGATTGTGTAATAGATAAATATCCTATCGTTAGTTCAAAAGATTATTTTGGAAAAAAATTTTTTTGTTTAGCTCATTCTATGTTAAGACACTTTTGTACTTACGTTTTTTTCACGTAATAAACGACTGTTCCAGTAATTATGAGACTTACAAATGAAGCTATGGCTATAGTAGTGTAAATTGCTGTAGCTGTACTTTCTGCAATATAGAAAAATTTCATAATATAATTATTAATGATATAATTATTAATAGCAAGAAAAAGTCAAATATATATTTTTAGCAATAATAAATATTATACTTGATTTGAAAATATTGTTAAATTGGCAATTACTATTTCATTTTTAAAAAAGATACCTGCAATGTACGGTGCGTCAAAAAAAAAAAAGGACCACCCTGAATAACTTTGGATCTAATGATCGAATCTTCACGTTCTAGGAGTCAATTTTCACGGTTTACGGGTGTAACCTCAAATATGCTAATTAATTAATGCAGATTATATTTTATATAACAAAATCAGACTCAAAAACGTACTTTCTCTGAATAAACAGATATTTTTTTCCGTCTTTTTGACCCCCAAAATATAGGGAATCTGGGAAATACGATCCTAATAGTTTGGTTTAGAAGAGCAGTTCAAAATTTGGACTTTAATTTTTTTTTTTTTACGTATTTCGCCATATGTCAAGAATTTCTTTCACGAATTGAGAAATTTTTGCACACAATTACAAAATTCGTTTATTCAAACATAATTCCATGCAAAAAAAAAACAAGTTTTATTATATATTTATTATTATTTAAAAATAGTCGAAACAATTTTGAATTGTAAAGTTTAAAATTTTTTTCATCATTTTAAAGTATATAATTTTACATGACAAACTACAAAATGTGAGCGAAATCGGTTCCATAGTTGCTGAGAAATTGAATTTAAAATTTTTTTTTTCTTTAGATATCATTTATTCGTTGATATTTTATCAAATATTAACGAATTTTATAATTGTGTGTAAAATTTTTCAACAAGCTTAAAGATTTCTTGAGAAATAGCGAAATACGTAGAAAGTAAAATTAACATTACAGATTTAAGTACAGATTTTGAACAGCAATTTTGACCAAACTATTGGGACCTTATTTCCCAGATTGCGACAACCCTTTATATTTTGGGGGTCAGAAATCCAAATCCTTTGAAAAATAAGGCATGTTTCCACAGAGAAAGTAAGTTTTTGTGTCTGATTTCGTAACTTGAAATATCATCTGCACTGATTAATTAGCATATTTGAGGCCTCCCCGTTGAATTAGTAAGATCGAGTCCTAAAACGTGAGGATCCGATCAAAAGTTATTCAGAATTATCCGCTTTTTTTCTTCTTTTTTTGAGCACTGTACATATAAAATAAATCTGAAGAGTTCCACATCCTGAATAATTTTCAAATTATAATTTTGATTTTAATTTTAAATCAGGGAAAATTATTTGCAAGGCCATGTACTCAAGCGCTATAAGAGAGGTTTTAAAAAAAATTTCTTTAAACAGTTCTATAAGAACTCTTTCAAATAAATAAATAAATTCTTTACAACCAATGAAGAGCAGAATGAAAATAGACAATAAATTTCAAATTTTGCTTAAATTTTTAGTTTGTCAAAATAGGCAAATTCGTAATTCTTTGAAGGTATTTGTGCTCCCATAAATTATACTCGATTACTATGTAATACAACAGAAGTGAAATTTACAATAGTCAAATGAGAAAATTAGAAAACTAAAACTTCTTTGCTTATTGGGCCTTAAAAAGGATTCATCAATAAAAATTTTTAATGCATGCGCAAAGTACACAATTAAAAATGTATCAAAAAAATTTTTTTTTACAAAACGAAATAAAGCGTGCTTTTTGGTACTTGTACTGTCATATATTTGAGTAGTGCATACTACAAAAGTAGTATCCTCAACAATTGAGCATAAAAAGATAAAATCAGGATAAAACTCTACTAAATTGATTTACTTAAACTAAATTAACTAAGTTTGCTTGAGGAAAAAAAAATGAATTGTTTAAGCCTAAATACAAGCATTAAAATAATTCATTTCTGGACAAAAAATAGAAATATAATATTTATGCTTGATACAGTCACAATAAAAAGTG
Source organism: Parasteatoda lunata (assembly GCA_949128135.1). Classification (NCBI taxonomy): domain Eukaryota; kingdom Metazoa; phylum Arthropoda; class Arachnida; order Araneae; family Theridiidae; genus Parasteatoda; species Parasteatoda lunata. Next base: position 22,104,674 of record OX421978.1, read on the forward strand.
ATAAAAAGTAGGAGGATTTATCTAAGGTAAAATATTTTTGCTTTTATGTAGTTTGTAACAAAAAGTATTATTTTATTATTCAATGAATAAATATGAAGGTAAAAAATTTTAATGAAGTAAAACTTTAAAAATATATCAAACTGAAATTTTTATTTTAAATATTTTTTGTATCTATAATATTCAAAAAAGTTTAAATAGATTGAGTTACCATTTTAATTCAAATTTATTTATTAGTATGCGTTTAAAAAGGAGAGTCTTATTGTGGAAAAAAAACGAACAGCCTTAGGTAAAAACAAGTACCTTATGTGGATGACACCAAAATATGAAGGATGAGATAGCCTGGTTGGTAGGGCGCTGAACTCACATTCGTGAGATCAGTAATTCGAATCCAGCAGACTAAAGACCCCGTGTAATAAATGGGGACTGATGAGCGTTAAATCTGTTGGGTCACAAAGTCTACCATATTCCCATAACAAATTATATTTCTGCGCGTACTGGATTGGAGATTGATCGTTCTCTGGTTCAGGTAAAATTTACGATCTGTAGATGAATGAATGAATGGGTCCTCCTTATAAACGGGTGAGACGTATAGGTGTTTCAGGAGTTGAAATCTTTCCCATAAATGGCGCCCCTGGAAAACAAAAACAATTGTATCCCACGTGCCTTAATGGCCTACAACAACCAAAATGGGAAAGCTTTGCTAATTACTTCAGTTTTTCTCATAAAGTTTTCATCATACTATCAATAGAAAAAATATTCTCCGCCGCTGTTGTCAGTGTATGATTTAATAAATTTGATGTTTCTGGCTATATTTTTCCATTTTTAAATTTGTTTCATTGTTTTCTTTCTTTGCTTTGTATTATGTACTATATAAATCTAAATGTTGCTTGGAACCAACTAAATAGAATTTAAATCATTTGTAGCACTGTTTTACCAGAACTCGAATGTCTTTACAATACTTTTTTTCTTGTTTCCTACAATGGAATAAAAAAAAAAGAGCGTACTTTTACAAAATAAGAAGAATTATAAAAATAAATTCAGCAAGAGAGAAAAAATAGTTGGGGATGCTTCGTTTTCGGCAACAGCGTTAATAAATTGGTAAATTGGTAACGAATTAAATAGTAAAACGTGTAGAATAAGAATAATTATTTCCACTCTCTGAAAGTTTTACCACGTTTCGTTACCACTCGAAAATATTTTGTTACAAATGGAGTAAGTTGGCATCTCTGCATCTTTTCCTCTCGGAGTCTCCAAGCAGTGCCGAAAAATCCCATAAAACTCTCCATGATTTCGTTTCCCAAACAGAGTGGACAATTTGGGCCCACAAACATACCGATATGATAAAGGTGTTTCGCCAGGCAGTCATGACCCAACCCATTACCTCTTACATCAAAAAGCCTTCACACGGTCTTTTATAAGTAGTCCGCGCAGACTATTTAAAAAGTGAACCAGTTGTGCGCATGAGCCCAAGGCCTTTTAGAAAAGTAATTGAGAGAAATTTATCATATATTTTTGAGAATTGAATCTGTAATGGTTGACAAGTGAATAAGGCAAACCAATAATATTCATAAATAAAACAAATTTTAGTCATATATTTGCTACCACTTTCTTATTTTAACTAGATTTTATATTAAATTACTCGTTTGGAAAGTTGTCTGATCGGACTAGCTATAAAAAACCGTGCAGAGGCATTGCCCAACCGCAAGCTTAAATTCCGTGACAGCTTTTTCACGACATTTATACATAATACAGGGTGTTTATAAAGTCCCGGACCCATTTTGATGTTTAATAACTCATAAAATAATAAAGATAGATTAAAATTAATAACATAAATGGTTAGATAGACTCAAAAAGTTTTATGACCCTTGTCAATGAACTTCCACGTGTGCCCCCTTCGTCGCACGGAGAATATCAAGTCGATAGTCAATTTCACGCCAGGTAGCGGCAAGCATGTCGGCATCCACAGAGGCTATTGCGGTTGTAATTCTGGCTTTTAGGTCATCAATGTTTGACACGATCCTCCTGTAAACATTGTCCTTTATAAATCCCCAAAGAAAAAAGTTCAGCTGCGTTATATCATGTGATCTGGGTGGCCAAGGAATTGGACCTCCTCGCCCAATCCATCTTCCTGGAAAATGGTCATTCAAAGAACTACGGAAGACGTCCGGAACGTTTCTTATCTAAGATACTTTCAGGTTCTAGAAAATTCTTTTTCCACCGCAAGATGCTGCTTTTGGATGGAGGATCTTTTTGGTAAATTCTTCTGCAATTTCTCTGTGCTTGCACTATCGATTTCGTTTCTATGAACCACCATAAAATCTGTGCTTTCTCTTATGGTGCATGCGTTCTCCTTAATATCCATTCGAATAAAACCTCACATAGAAAAGTACTACATAGAACAAACACATCAAAAGTAAACACAACATTGCAATAGTTGCCGAAAACAAAAGAGAGAAAAATGCAATTAATAAGCAGATGATATTTAGAAAAGTACAGATATTTAGACTGGAAAATGAAATTATCTGAAATTAACCACACTCGCAGACGATATTTACAAAAGTAAAGATATTCATCCCTGAAAAGGAAAATATATGAGTTATTCCATCAATAAATGCCATAAGTTTGTTTATATTGTCATTATTTTATGAGTTATTAAACATCAAAATGGGTTTGGGACTTTATAAACACCCTGTATATCGATCCTAGATGTTCCTCCAATTTTTTGAAGAAGTACGTGAAGTTCGCAATGCTTTATAATTTTGCCTCATTAGATTATTACTACAATATTTTATAGAATGAAATGAGTTATAAATATTCAGTTGTTAAATTATGCCCTACTTAACCAGCATATCTGCCTGTTCGTTGCCATAAATATCACAATGTCCTGGAATCCATTGGGGTTTCATTTGTTGACTCTCTATTCTCACACTCTACATGAGAACCGGACAATCTAGGGCAGCGGTTCCCAATTTTTTTTGACAACAGAACCCTCAATCATCTACCTCCTTTTGGCAGAACCCCGACTTCAAAGACAAAGTTTATTAAAATAATTGTGAACGTTATAACCCATAAAAGACTATATTTGAAATATTTACTTAGATGAATGAAGATTTTTCATCGTTTTAATATCTTAAATTGGGTTTCATGTCCGACCATAAAATTTGCAGGCCTTATGCTATATCTAGCCCAGTTATGAATTTGTTTTTGGTGTATATATATAAACTGAAAAAGTATAAAATAAGCTGAATTATGGTTTACTTCGAAATGAAAACTAAAGAGAACTGCTATAAACGTTAAAAATGGTCATTGGGAAAACAAATTTCTTCATAAGAGAATTTAGTCATTTTATTCTAATTTGAAAAGCGCGATAGGAAATACTGATGCAATATTTTATAACTGCTTGTTTTTTCCATAATTTTTTCCGATATATTGTTATTAGAAATATTATATTTTCCTTTAAAAAAAGACTATTTCTACTTCATTGGCATTTTATTTGAAATAATTTCATAACGGCATCGGCAAGATTAAATTAATTATGAATTTGGTTGTATCTAAATATAATCAGAGGTTTCGAAGCTCATCATTGGTATTTAAAAAGTACTAACTCACAGAACCCCTTCAACTCTTCTACAGAACCCCAGGTTTCCACGTAGGTCAAGTGTTCTACAATGGAATGGAGGTAGGCTGTCAATATATAAGAAACCTGAGATCTCACATACACTTGTCAGATACGATGCAAAAAAAAAAAAGCAAAAAAAAACTAAGTAAGAGAATCGTTTTTTTTAAAAATCAAATAAGAACAAATCTAATGTAATTTCTAGAATTAACAAATACAATATCATTTTATATATAAATTTAAAAGCTATATTTACTTTCGCACAATAAAGAGGAGTCCAGCATCCCTCGAGAAACAAATCCAGATTCACAAATACAGTTGTAGCTGCCTATAGTGTTCTCGCAAAACGTGTTAGCCTGTGCACAAGCTGAAGAATTTTCACATTCATCAATATCTATAAAATATTAATTTACATATATTGATACATTATAATATTAAAAGCATTAATGCATACTTGATATTGTAACGTATAAAATAATGTATCAACGGAATTAGTAAGCATTCTTAAATGTATTTTAGTACAAACAGTGCTAAAAATTCAAAATAAAATATATCATTAAACAATTCAATGTTATTACCTTGGCAAATTTCTAGAGGCATAATCAACGTATCTACAATAGCAGGCTTATAACCTTCTTTACAAATACAAGCATATGATCCAGGCAAATTGATGCATATCATTGATTGCTTACATGGATTATGTTTCTCGCATTCGTTGAGGTCTAAAAATAATCAAAGAACACTTAAAAGAAAAGTAAACTTAATTAATCAATGCGCAAACACAAATACTGATAGATTGTGAAAAGTTCGTGTAAATAAAAAAAGTGATAAAGCATATTGTTTATATATGGTATCTACTACTTTAGCTTTCAAAAGGTATTGTGCTTCATTTTTATTTTAGTTATATAATATAACTCATACAAATGTAGGCTTGTCTGCTCAACATGAATACAACCGTTTAGAAGCCCTTCTCAAATTAAAGACTAGATACCATAATTTACATAAAGACATCATAAAGATATTACCATGCTTACAGTTACATTTGAACCCACAACCACCACGCTTCGGAGCTTTTGGTGGAAGAACAATACCCCTCGATCACAGAAGACTTTGGATTTTGATTACAGTGGTCAGGAAGCGATTGAAAAATCTTTTATATGATCCAGTACTTAAAATTCTAGCGTGTCAGAAAGTAGCCAAAGTATGGATTATAATAAACAATACAATGTAACAGAAACAATATAATTCAGAATAAAATTGTTTTTTAGCGATCAGAAAATGTCTGAAATTTGTATTGTCATGAGACACATCTGAGCTCTAGTACAAGCTTAAATGCTCTAGTTGGTCGGAAAGTGGTCGAAATTTGGATGGTGCGATTCCATCCTCAAAAACATGAAAACGAAGTGATAAAAACAAGGCCTTGAAAAATTTTAATAGTGGTAGTAGTAGTGCTTAATTTGCGCCGCATTAGAAATACATGATGAGGTATTGCCGGCGGTCTGGGAAACATCTTTAAAGATGATCTGAAAACATGCTATCACAACTTTGATCTTCTGCAGAGGGGTTGATAGTCCGACAACCTACTCATGAAGTCGAACACTTTAGGGTAGAACAGTTTAACGAGGACCAATGCCACATACTCGGTCTCTTCGCAAACTGATCTAAGAGGCCACCCACTCGCGCACAGACTGCAGCAAGTAATATTTGACTTCTGACCGACCGGCATGTGTAGAGGTCAGAGAACTGGCCTAGCATCATAAATGTTCGAATCCCGGTTCGAACCTTTATGAAGGTTCGAATCTGAGTTCGAATCCCGGGCAAAACATGGATGTTATTTCATTCTCTGTACAATCTATCCTTACTGAGGGAGCAACGTTGGCCTACCTAATATGGTGCCCGTAAGAGAGTGGCTAACTAATCTACCGGAAAATTCTGTCCACGAAAGAACACTCCCCATTATACAAGGATGCTCTAATAAAAAAAAGTTGTAAGACATTTACCCTTAAATGTACTATCTGATGTACCACTTAGTTCTGTGTGATACTTTTGTACCAAGTTTGCACATGCTTTTTTGGGTCATATAATATGTGTATCTTTAAGCTAGAACACTGCCAATGAAATACAATTAAATAACTTATCACTTTTTTTTAAAGAAAAAAGGAACTTTTCGCATTCTGCTCCATTTCCTGCCAAAGTACTAATAAATCGGTCGAATTAAATCATCACCTCCTACACCAGAAAGCCTCCACACGGTTTTTTTTAAGTAATCTGCGCAGACTATTTAAAAAGTGAATAGTTTGGGAGCATAGAACCAAATTCTATTTCAAAAGAGACTGAGAGGAATGCATGATATATATTTGAGAATTAAATCTGTAGTAGTAGACAAGTAAATAAGGCAAACTAATCATATTCATAAATTAAAAGCATTTTTAGACATATATTTGCTACCACTTGCTTATTTTTGCTAGATTTTTCTATTAAAGGACTCTTTCGTAAACTGGTTTACCTTCTTAGTGGTCTGATCGGACTGCCTATAAAAACCGTATGGAGACTTTCAGTTGTAGGAGGCTTTGATTAAAAAATAAAACTTCAAGGATAAGAATAATTTGTCTTATTCTTTAAAAGTGTCACCATGAGATAATTATACTCATACTCATATGTGGTGGTTATCTTAGCATCAGTCCCGCTAGGGCAACGCCTCCTACAACTTAAAGCCCCCACACGGATTTTTAAAGGTAGTCCGATCAGACCACTATGAAGGTAAACCAGTTTACGACAGAGCCCTTTAATACAAAATCTAGTAAAAATAAGAGAGTGGTAGCAAATATATGTCTAAACATTTTTTTAATTTATGAATATGATTGGTTTGTCTTATTCACTTGTCTACCCCTACAGATTCAATTCTCAAATATATATGATACATTTCTCTCAGTCAACTTTAGAATAGAATATGGGTTCCAAGCGCACAACCGGTTCACTTTTTAAATAGTCTGCGCGGACTACTTATAAGAAACCGTGTGCAGGCTTTCTGATGTAGGAGGTGATGGCTAGGGGCACTAACTAATTCATCTGAGTGAGAATAAATAATAAATCGCCGAAGCGCAACTGAAAAGTGAGGGTTGGGGTTGAGTAACATTTACTGAGAGAAAATTAAAATTAAATAGAGAGATTAAACTAAAAAATTAAAGAGAGAGAAGAGGTTTTTGTGGCATACTGCCTCGCCTCCCCTGGAGGTATTACCCCCGAGCTTCATAGGTGCACAGCAGCCACATAGCCTCAGAGATATAGGACAAAACATAATAAATACGCAAAAATATATACAAGTATTTACAACAATTTACAAAATTTACGGGACAAACTCCATCAGATAGGAAAAAGGCGGTTGCAGGGCTATATTTTATGTTGTCTTTGATTAGCTCAAAATCAAAGTTTTTAAATTAGTTGCACGTATGGCAAGTGATTGCATCTCTGAAGAAACTTGCACATAGTTCAGCTATGTGTTCGTCTATTTTGTTGATTTTTAACTCTCTTCTTAGATCTTTCATTCTCATGGATCTGGGGGCTCCAGTGATGTATCTGAGAAATTTATTTTGAGTTCTCTCCAGTTTCTTCTTTTGAGTAGCAGTGGTTGTGCTCCATGCAGGGGCTGCGTAGCTGATGATCGGTCGAATGCATTGGAGGTATAGGGTTCGTTATGTCTGGAGTGCAAGTTTGGAGTTATAGCTTAATATTGGTTTCAGAGCTCTATAGGCTCCTTGCGCTTTGCTAAGAATATTTTCAATATGAGAATTCCAGTTTAAAGTACTAGTAAGAGTAACGCCTAGGTAGGTGTTTTTTCGAACTAGTGGTATTGTATCATTGAAAAGAGTAATATTTAGATAAATGACTTTCTTTTTACTTGATTTCCTAATAATTAGTAGTGAAGATTTGTTGGTGTTGATGGCTACCTTCCATTTTGTGCACCAGTCTTCGATATGAGGTATGATATTACTGAGATTAGTAACTGACTTCTTAGGATTTATGGATCTGCTCATAAGGGCAGTATCATCCGCGTAGAAGGCTGAGGTGATGTTTCTCATATTATTAAAATTCGGAAAGTCCGCTGAAAAAATTAGGTAAAGCACAGGGCCGAGGATCGATCCTTGCGGAACTCCAGCTGTAATGCATCTAGTGGAAGAAAATGCTGTATTGATCATTATATGAAAAGTTCTGTTTGTCAGATAATTATTAATTAGTAGTACTAGATCTTTGGGGATATTGAAATTTATGAGCTTGTATATGAGGCCCTGATGTAGTCCCAGACTCGGTCAAAGGGAGATAATTATAATAAAATTATATTTCAAATGATACTTGTGATTTTTGATATATAATGGTAGAAAAATTACTTCATATGAAAAATACTCAACTAAAATAACTAAAGTTTGTTAGGACTAGAAAATATGTTTTTTACAAAACGGAACAAGTTGGCATCTTCTTATTAATACAAAAAGAGACTGGTACTTATGCGGATAGATCTTTACGGTGGATACAAATTCCTTTCTATAAGATGCCTCTTAATCGTTTAAGGAAGTTGAAAAGGAGATTTTTTGTTACGCTATATCGTATTTTAAAAAAAATATTTAGTGGTTATTTCATAAATATCAAAATACCGAGGCATGTCTAATTTTATTAACGCTTTTTAAAATTTTCAAGCCCCTGTGAAAGCGAAGATAAAAAATAAAATTTTTATGCACTGTATAAAAAGATAACTTGACTTTATTATAATAAAAATAATAATACGTATTTATTCACCTTTACAAAATCCATTTGCTTCTTCATACCCGGATTCACAACCACAAACTTTTCTATCACCATGAAAAGTACAATTAACATTATCTCCACAATAACACTCTATAAGCAAACATAGCAATAAACATTATACAAAGAAATATAAGTAGTGTTGCATAAAAAATACAAATCAAGACTACACTAAAGGTTTATTTCAGATGATAACACTGGGAAAAAAAATTTGTTTTCTATTGCAGGAGAGTTTTTAACGGATCTTATATATTTTCACGTTGCTGATTTCCTATCTGCAATCGGTATCTTTCTAAAAACTGCAGTTTGTATGTAAATTAAGAATGAGTTATGTAAGCTAAACTTTCTTCATAAACTTGCACATATAAACAAAATATAAAGTAAACTAAAAATATGATTTTGAAAAAGAAAAAAAATCAGATTTGGAGCTCCCACACCCGAATCAGGCTAGATCAGAAAGCAAACAGTTGATTAAACAGTTTAGTGTTAGTAAGACACTAAAGATCTGACGTCAATTTTTTAACGAATTTTGATAATAATGTATATAATATGATGAATAAAAAATATAAAATATATAATATAAAACATCTGTATAAATTAGTTTTTCATATTTTAATTTCATGGGAATTATTTATGTAAGCTACTGGGAAAATTATTTTTATTGCCTTGTTAGTTAAAAACTGCGTATTAACATTCTTATTTTTAAAGGAACATCATCATTTGATTACTTAATTAGAATCAAATGATGGGTCCTTCTCTTAAACGAGCAACTGGCCATAGTGGACAATCCCGTGTCCACTTTACTCAAGTGTCATCGTAGATATATATTATAATTATAACTGCCCTTGAACAGCCGACCCACTTTTTGCGTGTTTAACTCTGTAATCTTGTAATTTTGAACCCAATCCAGAAGACAAGAGAACTCCTGGATGAAGTATTGGCAGAAATTTGTCTCCGTGGAAGACTTTTTGATGGAACTAAACAACATTTCCGTTTCATGGAGAGGAATACCAGGAAAACATTCCACAGTCAGCCTTACTGCAAGAAGACTCTAACCCATGATCCGACTACCACTGAGGATATTTTACGTCAGCACTGTGATCTTTGCGAGCCGGGTGCGGAATTCGTATCAAGCAATCATCGCTAGGATTCTAACCTGGGTCACATCATCAGGATGTAGCGATCTATCTCCTGAGTCTCCACGGCTCCACCGTATATTTAGATATAAAATAAAGAATAAAGTAGAATTATACTTTCACATTTTCCCATTTTTTCTGCATAGCCTATTTCACATTCACAGCCTATTTGCTTTTTGTGTTCATCATATAAGCATCTGCCATATTTGCCACAGCTGCATTCTAAAAATAAAAGTAAAATATTTTAGAATAAAAAAGAAGGTTATAAATCTTTACTTTGAATAAAAGTGTAAAAATTGTCACAGAGTAATAATATTTTTAATAAAAGAAACATTAGTAAAAAATTACATAATCTAAAAACAAGAATATAAGAATTTATCCAAGATACTCATAAAAAATTTTTTAAAAAAATAGTTAAATTTTTTTTTTTCATACATAGAGGATACCATGACATACCCTCCACTACTATACAAAATTTCCGTAGGTTCAGAAAAAAAAAAACATTCTAGCAGTAATAAGGGTAGTATTGTATAAATATTTTAATAAATTAAAATTAAAAAAATTGTGTACACCATTTCAGAGAAAAATTTGAACAGATAAAATATTACTTAGACTTAATAGTATAGCTGCCTACTTATACGACCATTATAAAACAATTTTCTTACTTATAGCCACATTATAGCATAGTTATAGTATGTATTAATTCTTAAAATTGAAAAAAAAAATTTACGACCACGACGAATTAATAATTTAAAAAAATGTTCAAAAACATCAAATAAGATTTATTAATTAGCTAATTACGCTTATAGATGTCCTAATAGTTTTGGTTTTTGAAAATTCCTCCAAACTTAATTGTAGTTTTACTATCACTTTGCAAAATCTTTTTCAACGACCGTACTAATTGGCAGGCATGCAAAAGGTTAGGTAGATAAGTGTTCTAATTAAGGTTTTAGAGAAATCCTATTCTTATGAAAAATTTCATCTTTAGTTCCTTGCCACTAGAAAAATTATTTCACAAGATATTCATTTTGTTGGAGGTATGTAGGACTAATTTTAGGATCTAAATCACATAGTAAATATATTTATCCACTATCACTAGAATAAATATTTAGAAAAAACGTAGAAAGTTGGTAACTATAACGGCTTTGTTTTATATATATATATATATATATATATATATATATATATATATATATATATATATATATGTGTGTGTGTGTGTGTTACCGGCAAAATATGAAACGTCGGCATTGTATAGAATGCCTGACGTTTTTAGGCAAAGTATGAAATGTGAGAATTATTACATACTTTGCCTAGGCATTGTATAAAATGCCTAGGCATTTTATAGAATGCCAAATGCTATTTAGGTAAAGTATGAAATAAACGTCCTGATGAGGTTATTATGTAAATGATGTGCATGTTACTGTGATGACCGAAATCGGTGGTTGTTGACTTTCACCGGTGAATGTTGAATATCACATAGTCGATTTGGTGAATGTCCGAAATACTTATTACATCCGATTTGATATTAATTTATTCGTGGATATAATTACATTTATTCGATATTTTAATACTTACTGACGATAGATTAGAAGAAACATCAGTGTTTGGAGTATCGAGCAAATATATACCGGGCAATGGCACTTGACGTTAAAAAAACATCAGTGTAGGGTATACCGGGCAATGGCACTTGATCTTAAAAAAACATCAGTGTAGGGTATACCGGGCAAATGTATACCGGGCAGTGGCACAGAACCTTAAAAAAACATCAGTGTAGGATATACCGGGCAAATGTATACCGGGCAGTGGCACTTAACTTGACCGGACATTTACCGAAGGTCTAGTCATACTAGGTCTAGTTAAGTGCCATTGCCCGGTATACCCTACACTGATGTTTTTTAGGGTTCAGTGCCACTGCCCGGTATGCATTTGCCCGGTATATCCTACACTGATGTTTTTTGTAAGGTTCAATGCCACTGCCCGGTGTATATTTGCCCAGTTTACCCTACACTGATGTTTTTTTAAAGTCAAGTGCCATTGCCCGGTATATATTTGCCCGATATTAAAAGCACTGATGTTTCTTCTAATCTATCGTCAGTAAGTAATAAAATATCGGACAATTGTAATTAAATCCACGAATAAATTAATATAAAATCGGATGTAATAAATATTTCGGACATTCATCAAAGCGACAATGTGATTGTCAACATTCACCGGTGAAAGTCAACAACCACCGATTTCGGTCATTCACAGTAACATGCACATCATTTACATAAAAACCTCATCAGGGCGTTTTTTTCATACTTTGCCTAAATAACATTTGGCATTCTATAGAATACCTAGGCAATGTGTGAAATATAAACCATTTCATACTTTGCCGGTAACATATATATATATATATATATATATATATATATTCTACTGGATAATTTAAGTGAATTGTGAAATAAATGGCTGGAATACTCCATGGTAAATAGATAAATTAAATCAAAACCTCATTCATATATTTTTTTTTTTTGTAAGAAATGTATGAGAAAAACTGATTAAGTGCTCACCCACACAAATTCCTTGATGTTCAGCATAGCCTTCATCACAAACGCAGGAGGGATAAACAACACTTGGATCGCATATTCCATAATCACCACATAGACATTCTTAAATTCAGAACAATATTTATCATTGACGGAAATAAAAATGAAATATTTACTTAATAAATCATGTTAAAAAATGAAGAATTTAAATTTAAATAATTAACCCAACAAATATTAATAATATTAATCAATATTATCATGAAATTTAAAGCTTGAACTTTGCTTCAGGAATTTATTAAACACACTTTAAAAAATAATAAACTATTGAGGTAGTACATTTTCTTACTAATGCATAGGTATCCATCAAAATAATATCCTTCTTTGCAACCACAAAGTTTTGTCCCTTTATCGTCAAACCCACACCAAGTTGAGTTCGGTTCACAATTGCAACCTAAAAATAGGAAATTTAAAAAAATCATTTCTAAACATATAGATTGATGCCACCCCGGAAACCAAAATATTTAAAAAGATAGTAAAAATAGCAATAAGGTTATTAATTTTTAAAGTACAAAATTTTTTGATTTTAGGGTGGTGACTGTAGATGGCGCCTCAGAGGCGACATCGTAGTACCAAAGGCTAAAAGGCTTAGGTTTTATTTTTATATTCGATGTGGTATGACAAATTTATTTTCATCTGTTTCATTTTTTGCTCTAATAAGTTCAAGTAATTTTAACCATCAGTTCCTAAATTAATATTTTTAAAAATTCGTGGAAATCCTGATAATATAGAGTATATTTAAGTATGGAGTTGGTTTTATTTGAGAGATTTATAAAGAGAGTAGATTTAATTATAGAGTAAATTTAATATAAAAAAGATGTTAATAGGGAGTAGATTTTAATATAGAGGAGCTTGAATATTGAGCAGATTTATGGAGAGTTGGTAGGGCACATATCATAAATGCTAAAACTGACCATTTTCGATGTACCTTTTTTAACCCATTCGGGACGGGCGAATCATACATGTATTCGTAAGGAATCAGTATCAGGATGTAAAAAAATAGAAATTTGTAGCTTAAGTTAGGGATTAAGTAATTTGACAGACTTATTTTTGCTTTCAGTTTAAATCTAACACATCCAATGCATGTGTGTTAAAAGTGTAACTATAAAAGTTTTAATACGAACTAAATAGTGGTGAATTAAATAAAGCAAACCATCATTACCTCGCCTACAAATAAATTGCTTTACAAATAGTTTTGCTAACAGTTTTATATTTTTTACCCTGATTATTGCCACCCTGTGAATACATATATGACTGCCAGATTCGAAAAGGTAAAGAAATTTCCTATAATATCGCTTTGAAATTTAGGGGGATATTTCAGATTATATCAGTTATATGCTGCAACAATGTTTTAGTGTTAACAGGATGTTTTTGTTATAAAATATTTTTGCTCAAGAGTGATGAACTTTCTAAAAAATTTAAAGTTTTCAGTGCATAATTCCGAGATGCCAACTGCTCCGAACATGCCAATATAATTTTAAAAACGGTAAATAACTATAAAACAAAAATGTGCAAATGTTTGACTAATTTTACTTTTTTATATAGGCTTACCATAACATAACATTATTCGTTCGTTCGTTGTAGTGGAACTGAGCGTCTGAGGCCATTACGGCAACGCTTCCTATAACTAAAAGCCTCCACACGGTTTGTTATAGGTAGTCCGATCAGACCACTGTGAAGGATATCCACCTTCCGAACAAGTCATTTAATACAAAATCTAGTTAAAATAAGAAAGTGGTAGCAAATATATGACTAAAAATTTGTTTTATTCATGAATATTATTGGTTTGCCTTATTCACTTATCAACCACTACAGATTCAATTCCCAAATATATATGATGAATTTCTCTCAATTACTTTTCTAAAAGGTTTTGGGTTCATGCGCACAACTGGTTCACTTTTCAAATTGTCTGCGCGGACAACTTATAAAAGACCGTGTGGAGACTTTTTGATGTAGGAGGTGATGATTACGGCTCTTTCCTCATTCATCCTGACATTAGACTAAGAAACTTACATGACAAAAATAATTATTATAACACCGCGGGCACCTCACTTCTTCGTCTGGTTACTGGCCCTTGGGCAACTAAGACTAATGGCTTTAGGCTAGGGAGGGGGAAGGTATTGATGGCTTACTAACATAAGGTTAGTTATCGGTAGTGAACATAACAATAAGAAAGTGGTGAAATATATAAGCCTGCGAATTACTATTTAGAAACAGTGGTGGATAAAAATGTTATAAATTGAAATTATTAAAGCAAGAATGACACTTAATAAACTACTACAAGAAAATATTTATTAGTTGTTCGGAGAACGTTGGCATCTTTGCATAATTTTAAAAAAAAATGTATACAAAAGACTTGTATTAACGGTTATCATAGTGTAAACAGCTATATGTGATAAAAAACTGAAGCAATATCTTGTCTAGATGCTGAGCCCTACCATCACCTACATCAGAAAGCCTCCACACGGTATTTTATAAGTAGTCTGCGCAGACTATTTGAAAAGTGAACCAGTTGTGCGCATGAACCAAAATCCTATTTAAAAAGTCTTTCTTTATTTATTTAAAAATAACTGGTCACCTATTCCATGAATCAAGAAAATAATATATACATTGAGTAAAAACATTTTGAATTAAGCATCATTATGGTAGCTTTACAAAATTAATAAAATACAACCATGATTAGAAAAATATACATTATATACAGACTTGATCAGAGATATAATATGCATTGGTACTAATTTGCAGACATAATTTGAGTTCTATTTAAAAAGTGATTGAGAAAAATATATCATATATATTTGAGAATTGAATCTGTAGTGGTTAACAAATAAATAAGACTAATCTATAATATTCATAAATTAAACAAATTTTTAGACGTATATTAGCTACCACTTTCTTATTTTTACAGAATTTTATATAAATTGGCTCTTTTGCAAACCAATTTACCTTCATAGTGGTCTAATCGGACTACTTATAAAAAACCACGTGGAGGCTTCCCTACCGACTTACCTTAATGGATAAAAATGATAATATAGAAGTAAATTTTAATCTAGATTTGTTAAATACTGATTAGATGTAATATAGAGTAGGTTCTTATATACGAACTTTCACATGATTCAGAGTATGGGTTGTATGAATAGCCCTCCGTGCACACACACACTTGTCGACCTTTCTGATAATCACACCAACTAAATGATCCTAAATCCTGAGAAGCCCAATTTGAACACAAACAACCTATTAAAGTAAACAAGACAGTAAAAATTAAAGTCTTCATCCATTCATATTTCTTATGATGATTTAATAGACGTGACGAATCACATAATCTAGTGCAAAAGCGCCCCACTAGACAATTTACTTCATTTTATTTTATTTTATTATATTTCTTAACTGTCGTTGAACAGCAGACCCAAATTTTGAGTGTATGGCTACTAACCAAAGCTTAACTCCGTCCCGTCTCAGTCAAGGGGCTTCCGGGGAGTTTACGGCTACTAATATTGAACTCCTTAGTTTTGTAATTATGAAATCAATCCAGAAGTCAAGGGAACTCCTGGATCAAGTATTGGGTAAAATTTGCCTTCCGAGAGAAGTCTTTTATGGAACTAACCGCACTTGCTTTACATGGAGTGGAAAAAGACGAAAACCTTCCACTGTTAGTCTGACGGCAAGAGGACTCACCCATGATCCGTCTACCACTGAGGTTATTTTACCTCCTCACTACAGTCGGTGAATGCTGAGTAGAGATTTCGTATCGGCCAGCCATCGCTGGGATTCGAACCCGGTTCAATTCATTGGGAGGCGAACGCCTTTTCCGACGAGACTCTACTAGACATTCTCGCACCCCGCAAACTTGGACAAATAAGGCGTTTTACAGGAAACAGGAAAACTGAATTGATAGAAATGACGTAATTCTAGGAATTGGAAATTTCTAAATAATAATTTTTTCGTCAGGTTTTGTGGGATTTATTATCAAAAGCCAATAATTCATTATATGTTTTTAAATTAGCCGTTTGAATCATCCAAAATTATTATTAATTTTATTATAAATAATGCTTTTTGATGATTCTTAAGGAAGCCGTGATAAATTTAAGTTTTTATTTTAAGCAAAATTAAATACCTTATAAAGGAAATACACAGGAGTTGGACAAAAATATTGAGATACATCTGAATTAACTCTATGTGAGCAATATTTCTTTCAGAAGCAATTGTTTTGAAAGATTTTTCATAGCAAAAATGTTGGTATAATTTTAAGGATCATTCTTGAAGCTTTTAGAAGTGGCATTAAAAACATTCTAAACTTAAGCTGAAAACGAATTTTTATTACTTAGAGCCAGTATATCAAGTGTTTACATATTTTGCCCAATCCCTGTATCTGTATAATAATTCTAATTCGCCAAAATGGTGAAATTTAAAGTAACATTTTAAATATATAATGGATTACAAATATATATCTGTTCAAAACAATACATAGAGGTGATCACAAACTTGTTAGAGAATCAACGTTAGCTTGTTTTTATACAATTTTGCTGTCATCGATTTGACACGTTGGAATCCTAAAACTAAGATATAAATATCAACAGATGGGTTTCAACTAAACAGTACACATCGTATAACTCACTTCGGCAGCTTTTGGTAGCTGCATCAAATCTATACTCCATTATACGGCATCTGCAGTAGGCCTTTTGTCTATCCACATCATAAGAACAGTCTGTATTTTCATCCGTTCTACACATATCAGTGTGCAAACAATCATAAATGCTTTCGCAGAAAGGTCCAGACGTCCCAGGTAAGCAGACACAAAAATGTTGCAGGCAAGACCCTCCATTTTTGCATGTTTGCGTTTCATTGCAAGTCTCTATAAAAGTATAAAAATCATTATTTTAGAGTATCTTCGGTGTATAACTGCAATAAAATACGGGAATTATTAAGAAATATAATTTTCCCAACATTTTTTTAAATGAAATTTTAATGCTGTAGGCAGTTAATTGTTATTAGTGAAATTCCAAGCGAAGATTCCTGTAAAATGAAAATACTAAATCAATCCATAGATTTTGTTTTAAATAAAAAGAAAAATTGCAAAATAGTTTTCGTGAAATAAATAACGTTGTGTTTAATTATAAAAAAATTTAAATGTATTCGGTATTAAAAATTTCAAAGTTTAATGAATGATTGGGAGAAATATTATTAAAATATTTTGTTATTTTACTTCAAATTTGCGTTGAAATATGAATGCGTTGAATTTGTGCAGCATACAGTATTTTCGTTACAGATATTTTTTCAATAATTATAAAATCAATATTCTTGATTCTGAAATCGACATGAAGCATAATTTTATTCTATGTAGTAGCTTTTTCTGCACTCTATGAATTCCCAAACAATTTTATGCGCATACAGAGTGATTCTATGATTATGAGATTTGAAGGGGTGGTTGAGCATATTAAATCGTGCGTTTTTTCTGTAGAAAGGGTCTATACGCAAAAATATGACAATGAAGAAAAAATGAGTTTACTTACAAAATCAACGCAAAGTGCTTCTTATCCGCAATACTTTATTAGTAATAAGTGTTCGAAATTGCGACTACCAATACATGCTTGGTAGCGTTGTTAAGAAGATTGATGAAATGGTTGGCATTTTGCGCAGGTTTGTATCGCAACGGATTTTTGTGTAACAAAATGCTCCTCTGAGTTAACGAGAGTCTCGTAAGTGAGACCCTCATTAAAAGAAATTCAAGTTGGATAAATTTGGCAAATGGAGTGGCCATCAGATTGGTCCTCTTTGCCCAATCCATCGCAATGCAAAATTGCAAACTAAGTAATTCTAGAACGCCAGGTCATAAAGGAGTGGTGCACTATCATGCTTGAGCATTTAATGTTCATTTTTAACATTTATTGTATCGTCATACCCTATCGTGACATTTGTATTACAAATCACTTTTTATCCTACATTTCTTCTCGAAAAAATGAAAAAATGTTTCAGCATCCTCAACCACCCCTCTAATTTCGTCCCGTGATCGTGGACTACAATGTTACCGATTCCTTACATTTCTTTGTACACGTTGAATGCCATGGGGGTCACCGGTGATCGGCACTGAGTTTGTTCGTAGAGCCACGGGGTTCACCGGTAACTGGCGAGGCCAAGATTATTAGAAACGCATAAAATTCGAGTAAATTGTTAATGTTTTTATATTATTATCGTTACTAAAATGGTTTGAAGAAATGAATGCAATATAGAACACACAAAAATAGTTTTATTTATATACAGTAAAGAGATACCAACTTGCTCCGGACGGCGAGCAAATATTTTCAAGTGGTAGTTTATTAATTGTAATTCATGTTTTAATAAATTTAATTTAATAGATTTTTATTCACCACAATTTTTAAACAATTCGTAGGGTTATATAATTCACTACTTTATTTAGATATGTCAATTCTTATGTACTACAACATGTATCATTTCAAATGATTTTACTCGAGCAATATGCTCATTACTAATTTTCTACTTTCAATTTTAGATAACAAGGACCTCAAGGAAACACCTCAAGGATCCGCATCTCATTATGAAGGGGTGAAGGGCCGTTCCGGCCTCAGGCACCCCGACCAACCGACAGGACTAGATATGATATGCTAAACCTTTTAAAAAACTAGCAAAATTTGTCTAATATTTGCAAATTTAGTTTGTAGTCATTTACCGTTTGGTCAGACGGGCATGCCATGTAAAATTAGCGTGGCATTCAACGTGTTACTAACAACGTATCCATCAAAAATGACTTTCAACTTGATACTATACCAGTTTGCTGACGGAACTTCATCAGTTTCATAGGAATTTGTGCCAAAAATAGCAACTGACACAAATAGCAAAGAAACTAAAGAATATAAGTTTTTTTTTTTTTATATATATAACGGATAATTTTTGTTTTATATATAACGGAACTATTTTGTTAAAGATTTATTAGAAGGCGAGATAAATAATTTTTCGACTTTTTTTATTTACTACTAACTAATTTGAAGGCAAAAAATCATGCACGCATGTTCATAACTGGTGTAAATTAGTTATATTAAGATTAAACTGGAAACAAAACTGATCAGATACATTACAACATACGCATAATGATAGATCCAGTTTATGTTACTTTCTCTGATTAATATATATTCCTGAAAATGCCGACTTGCCTAATCCACTAAGCTCCTCAATTGTATATCGTTCTCATTAAATAAACAATACAAATAATTAATCTTTAAATAATGACATATATAAGCTATTGAGTCGTGATGGCTCAGGAGATCGTCTTCGAATAAAGTGAACCGGCGATGTCTGGTCGATACGAATTCCGCATACGGCTTGTACTGACCACAGTGCTGACGTGAAATATCCTCAGTGGTAGACGGATGATGGGCTAGAGTCCCCTTGCCGTTAGGCTAACCGTGGGAGGTTACGTGGTCTTCCTCTCCATGTAACGCAAATGCGGGTTAGTTCCATCAAGAAGTCTTCCACGAAGGCAAATTTCTCCTATACTTGATCCAGGAGTTCCCTTTGGGTTAAAAATTACAAGGCTACGGAGTTGAACATTAGTAGTCGTAAATTCAAATATTGGGTCGGCTGTTCAACGATGGTTATAATATGAAATAAAATATATAAGCTATTGCTTTGAAACCCAAATAGTAGCTCAAGTGTCACATTATTGGAATTTATTTTGTAGAAACAAGACAAACTCAAAAGATACCAGAACAAAATACTCCGAGAAATAATACCGTAAGACTTTTGATCCGAGATAAGACCTTTTGGCTCATTATATTGCAAAGTTTATTTTTTTAAAAAGGTCATAAATTGGGATTTGATGACATTTTTACTTTTGAAAACTTCAGAGAAGACATGAACCTCTGGTCAATGGCAGCTTGTTTTTGTAGCGACGCATCTTTACCTAAAATGCATAGTATTTAATTTTCTTTTCACTCCAATTAGCAACTCAGTTGCCTGGAAGAGCCACCTAAAAGTTAAAATTTCAAGATGGCTGGGAAAAGAGCCGCAAACGACCTCAGGCGCACAGATAAATTTCGATAAGGAGGATTTTTTTAATAAGTTGGTGCTTACAGTAATTTTCGTGGGATTTAAAAATACTTATAGAGCAAAAACGTAAATGCAGGACTGTCAGCAAATACGCATTTCCCAAATATAAAGTTGTATACACATTTAAAAGAATACTTTTATAGATATATACTCTGATAGTGCGATATACGCTAAAAAATAAACCTTTCAGAATTTTTGGTAATTTTGTCAACAATTTAGAAGCCTCACCTTGAGAGAACTGGAACTATTTTTGCTTGTTTTTTTAGAGGTATAGCAAGACATTAATGTTCTAGTCTAGTCTTTTCGGTTGTTTGGGGTGCCTGAGGCCGGAACGGCCCTTTACCTCTTCATCGTCTGATGTGGTTCAGTGTGGTTAATCCTTGAGGTTGGAGATTAATGTTCTATAAAGTGGTGAATTATTTAAGCATTTGAATTATTTAGAAATAGTGGTGGTTAGAAATCTAGTAAATTGAATTCATTAAACCAAGAATCACAATTGATAACTACCACTGTCCGGAGCAAGTTGGCATCTCTGTTGACGATGTGAGTGGATCATGGCGGTGAAATAGAGAGACGGTGTCGGACTAAGTCTATACTTAATCTTTTAGCATTATATGTATTGGTATACTATAAAGTTTATTGGCAGTTATTGACGATATTTGGTTACTCCTGGGTCCGGTAACACCCTTTTGATCTTTTCCCTGGAGTGGCCTACATGAAGCTGTAGCTGTAACTTAAGTTAGGTGTAAATACTAGGGGTGGATACCTCCGGGTCGAGGATTACCTTTGGTCTTAGCCCCTCTCATGTATAAGGTAATGAGCACTATTGATAGTATTCGGATATAGTCATTTCTGAAATAGAAATGAAGTCACTGGGTTATAGTACCTCATATCATAAATTAAGTTTTTGTGTAGGATATTACGGAAACCTACAGAGTCTGTGGTTTGTGCGCTTTTAAAGAATCTCGCATTTAATTTGTTTATATATTCAGTAATATTGTCAATGTTTAAATCTTTTCTAACAGCAGAATTGGGCAGGTAAACGAGGGAACTGGAACAAAATGGCGTTCCATACTAACTTTTGAATCACTAAGATGTAGTGTGGAAAATAATTTTAAATCAATTTTACAAAACAAAGAATCATACATTAAAACATAACATAAATATCACAGAAAGAAATTTTTCTAAAAAGCTTAGAAAATTACCAGCCCTGCAAGTACCTTAAACCTTACCTTAGTTAACTAATAATGTACTTTTATGTAAAATTAATGTATGAATTGCTACTACCACCAAGGGTCTTACAGAAAGAGTGAAAAACGGTAACTTAACAATCGAGAAATGCAGACGCATGATTTCAAATAATTATATGAATATTTATAGTACTTGCATATTCTGGTGGTTTCGTCTAAGTAAATTCTAAGAATAACATTAATATATAAATACATTGAAATGTAAATACATTATTATTGCATTGAAAAATGAAAGTCTTTTTTTATTCTTTGGTGCGATACATTTGGTACATTTTAATCAAAAATCCTTTTCAATAACAACAGTCACATAATCTAATTCACGTTTCAGAATTAATTAAAAAAACTTTTTTCAATTATTCCTACCTGTAGCTTGTTGATTCAAATTATTTTCAACTTCAGCATTTGTTTCATCTGCTTTTGCATTCGTCAATTTAAGTAAAACTTCATTGGCCTGTGGTTTTAAAATATTTTTGTTAGCATCAGTAACTACGAAAGATTGTAAGCAAATGGATGCAATAAGTATGGATACAAAGTTGTGAAACATTTTACAATGATATTAGAGAAAAACTATAATCAATTATTTTTATATTTACAAATAAATCCTTAAATGCAGTTAGACTTTGACAAAACTAGAAAATATGGACTGAATGTTATCAAATTAGAAAAGAAAAAGGCATTTTTTTTTTTTTACAATTGAATGCAATCATTATCAATAAAGATTATCAGTATTATTTAATCTAACGGTCTTACGGTGTAAAAGTGTTATTGATAAAAGCAAGTAATCATGAGCGAAAATAAAAGATTTCATATTTTAAATTTCGCTCTAGAGAGTAAATTATTTCTAAATTGTCCAAAATTATGTCTCAGAACAAAATTTACATTCGATTGCCACTTGGATAGAAAGCACGTGATTTTGCCAAAATACTCAAAACCTAGTAGCACAATTATTTCATTTTTATTTATTTATTTATTTATTTTTTAAATCTTGGAAAAACACACCGTGTTTGTCCTGGTACTCAGCGCGAGAAATACAGCGTATCCGACAACCTAGGGAAAAAAAAAACTGGTGAGGAATTTCTCAACTGTTTTTTTTTTTTTTTTTAGTTTGCATGACATAACACTTATTTTGTTAGTATTTTAGTCAGAAAAAAATTCAAGCTTTTCAAAATTTAGATTAAATTTAAAATGCTTTCTAGAGCAGGCTAATTAAAATTATAAAGTTTTAAATGATATGGTGCCTTGCTGATCGAGTAGCATCTCCGTTTAGCCTATGATCCGTAGCTTCGAGGTAGCGGGTTCGAAGTTCTGGTGATAACATTGTGTTGTTCTTCTTTAAATCTTGCAAACTGTTTTCAACTTGACAAAGGCTTAAAATAAATATTTGTGTTGAGTCGCATGAGCCTGCTTATTTATTTGTAAAATTGAATTGGCTATAAATATTAATTTTAATTGAATAATAATCAACGCTCGGAATCATTTTACTAAACATTTTCAGTGAGGTAGATAAAAACTGTCACACTTATTTTTGACAATAATAATTTAAAAATATAAGGCAGACCACTTTATTTTGGTCTTTCAAATTAAAGTTTTAGTTCAAAATATTCTAGTTCACAAGATTAAAAGATAGCAATTTGCTATCTATTAATCTTAATAGCAATTTGCATTCCAATAATTTTAAAATAAAATAAGTAAAAAAAAAGTATTAAAAATTATTTTTGTGCAGACACAATTTTCATGTTTTTCTAAAATTAATTCTAAGAAGCAAAATTTTTTGCTATCAAATTTTAACTACAGTAGAAAGTATCAAAGATAAAATTATTACCCCACTGGTAGGTAATAAAGTGAGGAAGTAAATTAAATACTTTTTTATTACTGTTATCTTATCAAAGATAAAATTATTACCCCTCTGATAATTAATAGATTGAGGTGCTAAATTGAGGTGCTAAAAGGTGATTAAATGCTTTTTCAATTATTTATTATTTTACTAAAGATAAAACTATTACCCCACTCGTTGGTATAAAAGTGAGGAGAGAAATTATATAATTTTTTAATACTCATACTCATCTTCTTCTTCTTCTCATTGGCACGACAGCCCAGGATGGGCCTTGGCCTTCTCAACAAGCCTATGCCAAGACATTCTTCACTTAGCTAAGGTTCTCCAGTTTCTTATCTTTAAAATTTGTAGGTCCTTTTCAAGGCAATCTAAAAATCTTAGGTTTCACAGTCCTCTTTTTCTTGTACCTGTTGGCCTGGCACTGAAAACTTTTTTAGTTGTCCTGCTATCCTCTATTTTTACTATGTGGCCTGCCCATTTAATCCTTTGAATTTTGATAAATTTAATGACATCAGGCTCTCTACATGATTTGTAAAGTTCCGTGTTTGATCTTCTAAACCAGGTACCGTTTTTATTTATTCCACCAAAAATGCTTCGCAGTATTTTTCTCTCAAATCTAGCTATTATATTTTCACCTCCACGGGTCATTGTCCAGGTCTCACATGCGTATGTAAGCACTGATCGTATGAGACATTTATTGAGTAGCACTTTTGTTTTTCTTTTTATAAGGCTTGACTTAAGATATTTTCTTAGACCATAAAAACACTTATTGGCCATCATTATTCTCGTGTGTATTTCTTGTGTAGTGTCGTTTCTGTTGTTAATCTTCGACCCCGAATAGGTAAAGCTATCAACGGCTTCGAATTTGTATGCTCCAATTTCAAAGTGTGTTTCTTCATAGCCAGCTTTTGTGCAGGGCATATATTTAGTTTTATTTTCATTGATTCTTAATCCCATCTTAATGGCTTCCTTCTCCAGACATAAAAAGGATTGTGTTAGTGCTGTCTGCGATCTAGCGATAATATCTAAATCATCAGCAAAAGCCAATATTTGAACTGATTTGTTGAAGATATTTCCTCGGGTGTTGATGTTTGAGTCCCTTACTATTTTTTCTAATGCTAGATTAAAGAGGAGACATGCCAAGGCATCTCCCTGTCGTACACCATTTTTAATTTCTATTGGATGGAAAAGACTATTCTGTATCTTGACCATGAATTTGGTTTCACTTAGTGTTAAGCTAATCAGATTCACTAGTTTCTCCGGTATATTTTATTTTATTTTATAACCGTCGTTGAACAGCCGACCCAACTTAATGGGTTTACGGCTACTAATGTTCAACTCCGTAGCCTTGTAATTTTGAACCCAATCCAGAAGACAAGGGAACTCCTGGATCGAGTATTGGGAGAAATTTGCCTTCGTGGAGGACTTTTTGATGGAGCTAACCCGCATTTGCGTTACATGGAGAGGAAGACCACGAGAACCTCCCACGGTTAGCCTGACGGCAAGGGGACTCTAACCCATGATCCGTCTACCACTGAGGATATTTCACGTCAGCACTGTGGTCAGTGCAAGCTGGATGCGGAATTCGTATCGACTGGGATTCGAACCCGGTTCGCCTCATTGGAAGGCGAATGCTCTATCCCCTGAGCCATCGCGGCTCTCTCCGGTATATTGAATTATCTTAAGGCTGATATTAGTAAGGCTCTTATTAAGGCTTCTTAAAGCTCATACTCATATGTGGTGGTTATCTTAGCATCAGCCCCACTAGGTGCTCTAACTAATTCATCTGAGTGAGAAAAAATAATAAATCGCCGAAGCGCAACTGAAAGGTGAGGGTTGGGGTTCAGTAACATTTACTGAGAGAAAATTAAAATTAAATAGAGAGATTAAACCAACATATTTAAGAGAGAGAAGAGGTTTCTGCGGCATACTGCCTCGCCTCCCCTGGAGGTATTACCCCCGAGCTTCATAGGTGCACAGCAGCCACATAGCCTCAGAGATATAGGACAAAACATAATAAATGCGCAAAAATATATACAAGTATTTACAACTATTTACAAAATTTACGGGACAAAACTCCATCGGATAGGAAAAAGGCGGTTGCCGGGCTTTATTTTATGTTGTCTTTGATTAGCTCAAAATCAAAGTTTTTAAAGTAGTTGCACGTATGGCAAGTGATTGCATCTCTGAAGAAACTTGCACATAGTTCAGCTATGTGTTCGTCTATTTTGTTGATTTTTAACTCTCTTCTTAGATCTTTCCTTCTCATGGATCTGGGGGCTCCAGTGATGTATCTGAGAAATTTATTTTGAGTTCTCTCCAGTTTCTTATTTAGAGTAGCAGTGGTTGTGCTCCATGCAGGGGCTGCGTAGCTGATGATCGGTCGAATGCATTGGAGGTATAGGGTTCGTTTTGTTTTGAGTGCAAGTTTTGAGTTATAGCTTAATATTGGTTTCAGAGCTCTATAGGCTCCTTGCGCTTTACTAAGAATATTTTCAATATGAGAATTCCAGTTTAAAGTACTAGTAAGAGTGACGCCTATGTAGGTGGTTTTTCGAACTAGTGGTATTGTATCATTGAAAAGAGTAATATTTGGATAAATGACTTTCTTTTTACTTGATTTCCTAATAATTAGAAGTGAAGATTTGTTGGTGTTGATGGCTACCTTCCATTTTATGCACCAGTCTTCGATATAAGGAATGAATTTTTTAATTATATATTATTGTTCTCTAATTAAATATAAAATTATTACCCCACTGGTAGGTAAGAAAGTGAGGAGAAAAATTGAATACTTTTTTAATTATCTAAAATTATGTACGTTATGTAAAATTTTTATTATTTTCTATACTTTAAAAAG
The DNA here is from genome assembly GCA_949128135.1 of Parasteatoda lunata. Classification (NCBI taxonomy): domain Eukaryota; kingdom Metazoa; phylum Arthropoda; class Arachnida; order Araneae; family Theridiidae; genus Parasteatoda; species Parasteatoda lunata. The sequence goes on from OX421978.1 coordinate 22,130,813, forward strand.
TTTTCAAACACTTACTTAACAATTTCAAATAATCTAAATTTTAATGAGAGAAAGTAGTAAATTTAAAATCCATTAAAAGATATTTTTGTTCAAAACGGTGGACACTCTGATCAAGTGGGAGAACATCAAAAACTAGTAAGAAAATGGTTTGTTTTCGGGAAAATTAAACGATCTATGACTACCAACAGTCGTAATATACAAAACAGTCGTAATATACAAAAACAGTTTTCTTTACCCCTTATTTAGTAATTAATGATAAATAATTTACAAATAAGAAAAGAATAGTAGGAATTATTTTATTGTACCCTTATACCGCCTAGTACTTGAGGAGTTACCGCCTAGTACTTGAGGAATTTTTTTATTTTGCTCAACCACGCGTTCATAATTTTACAAAACTTCGTAAATACTGAACTTGCCTAAAGACTCAAAAAATTAAACATTTTTCTGAAGTTATCTCAATTTTTAAAAATTAAAAAATATTAGATTTATGGTTATGAAATAAGTTTTAATTTACTTTATATCCTTTTTATAAATAAAAGTTACTACCGTATACGATTCGCACCTCCTTGCAGAAAGTAGGCGTTACTCTAAATAGTATACCCAATTCGAAAGCTCGCATCACAGAAGAAACGCCTACAATTTTAGTAGTAAATCATAGTTTGATAGCCGCTATGAAGATTGGTATTAAAACAGTTAAAAAATAATTTCTTAGTCTTAGCTTTAACTTTAAAATTATAATGTCAATTTCATTGGTTTCCGATCTTAATGTACATACTAAAATATTCCGATATCATAAACTACAGATAATACATGAACTTCAATTAATAAACTGCAAATTTTCATCGTAATTTTTCTACCACTTTCTTATTGTTTCCAGGTGCGAATGAACGATAGGACAGATTAAAATTCTACACATCACAGAATAATGCAATCTGCTACAACTTCAATCCCAGCAGAGGGCGCTGCAGATTATCACTGTGCGTCTGCAGATTATTATTATCATTCCGAAATCATTATAAATATAAATGTTAAAATTGGTTATTCTTGAATCTTTTCAATAATTATTGTGAGAATTTTTTTTAAAAATTGCTCAAAATCATTTATTTTTATGCGTAACTATTTAGAGACTTTAAATATAGATTTACTCTTTCGTGGTTTTTTACATCTATGTAAGAAGTAGTAGAAACTCAATTAACTTTTATTTATTTATTATCTCTTTAATTATTCAATCGTATGAGTTACATTTCATATTATTTTTATCCAAACATTTTTTCTCTCATTCTATTGCAATTGTAAACTGTAAAAAATACGCTTCATATAGTTGCTAAGTTTAATTTATTTTAATGAAATTTTGAATTTTAAAAGTTAGTGCTTTTTGTAATTTTTGTCCCCGATGGCAACCCTGTTTTAAAGTACAATTTCATGACTAAAATTGAATTTAAACAACCTACATTTCTTGCTTTTTATTAAAACATTAGAAAACAGCAAAATGTGAATTTTAAAATTCAAATTTTCCGATAAGGGTAAGCCTTATTTTAATAAAAATAGACTCCATCTAATTGCGTTTGAGTTGCATTTTGATTAATGAAGATGGCGCTGCAGATTGCCTCAATAAATTCCGCAACCGGGGCTTCATCTCTAATAAAGAAACAAACATTCTAACTGACAAAATCTTTCCAAGGAAATGATATTTTAATTTACCTTAATTAGCGAAGTTTTGTTGAATTTTGCCGGCAATTAAAAATTGTTTTATCAAGAATCTATTGTGAAATCTTTAAATTTGACACAACTTTTTAAAATTAAAATGTTTCGAACATGTAGAAGAGTTGGCTACTACGAAACATAAAAATGTCTATTACTTGATTTAAAAACTTCATTCGCTTCAAAAATATACAACTTGGAAATAACAGCTGACAAGAGTTTTAGTTTTAAGTTACCGTTTTGAGTTTTAAGTACTCAAAAACAGGCACCCATTTTCAAGACTTACCAGACGTGAATGAAAAGAAACAAAAGTGCTTTCAAATACATACGTGAAATCGTCAATGAAAAATGGAAAACTAAAAAGGAGAAACAAAACTAGAAAAAACCATAGAAGCCCAAAGGGAGAAAAAAAGAAGAAAAACAGAACAAAAAAAAACAAAAAAAACCATTGTTATCGAGAAGGGCGAATCAGGGGGAAATACATTTTCATACAGCTGTAGAAAAAAAAACACATTTTAATGAATCTTTTGGCCGGGATAGCCTGGTTGGCTGGACTCACGCTCGTGAAAATGGGAGTTCAAATCCGGCCGGCCGAGGACTCCCAGTGTAGTAAATGGTGGCTGGTGCACAATAAATATGTCGGGTCACAAAGTTTTCCATGTTCGAATAACAAATAATACCTCTGGGGGTACTGAATCGGTAATTGGTCGTTCTCCGCTTCAGCTCAAATTTACGATCTGTGGCTGAATGGATGCATGAATAAGTCCACCCTATAAACGGCTGTGGCGTATGTGTGTGGCAGAAGTTGAACTCTTGGTCATAGATGGCACCCCATTTGCCTTAATTGCCAAGGACAACAACAACAACAACAATGAATCTGTTACTAGATTACTAATGAAGACATTTGGAAAGGAAATCTTAAAACAAAACTCTATTTGAAATATTCTTAAAAATATGGGCGTTTCTTAACTTCACAGGTATAAATCAGAAGGATTAAAGAAAAAACTGTTTCATTCACTGGGTAGCCACGGGCGACTAAAAATGTAAAAAGTGGTGAATGAGACGAGGTGGCTCAAAGGGATAGAGCACACGCTTCCCAATGAGGTGACCTGAAGTGCGAACTCCAGCGATGATTGGTTGATAAAACTCCGCACCCGGCTCGCACCTACCACAGTCCTGACGTAAAGTATCCTCAGTGGTTGACGGATCATTAGTTAGTGTCCTCTTGCCGTCAGGCTAACCCAGAGAAGCTTGCGTGTTTCTCCTTTCCATGTGACGCAAATGCTGGTTAGTTCCATCAAGATGTTCTCCACGAAGGCAAATTTCTCCCAATACTTGTTCCACGAGTTTCTTTGTCTTCTGGATCGAGTTCTAAAATACAAGGCTACGGAGTTGAACATTGGTAATCATAAACCCGAAGTTGAGTCGGTCGCTCAATGACGGTTATAAGGAAAAGTGATGACTAATAAAATTCAAAATTTTTATTGAAAGGGGTTAAAAATTAACAATTGTTTCAAGCATATTTTTTCAGTTTACCATTGAAAGTGAATGCAAAGAGGGTTTTTGTTTGAAATGAAAATAATTTGAAATGCAAGTCGTGGTTTCGATTGACCAATTAGAAATATAAATAAATAAAATTGAATTGAGTTTCTACCACTTTTTTCTTTTTTTAGTCGTCTGAGGCATCCCTGCATTCATAAGTAATTAGTATGACGTATTATATGAAGTACTGCAACTTTGTGATGTTATCTCAAAATAAGGTGTTATTTAAATACTATGTTCTATAATTTATTTATTAAATTAGTTTTTTAAGAAAAGGGCATGAAAATCTAAATTTAGGTTAAAAAAAAATCTGAAACTTCTGAATATATAAAAAAATTTTATACCTTACAATTCAACATTTGTTTCTTATCTTTAACAAATTAATTAATAAAAATTACATAATTTTAATAAATTTACAATTATATTACATATTTCTCTTTAAGGTGAGAGCTTATACTTTTTTGTGGATGAATTTCTATTGTTTAACCAATCATTCAAAAGATATGAAGAGAAACGTGACACGTTAAAATAGCATTAGAGTAACATATTTTTGTACCGTTATAACGGTTAAACTTTAAAAGCCAGTCGAATTTGATGAAAAAATTAGGTTTCTTAAGAAAAGAGCGACTTTTGGTCAAAATAAGTCTACCACGGTTGCAGTCAACTGTTATACATATTTCAAGAGATTTCTTTGAGATATTAACCCTCCCTCCATGGACTTATCGTAAAGACACGGTTCTCAATAGAACGCTGAAGTGATTATATTACTGGCTGCGGTCAGTAAGCGGGTGGGTAACCACTTTGATCAGCCTGCGTAGGGACCGAGGGAGTGCGATATCGGTCCTCGTTAAATTATTCAATCATAAGCTCGACTTCGCACGCAGGTCATCAGGCTACTAAAGCAGGGGAGCCATCAAAACAGAGGATCAAAATTGCAATGGCATGTCTTCGGATCATCCTCAGGGATGTTTCCCAGATCGTCGCCAATAGCCCATTGTGCAGCTTTAGTGCTAAGTAAATATTGTACCTACCTATCTTCAGATATTACCAAGGCACTTGACAGAATGAAAATTTGACCACCCTTATAAAAGTTTTTTTTAAAAAATCCTTTTTCTTTTTTTTTTTCTTCTTCTTTTTTTTGTGTTTGTGTATATGTGTTGACTGTAAATTGTGAAACTGATAATAAGTAAAAGTAGTCACGGGTAATTATTTCTCTTTAAAAAAGGTAAAGTTTGTTTTTTTTTAACATACTAGATACTTTAATTTTTCCGCAAACTAGCAGCCTTCATACTAGTTTGAGCTCTCGACTACTACCTTCGCTCACCGTTTTTGACAACGAGCTGTAAATAGCAAGCTTTTAACGGTTTTCAATTCTTTTCTTAATTAACTAGATTTACTCATCATTATGATTTTTTTTTCTTTTTATTTAAAATAAAAACCTGAAAAACATCATCATATTTTTTTTTATTCCATTTTTAAATATGAAGAGCTGAAAAACGTAACCAACAAGGTTTTTATCTTTTTGGTAACCCTTGGGCCAAATCTAGTTCTACTTATTTCAGAAATAATACCAACTACTTAATATGAAAAGAACTATTTGTTTCGCCTATTTTAGCAATTACTATCTCTTAAATCAAGATGGAGTAGAAAGCATTATCTTTGTTCGCAGTTGTTAGTGTGCTTTTAGATTATAATCTGATATTTTCCAAATTTTAAGTTAGTTAAATTGTTTCAATTTTTTAATGCAAACGAGTAAATTCTCATATCAGTACTTGCACAATCCAAAGAAGATTTTTAAAAAAGTGGTAGAATTTTTTTTTTTTTTAAACTTTCTTAGGGCTGATAAAAAAAAATTAGCAAGAACTATTACTTCTTGTTAGCAGTTATTATTAACAACATTATATTTTATCTTGGAGCCAAAGGCCGCCTTCGGCCCTTTTCCCATTCTCCAAATCCTTGTCGCTCATTCATCAGTATTCATTTTCCTCCCTCTTTTGAAATTTCCTATTATTACACAGATCTTGTTTTTAAGGTGGTACTTTCTGGTAATTGGAATTCAAATAGGTGTGAAAAGAAAAATTTATATTTTGTATTCCTGAAAAAGATACATAAGCAGCCATTGGCTTGATCTTTATGTCTTATTTCAAATTTTAAATATAAAAATTTTATTAAAACGCGCGATGCAATTAAAAATCTTTTCAAAAATTTATCAGTTTAGCTTTGCAGAACCCCGGTAACTTGGGGAATAAAAAAATAGCTTTCCAACGACGTGACCCAAGCTCGAATATCAGCGTTGGATAGTACGAATTTTGCACCCAACTCACACTGACCACAGTGTTTTCATGAAATATCCTCAGTGCATCTTTTCAAAGTACGGTAACCTTTAATAAACCTTTGAAGTGAACCTTTTCGATTGAGTATTTCTTATCCCTTTTAAAACCTGGCGCAATTTGGAAGTACTTATTTTTTCTAGGATAAATAGCTCAAAACGTAAAAAGTGCTATTTTCTGTTGCAAGTAAAGAAAAGACCATTACGATATATGATAAGTAATCATCCGTGACTGCATATAGTTCTGTTTTATTTCGTTATAAAATTATACAACTGTGCTTTCAAAAACAATATAAAATTTTTAAAAGTAAGTACGTCAGACAGAAATTTAATTCATGCTCTCTGTTACGATATATATCATAGAATAATTTTAAAAAAAAAGGTTATAGTTTCGTAGTCTTACTGGAAGAGCTAGACTTAGAGACATATTTCGATAAAAAAAAAAAGGAGAACATTAGTTCCTTTAAAAGAAACAACTATATGACGTTGCAAGAGCATTGGATTTGATTGGACCACTAAAAGTGGCGCGTCTTGTGCTGACATGTCCTTAACAAATCCAATGCGAGATGAGATTTTACTTTTGTTTCGCTATAGAAGAAATCATCTACAAGAAACAATATTTATTAATGGTTCATAATTTTCTTTCAATGTGAACAGAAAAGGGTATATCAGTTATGATTTTTTGATATCATTTTTTTAAAATTCTTATTACTTGTTAGTTGATTATACGATAAGTTTTGTTTTCCTCGTTAATCACGATTTAAGAAAGCCACAAAAAAAAAAAGTTGAGCAGTGTAGTTTCAAGAGTAGGCGATGTTGATATTCGTTCATGCAAAGAGCTTGTCATCCATTTGGCGTGCACTTAGACGCAAACAGACTCTCTTCATAGGGATAATGTTTTTTTTTCTTAACTTGCAACAGGGTATTGATAAAATTCCGGTACGAAGGTTTGTAATAAATACAGGTTTTTTTTTTTTCAAAATGAATATAGCGGTTACAAACAGCTATAACTATTTAACGAAAAATAATTTATGGATAATATTAACATAGAATGTAGTTGGAGCTTCAAAATTTCTTTACGTAAGGCGCAGTGAAGCGAAATCCTGCGCATGCGCTAGTTCATAAGTGAAAATGGCGAGTCCCGTGCATTCTGCATGTTAGAATTTAACAATTGTCATTCTGTTATCACAGTGCAGAGAAGATTTCGTCAGCGTTACAATCAAGAACCTCCAAATAGGAACAACATACACAGATGACATAGGATGTTTGAAGGAACTGGTTGTTTGTAATGCGCTTGTGACAGCACAAAAGCTTCAGAATGAAATGGACATGGACTAGTGTCTATAAGCTGTTCGTGTGACCAAGGAAAATCACATAGAAAATCTGAGACGCATGTATTCAAAATTTTGAAGTTCTTTCTACTTTATGTGTGAACTTCATTCGATAAATTCTTTTTCATTAAATAATTATAATAATGCAAAATATAATTATATCATATTTTGTAATCGCTATTTTAATTTTGAATTCCCTTGTATTTTTCACATTAAAATAGTAGCTATTAGTGAAAAAATGTTTTATTCATTTCATATTTGGTAAAAAAATTAATATATTACCAGTATGCACATATTGGTTTATAAATAACTCGCATGATCGTGCAGACTGGGTCTTAAAGGGCTATTATTATTTCATGATATATTAAACAGCTTGAATAGTAAACAAAAAGACAATTACATTCATGCCAACTCTTCCGCATTTGGCGGAAGATTTTATTTCTACATTTTATGTGGTAGTAAAATGAATGCTTTCTATATATTCCTTGCATTTATAAACTCAACTTATAATCTTTTTGACCACCACTATTTTTAAAAAAATTAAGCATATACATTAATATGTAATACTACCTAAAATTGTAATTTAAATTTCAATGTACTACCACTGGGGAAAATCATCCTCGAAAGGATTAAAAGTTGGCAGGTACGCAATTAGTAAGGGGCGTTGAAAAATTTGCATTTTGCAAAGTTGGTGGTGAACTAAATAATCACTATTGAAATCGTAATACATTTTCGTGATTACCATTTTGCTCGTGTTATTATGTTAGGATTTACTACACATGTGCAGTAAATATAAATGTTTAAACTTTTAATTAGTACTAGTAGTGACGGAGAATTTTTGAAAGAACAATATAAATGAGGTGTTTTTACAACCATTTATTCATCTTTACCGGATAAGTAGAAATGGCGAATTCTACAAAATTTTTACTAAACCCGATTTTTCGGGAGATATTTATTTGTTACAAACGCAAAATGATTCAGGATAATCGGTTAATTTTTCATCATACTGGTAAGAAAATTATTGTATCCTTTTAAAACCTTTCAGCAAATAAACACTCATAACGCTTCTTCATGAATCAAGCACTTAATCCTTAAATGGAAAAATTCTGTTACGGAAAACGTCTACTTTTTCCTTTTCTGTGGGTGTTTACCCAGATTACATAAAGGTGTCGAATTTATCATTCTCACTTCTTCCATTCGAGGGCGGACATGCTCGATAAGATTACCACGAAGAGCAAGGAAGATTTGAGGTGCAATTTGCCATTTTTTATAAATGGCTCCATTTCAACTGCGACATTTTATTCCGAATTAAGTGTTATGAGTTCAGAAAGTCAAATCATGCACTCGTGTAATGAATTAAAGGTGTTACTGAAAAGTTTTATTGTATTCGTTTAGGAGTGTGAGTTTAGCACCATTGTATTAAGTTGCAACTATAGTAATTATTTTTGACAAGTTGTATGAGTTAGATATAAATATAATTATACAACTCATCACCTTAAAAATGATCATTGGTTTATCAAAATTCAGTATTCAAATAGTACTTAAAGACTTTCAGAAATGTAAGGCACTTCTAATATTTATTCAAGAAGAAGGAAATTCAAATTGAAGAAGTAAATATTGTGCTGAGATATGTTAATTTAGGACAAAAATTAGCAATATATATAACAAAACCAGATAATGAATTAACATAAGGATTAAAATTGATTCCTGATCATTCAGAAACCACAGATACTTTAGAAATAATTTTATCTATTTGAAGAAGAAAGTTTTCAATCAATGTGTATAATCATCACCTCCTACATCAGAAGGCCTCCTCACTGTATTTTATAAGTAGTCTGCGCAGACTACTTAAAAAATGGACCAGTTGTGCGCATGAACTCACATTCTATTTTAAAAGTAATCGAGAGAAACTTATCATATATATTTGAGTATTGAATCTGTAGTTGTTGACAAGTGAATAAGACAAACGAAACATATTCATAAATTAAACAAATTTTAAGGCATATATTTGCTACCACTTTCTTATTTTAACTAGATTTTTTATCAAATGGCTATTTCTGACATTGGCTCTTCTTACTATCAATCTGATCGGACTAACTATAAAAAACTGTGTTGGTATAATCATCACCACCTACATCAGAAAGCCTCCACACGGTCTTTTATAAGTAGTCCGCGCAGACTATTTATAAAGTGAACCAGTTGTGCGCATGAACCCAAAACCTTTCATAAAAGTAATTGAGAGAAATTTATCATATATATTTGAGAATTGAATCTGAAGTAGTTGACAAGTGAATAAGGCAAACCAATAATATTCATAAATAAAACAGATTTTTAGTCATATATTTGCTACCACTTTCTTATTTTAACTAGATTTTGTAATAAGTGACACGTTCGGAAAGGGGATATTCTTCGCAGTGGTCTGATCGGACTACCTATAAAAAACCGTGTGGAGGCTTTCGGTTATAGGAGGCGTTGGTATAATACGCATACTCTCCTAACATTTCGGATTTTTGCAAAATATTATTTCCACTCATACTTAACTAAAGGAGGTATTTTTTTTTCTAACAATTCGTGTTAATCTGGAGATTTCATCAGAAATTGAGATAGTGACTATAAGCCGACATGATCTTTTTATATCTCTTTAAATTGTTCATAAAAAAATTTTACTTTCAATTTATTAAAATATTTTTAACAGTACCTTTGCTACCAATAGGAAAAATGTTTTCTAAAACTACAAAATTTCTTTGAAGAACATGAGTCCGCACTAACTTATAGAACGGCGGTTCCAAGTTTATTTGCACTGCTGAACAATAACTTAATAAATAAAGTTTATTAAGATAATAGTGAACGTTATAACTTATAAAAGATTATATTTAAAATTTTTAGTTAGAGGAATGAAGATTTTCCATCGTTTTGTCATTAATAATAATTTTAAATAAGGTTTTATGTCCGACAGATGCACTCCTTGTGCTATATCTAGTCTAGATGAAAACTTGAAGGAAAAAAAATGAAAACTTGAAAAAACTTCTATAAACGTTGAAAATAGTTCTACCTTAACCGCTTCCCTTACCAATTTTCTTGAAAAAAAAATGCAAAAAATTAATAAATTTTTTTATTTTATTAATAAATACAAGGAACTAAAACAAAACATAATATAGAAATTTTAAGTTGAATTTTTAATCTTCTTTACGTTTTAAAAAACATTTAATTTACCATCAGTTTACTATCTATCAGTTTACTATCATCTCGGCAAATGAAAAAAGTTAAATATTAGTCTTTATATGATAGTTTTCCACTTCCCACGTGATACTTTCCATACACCATCGTATATACTATCGCACAAAGCACATGTGCAGTCCCACAAACCTACAGACAGCAAAACTCTCAAACAAAATATTTCAATAAGATCCCCCCCATGTCAATAAGTTTCAATATGTTGATCAAATAAGTTAAATAAGAAAAATATACCTCATGCAGAAAAAAAAGAATCCGAAATTGTTTTTTGTTATTAAAATGTTTGGAAAATAAACTACGTATTTAAAATTAGTCCATAATGTCCCCCACGAAATTCAAATGAATACAATTTTTAAAATAATTATTCATAACGCATATGAAAATCATGCGAAGAAGTCTTATGCAAATAAAATGTGTGGAATTCGTACTATTTAAAATAATTTTTCTTATAATATCGCCAACAAGAAAATAAAAAGAAAAATTATTCACGCTTAGAAGTTTTATGATTCTTGAAAGAATAAAAATAATCTCGTTAAAAATTTTTAATAAGATCTCCCCGTGTAATTAAAATCACTGAAATTTCAATGTTATTCCTCATGTTGAAAAAGCGTCCGAAATAGTTTTTTAATACTAAAATGTTTGAAAAATGATCTTCTTAAAATAATAATCAATAATATCTCCCGCGTAATTCCAATAAAGGAAATTAAATATATATGGGTGATTCTCGAGAAATATGACAATTCTCTGTCCCTTGCTCCAAGATCTAATACTATTATACTAAAAGAACTTTTTTTAAAAAAAATTAATAAATAGCATCGCTGCTAACATTTTAAAATGACTCTGCACTGGCAATGACTGTTTTGTATAGTTAAAAAATTTAATTGAACTTCAAAATGTCATTTTCCTGGCATGTCCCAAACAATTTTTCCAATAATAACTAGCTTTAAAACTTCCCATAAATTTTTCAATATCTAATTTTTTTTATCTCAACCGTTGTAAGCATTTCTAGAATATACGCAGAGGGTATTATTTACAAAAACTTCGTTTAAAACAATTTTTGCTGTCAATAATTTGTTTGTCCCAAGAAAATCTGTCATTTTCCTGGCTACTTTTATTTAGTGGTTTAAAACCAAAATAGTTAGAGCCAGCAATCAACATCTTATGTTAATAGATTGATTATATATCCTCCTATCCGAACATGTCTTGTTACATGAATAAAGAACCAATTTTCTGGTTCAAAATCTATTTCAAAAAATTTTTCAAGGTGAGTAGGTTTTTATGTTGTCATTTTCCTGGCTTCTTGAAATCATAAGTAACATAAACTACATAGATTTATCTGAGTTATTTTAAGAAATCCTCTTGTTTTCTAAGGAATATAACCGTCTTAGGCCGAAATATTAAATTAAAGTTATATGTTATAAAATGGCGAATTTGTCATTATCCTGGCTGTCATTTTCCTGGTTTAAGAATGACATGACATTGAAACAGTTACCAGAAAATTTTTTAAACAGTTGAATGTAAAGCAAATATTAACCTAATATCAAATTTATGTAAGATTGTTAAATGACTGAATGTAATCAAAGTTTTTTTTTATTTAATGATTGATTACTACACACAATTCTGTACATATCAGCAGCAAAAACATTTTTGATTCTTTCTACAGGGGATAAAATAATTAGTTTAGGCAATTTATGGTCCACCTAACATAAAGGTCTAGGTTTTGTTATAAGGTCTAAGTTTTGTTACAAATAGCTTAAAATGACTGTTTTTTCAAATTTATAAGCTAATATGTCATTTTCCTGGCATTCAAGATTTAGTGAATTTCTATTTTATTTTTTTTCTCGAGCAAATGTCAATAAACTACACTGCTGTCTCTAAAGTATTAATAAGTGTAACTAAAGAAGTATACAAAAAAAATTTTAGATTATTTTGAAGACTTTAAATTTGAAGAAATTTTTTGGTCCGAATTGTCATGTTTCGTGAGAATCACCCATATATATATATATATATATATATATATATATATATATATATATATATATATATATATATATATATATATATATATATATATATATATCATGATGCCCGGTGGCTGAGTGGTAGCGCATCGCGCTCCCGTGCCGCCGGTCCTGGGTTCGATCCTTGGGCCGGGCAAGGTTTACTCTGCCCTTCATCCTTTCAGTGCGTCGATAAATGAGTACCAAGCATGCTTGGGAACTAAACACTGGGGACTCCGCGTTCGGCTGACCACCTGACCGGAACACCTGCTCCTGCACCCCAGAGCCCAAGGTCAAGAAAACTGAGATGGGCACAGTAGGCCTTGGCCCTCTATGGGCTGTCGCGCCCTTTAGTTTAGTTTATATATATATATATATATATATATATATATATATATATATATATATATATATATATATATATATATATATATATATATATATATATATATATATATATATATATATCATAGCGAAAGAAAATCGTTGCAATGAATTTTTATGAAAATAAAATGTGTGGAATTTATAACATTACTGGTTTGCAACGGATGACTAAAAGAGGTAAAAGTGGTCTTAAATATTTATAAAAAGATATTATAAGAAGCAATTTGTTCCTGCATATTATTTTCAATTTCTTTTTTTTGTTTATTTAAAAAATAACTGGGCACCTGGGCAGGAAACACAAAAACTTTTATCTTTGCATTAAACTTAGTTATTTTACTATGTATTGGATATTGTGCTCCTGAGCCGCAAAGCGGCCCTTATTCCAGCTATGTAATTTGTAAATTATGAACTGACACATTATGGTCAGCTCACCAGATTTTTTTTACAGCGGAATTAAAATCATTCTCAGTTTCCAATTGCAATTGAATGAAATATGAATAGTTTGAAATGGAAATGAGAGTGGTAGTTCGAATTGATTAATTAAAGACTTATTAGATAATAAAAAAAAAGGATTATTGTTTCTACCACTTTTTACATTCATAGTCGCCTGTGGTATATGTATTTAAAATAACTTTTTCACTAAGATCATCACAAGTAATTCAAGTGAGATAAATAGGAAAATTATTCACGCGCGGGAAACTTTCGTGTTTCTTAAAAGAATAAAAATTAAATCTTTAAAAAAGTTTTAATAAGTTCCCCTCATGTAATTTAAATCAGTGAAATACGAAAATTATTCCTCATGTTGAAAGAGTATACGAAATAATCCAGAGATGCCAACTGCTCCGGACAAGCCAAAATAACTTAAAAAACGGTAAATAACTACTAACTAAAATTTGCAAATATTTAACTAATTTTGCTTACGTTTTAACGGGCTTAGCATGGTTTAACTATACAAAAGTGGCGAATTATAAAAGCCTTCGAATTATTTATAAATAGTGGTGGATAAAAACCTAATATATTGCATTTATTAAACTAAGAATCACAATTAATAAACTACCACTCGAAAACCTTTATTTTTTGTCCGGAGCAAGTTGGCATCTCTGATAATCTTATAATGCTAAAATGTTTGAAAAAAATGATTTATCGAGAAAAAAAAAAAAAATAAAAATAAATAAAAAATACAATTCAATACCTTAATTCCAATGAATGAAATTAAAAAAAAATTCATTGTGTAAGAAAATCGTGCAAAGAAGTTTAATATAAATAAAATGTGTAATAAAAAAACAAACTGGAAAATGAGTTAATAATAAAATAAAATTTTTAAATATAACTATTTAAAAAAAAATTTCAACCAACGTCACTAAATAAGAATGTAAAATAAATAAGAATGATTCGAGAGCAAAAAAAATTCGTGCGAAGAACTACTAAAATTCATGCTAAATAAAATATTTAAATAAACTCATTCAATATGATCTCCCACGTATTTCATATAAGTATGAAAATTATTACTTACGTAGGAAACACGTGCGAAAAAATTTTATATTACTTAGAGAAAAATGTATTTCTTTAACTTATTTTCCAGTTTTTTTTCTATTTTTTTTCCTACTCGCTTTGAGCTTTTAGAACATAATTTTTAATCATTTCAACTCTATAGCACGGAAGTTTCTGTGATTTGTAGATTAAACAAAGAAAAATTATAAGCAAGTAGAATTTATTGTTTAAGATAAGTCGGATGATTAATGCTCTGCACGTTGGTATTCTTCCGGGCAATTCAGGGAAAAGATATAAATTTATTTTAATGGAAGATAGATGCAATCTCTATTGATAAAATGCTTGAGGTATTACATATTTTTTTTTATCCAGAATTCATAATTTTATTAATAAAGCAGTGAATAAGCCAATTCATCTTTGCGAATTCGTGGGTATACTACCAAAACTGAAAATGTAAAATAAAGTGTAAAACTGAGCTATAGCAACTAGGTTTAGACACATTAAGCAGTTGAGGTTCTACTCTAGAAAGCTTGTTTAGTTTCACCCCATATTGTTATAAATAGCTGTAACTGTATATTTTATTTAATAACCGGCTCTGATCAGCAGACCCAATTCTGAATTCACAACTATCAATGTTCAACCCCGTAGCTTTGTAATTTTGAATCCAATCCAGAAAAAAGAGAACTCGTAGATCAATTATTGGGAAAAACTAGCCTTCGTGGAGGACTTTTAATGGAACCAATCGGTATTTGCGTTAAAGGGAGAGGAAAACCATGAAAACTTTCCGTGGTTAGTCTGATGGCAGGCCTGAAAGCGAGACGGAAAAGAGAAAAAACTGGTAGTAGAACTATTTCAATAATAGATTATTTTCGGTTGGAGTAAACCTATTATTAACAATAAACAATTCATTGCTGTTAATTTTTTCTCTTTCTTTCTTTATTTGTTTATAAAAATTGGGCACCTGGGCCGCGCAGAAGGCCCCCATCCCATACAACATGAAGTAAAATAAAAAGTTAAAATAAACGATAGTTTGAGTTCAGTAGTCTATGGGGTGGCTGTTACTGGGAGACAAGCACCTTGCTTGTATAACTGAAAGAAAATGAAAATAATAAGAGCAACTTGTTGTAAACTGTGGATGGTTGTAGTTTGATTGTCAACGTGAAATAACATAAGTCAGGATTTCAGTATTGGTAAAGTGTTTAATGCTGTAGTCCTAGTCCTAGTGTTTTTATTTTATTGGGCACCTGGGGCGCGAAGCGGCCCCGATCCCATTCATCTGGAATTTTAACACAGTTTTGGTTGAGCATTGAGGTAAGCAGGCAGTGGAGTTGCTTTTATGAATGTTTCAAATACTTTGCTTGAATAACTAAAAAGGAATCAAAAATAAAATAAGCAGCTTGCTCTAAACTGTGTTTGTTTGATTTTGGAGTTGTTCAGAACTGTATCAGCATGAGGAAAAGTTATTTTCAGAAAGGTTGATGATATTATTTGTTTTGATAGTTATGATATGAGGCGTCGGAGGTGAAATGTGCAGCTATTGGTCTGTAGTTTTTATCTTTGATATAATTTTCAAATTTAAAGACTTCATTAAAATCTGCTGTTTTACATTCTATGGCTTTATCGAAAAAATCTGCGTTTAGCTTGTATATATGCTGTGATAGAGTTGGTATTTTGAGGTCTGCATGTATATTGGTATTTCGTATGAACCATCTTGCACTGGTTATTTTTCTAAGGATCTTGTTTTGGCATTGGTTTAATTTCTTCAGTAGATGTTGAGGTATCGTTGTCCAGGCAGGTGAGGCATAGGTGAGTATTGGGCGGATCATTGCTGTATATAGTAGCTTCTTTAGTTTAAGTGACATATTCTGATTATATATTAATGGTTGTATGGCTATTATTGCTGTATTTGCTTTATCTATTGTGCTTTTGATATGATCATTCCAGGTGAGTTTGCTATTGATTATAAGGCCAAGATAATTTGCTTTTTTAACTATAGGTATTGGTATATTGAACATTTTTGGTTGAAATTGTGGAAATATTTTAATTCTTCTTTTTTGTATAATTAATATTTGTGATTTTCCAGCGTTTACTGCAGTTTTCCATTTTAAGCACCAGTCTTCGATTTCATATATATGGTCTTGTAGTTTTTGAAGAGCATGATTTGGGTTTCTGGATTTAATAATAATACCGGTGTCATCTGGGTAATAGGCTGTTATTTTATTATAATCGGCTTTGTTTATAGGAAAATCATAAGTGTATAATATGTATAAAATCTGTCCCAGAATGCTGCCCGTTTAATGCTGTAGGCTATTGATGCTTTGAATTATTGTTGTAGACTATGATTGTAGTAGTGGTAGCAACGTGAAGTAACATAAGTCAGGATTTCAGTATTGGTAAAGTGTTTAATGCTGTAGGCTATTGATGCTTTGAATTATTGTTGTAGACTATAGATGCTGGAATTGAAGACTATTATTTATGCTGATAGTTGTGGTATGAGGCGTCGGAGGTGAAATGAGCGGCAATTGGTCTTAGTTTTTCGTCTTTTTTATAGTTCTCGAAGTTAAAAATCTGTTAAAAGTTCACTGTATTAATTTTTTCTCGGTTACGAAGCAGTTCAATAATGTATTGTATCTGTTAAAAAAATGGTATTGATATTTTATTATCCCCGAAACAAATCTAAAACAGAAATTTATTTGGTACCAGTTTTTACTCTTTTCCATCTTGATATATATATATGGACTTTCAGCCCTGTCTCACGGCAAAGAAAACCTATCCCATGATCCGTCAACCACTGAGGATATCTTACCTCAGCACAGTACTTGGTGCGAGCCGGATGTAGAATTTATATCGAACAGCCATAGTTTGAATTCGAACCGTGGTGGTCAAATAACGCCTCCTATAACTGAAAGCCTCCACATGGTTTTTTTCATAGGTAGCCCGATCAGACGACTCTGAAGGACATCCAC
The DNA here is from genome assembly GCA_949128135.1 of Parasteatoda lunata. Classification (NCBI taxonomy): domain Eukaryota; kingdom Metazoa; phylum Arthropoda; class Arachnida; order Araneae; family Theridiidae; genus Parasteatoda; species Parasteatoda lunata. The sequence continues at coordinate 22,147,791 of OX421978.1, forward strand.
TTTCTGAACGAGTCATTTAATACAAAACTAGTTAAAATAAGAAAGTGGTAGCAAATATATGACTAAAAATTTGTTTTATTTATGAATATTATTGGTTTGCCTTATTCACTTGTCAACCACTATAGATTCAATTCTCAAATATATATGAAGAATTTCTCTCAATTACTTTTGTAAAAGGTTTTGGGTTCATGCGCACAACTGGTTCACTTTTTAAATAGTCTGCGCGGACTACTTATAAAAGACCGCGTGGAGACTTCTTGATATAAGAGGTGATGGGCCAACGCGTCCGCCCTTGAGTCACCGAGACTCTTACATAGTGTATTGACCCGAGCTTATATGTTCTCCAAAATATAACAGGCGTTTAAACGTTTTGGGGACATGAACTAATTTTTTGATACTTATTGACTTAAACCATTTTTTATGGCATGCCTACGAAATGATTAGTTTTAAAAAAAAATTCGCATCTATTAGAATGTTCTTTCATCTCAAGGCATGCAAGAATATTTATATATTTTGACAAACGTTATTTTTGTATTTTTTTTTCTTAATACTTTAAAAATTTTATTTAACTTTCTTACTTCATTTCCATTGCTTGTTGACGTTGTGCTGATAATTTCTAATAGGACATCATTAGAAATTGACTACCAGAGTCGCGATGGCTCAGAGGATAGAGCGTTCTCCTTCCAAAGAGGTGAACCGGAGTTTGATCCCGGCGATGGCTGGTCGATACGAATTCCGCCTCCGGCTTGCACCGACCACAGTGTTGACGTGAAATATCCTCAGTGGTAGATGGATCATGGGTTAGAGTCCCCTTGCCGTTAGGATAATTGTGGGAGGTAGTCGTTGCCTTCCTCTCCATGTAACGCAAATACGGGCTAGTTCCATCAAAAAGTCCACCACGAAGGCAAATTTCTCCCAATACTTGATCCAGGAGTTCCCTTGTCTTCTGGATTGGGTTCAAAATTACAAGGCTTTGGAGTTGTACATTAGTAGTCGTAAACCCACAAATTGGGTCGGCTGTTCAGCGACGGTTATAAAATAATTGTAGTAACAGTTTAGTTTTACAAAATATTTTACAAATGTAATTTCAAATCATATCATTATCAGCAGGGGAAACAATAATGTCCTAATTAGCTCAGATTAATAATCAAAATTAAATAATTAAGAAACCAGTCTATCTTTTTGAAAAGAGTTCCCGAAATATAACAAGAGTTAAGACGGTTAATATATTACGTGATGGGCCAACTTCTCTGTTGGACGCATAAAAATATAGTTACATTAAGTAAGATATAGCATAAAAAGTAAGTTATATTACTGAAATTTGGTTTATTTCGCTTGGACTCTGAAAGGTTCAAAATTTCAGTGATAATAGGTGCAGGAAATAATTTTAAAAATTGTTTCTAACAAAAAAATGTAATGAAAAAAAACTTTAAAAAAAGCTAATAAATTTTCTTTTCTTCTTCCAGTTTATTATTAAGAAAGAAACACTCCGAAAATGTTTGATCTGAGCGAATGCTCGTGATAATGTTAATAAATGGTGGATGAATTGTTCAATGGAGAGAATGACTATTAATAAAATGAAATTTTACCACTATTTAACTTTACATATCGCAAGTATCCCCAATGAAATCTTATTTATATCTTAACCTGAAATTTTATATTAAAAAGAAATGTCCTCCAATTACTAGAGAATTTCTGTAGTTTGAGAAAATACATTTCCTAAGGGTAGCACATATATATTATTTTAATTAATTAGAATTAAAATATTTTTGACCAATCAATAACTGAAACAGATATATGAAAAGCCGAATTGACAATTGATCGTGTTTTAGAGAGATTTATACTTGCTCCTGAGGCCGTTTACAGCCCTTTTCCTAATCTATCTTGAAATTTTAACTATAAGGTGATACTTTCTAGTACATGGATATCTTTAATGATTTATTGAAATTACAAACATTTGCAGTCATGTATGCTCAATTTAGGCTTATAATTCTTTGTCAACTAGAAAGACATCTAGAAGAAAACAGCCTGGGCTGCGGCGGGATTTGAATCTGCCACCTCCACGCTTCGCACAGCGTTTGACGGGTGATACCGTTCGGCTAAGGAGGCCCCTTATGAAAATCTTATAGTAGGAATAAGATATTTAATATAAGAGAGTTTTTAAAATTGTACTGCTATTTAAAAAGGAAAGAAATAAACTCAAAAATTTCGCAGGGATAAAAAGAGGACTTTTTCTAAGACATATCAGTTTTCGACATATTTTCTTAACAGTTTTGCCATGTAAAATCTTCCAAAACATTTTCTGATATAAGAAAGATAGTTTACGTAGATTGAGTATAGATGCTTTCGCATTATTTTGCCACACATCTGTAGATTAAAAGAAAGAAAACTGGATTGATTTGCAAACCATTTTCCAAAAGCTTGTCAATAGCAAATGGTTCGTTTTGTATTCCTGCAACTAATCTCAGAAGTCGCAGGTGCTAAGATTATGGAAGTGGAGTCGGTCATTCTGAAAAGGGGCTCGATTGATATTTAAGTATCTGGTGGGTGTGAGAATGGAAGGGATCACGACCCAAAGCCCTCATTTATCACCCTTGATAAACGCCCTCCATTAGCTATCCCGCCCTATGATCTTAAGGGTATTATGAAGTGTATTTTGTTTGGTAATATTTTTTTTTCAACTTCTTTGCAAAAAGTCTAAGGAAAAAAAAAGAACAGGAATAACGGAATCATGTTTTTGCAGTTGATAAGTATGAAATCGCTTTTCTTGCCCATTTAGCTGCATGATCAATCATCTAAATTAGCTTTATATACACACGAGTACTTTTTATGATTCATTTTTCACTGGAGAAAATACATTAAAATGTTAATATTTTTATTCTGATTTTTTTTTCTTTTCCGATTTCACCTGTAACCAAATTAGTTATGTGACTTAAATATACACATTGAATAAAATCAAAAAAATTAAATTCAACCCGGTTGAGCTTTTATAACTCATACAGGTGTAATTTTACCCGTTATTTTCCGGCCAAAAAAAGAGGAGGCGGGTTTTTTCCCCAGCATAACCCTGGATGTATTCTTCGTGATGTGCTTCTCTGAACTATTCTATCTGTCCTTCTACTTGACAAATGTTTATAAGCCTAAATTGAGTACGCAAGCTTTCAAATGTAAGTAATTCCAATAAACCAAGAATTTTTAACACAATGCAAGCGGGCCACGTAAAAATACGTTTTGGAAATTTCTACAATATATACAAAATGTTATGAAGTAAGAGCAATAACTACTTCGTTTACGCTCTGTTTTTCAAAGAAATTATCCATACTTACTCGGATGGCAAAGTGTTAATACTATTTCATAAACAGCTTTTCCGAAACAACACAGTACCCCTTTACGTTTTATTTCACATTTTGCCACTTTTTAAATATTTAGATGTAGACCTGCTAACTTAAGGTTTTCGGCCCGAAATTTTTCACAATTATTTAAACCGGTTTTAAAATTCATACTTTTATCATTAAAACTGAAATGATTTTGACCAGCAAGACATTTAAATATTGTACATAATAGTACAAAATTAGTGAATTAAGATGTTCTTCTGGGCCTCCATTGCCAAGCAGCCTCCCCAGTTCGTCAAACACTTTTTAGCCAGAAAGCTGCGTGTTTTTCATCCTACATCAGCCCTTTACACGTTGAATGCCATGCTAATTTTACATGGTTCTCCCATCTGGCCAAACGGTAAATAACTACAAACTAAATTTGCAAATATTAGGCAGAATTTTTTATTTTTTAAAAAGTTTCGCATGATACATCTGGGTAGAGTGGCGAAATATATAATCCTACGAATTGTTTAGAAATAGTGGTGGATAAAAATCTACTAAATTGAATTTATTAAACCAAGAATCACAATTAAAAAACTACCACATGAAAATATTTATTCGCTCTTCGGAGCAAGTTGGCTTCTCTGTACGAGTTGGCATCGCTGTGTTAGCATCTCTGTGTGTGAATAAAACCATTTTTGTGTGTTCTATATTGCATTAATTTCTTCAAACCATTTTAGTAACGATAATAATATTAAAAAAATTAAAAATTTACTCGAATTATGTTTTTCTAATAATCTTGACTTCACCGGTCACCGGTGATCCCCATAGCATTCAACGTGTTAATGTACCTTTGTAATGCACCTTTGTAATGCACCTTTGTAATACTCTTATTTGTGCTATCTGTTCTTCCACTTGACCAGGGCTTTTAAGCCATATTTGTACCGAGAAAGACTTAAATACTGATGTCTTCACTTGTGGATAACAATAAATAAATTAAACCGTTTTTCATTGTTGGCAACATTTTAAAATATATTTGCTTACTTAACGGTAATTTGACAACTACTATAAAAACCGAATTGATATTAGCGTAAATGATTAAAAAGACGCATCACCACCCATCAGTTGATTTTTCAAGCATATATTATCAAATAACTTTATTTTATTATCCAAAAAATTTTTTTAATGAAAAATTTAAAAATTATTGGAAAATTATATTCACGAATTACAAGGTTTTATTTTCAAACGTTTGTGAATCAAGACGGATCTGCAGTCACAGAAATTACAGCTGTTACAAAATCAAGTATTTTTCATAACACTGGCAGAAAATTTTCGAAGTTATTTTTAACCTAGCTATTGCTAGAATGCTATTTTTAACACTTGAAAATATGCGTAGCACAACTTCCCTTAGCTCGAAGTCACCGCATTTACCGTAGGATTTTATAAGTTATATGAAATACGAAAGCTATTTTTAATTACTAAATTTGATTACAATACTTATAATCGAAATATCTGCAACTTCAAAGAATACAAAATTTAAATCAAGAAAGATATGAGAGGTGAATTTTTTTTAAAAATAATAATAAATTCAAGTCATTTTCTACCACTGACTTAAAGAAACTTTCGAATGCCTTTAATATTTTATTAACAAAATACACCACAGTTGTAAAAAAAATCTGCAACTTAATACAACATTTAAAAATGTTTCATTAAATTAAGATCTTTTTTTAATATTTTAGGGACATTCTTCATAACCCATAAAATAATGAGATTTTATATGAAAACAAACTTCTATATAAATGGCAGGCGTGTGGAAGAGATTAAATTTCTCTAAGTACCCAGTAATGGCCCCAAATCGAGCGGGTGGTTCATCATTTTTGTTATATAAAAGAAGTGTGGGAAAGCAATTACCTTTTAGTAATTAACTGCAACCGGTATTTATTTCAGTTAAACGTCAGATAATAATTAAAAGGCATCAGGTTGCGATGCTGTAGGTTTCTCGCTCAAAACTTAAGCCTTGTGGTAAATATTTTTCTTGATTTTTAAGTTAGAGCCCTACCCTCTAACAATCTCAAGCTTTGAGAAATGCATTTCACAATGGCTGTGCACTAAAATAAAAAATATATACAACTGGAGTTCTTGTGCTTTTAAGAACAGTACTAATTGATCATTTGGCTTTTTTAGTACACAGTACTATCCATAACTAAACGACTCTACTTTAAATTTGTGTGACTACAGCCGAAACTATTGTTCGGAAAATTAAGAAAGTTTGCGTAGAACATGATGAAGAAGTGAGAAATTTGTTTGAACTAAAAGAAAACTAGATTAAAAATTCGTTGCCAGCAAACTTTTTTTTCTTCCTTCACATGAATTCATATTATAAATTATGCTTATAGTCATTTAAGCTTATATTTATGACAAAAATTTATGAATTACTTACTAAAATATTAAAAATTACTTTTAATTAATTGTAATTACTGAATAATATCACAATCAAGAAATAATAAATGAAATAGGTAGAAAAACCGATTTTAAATTTCCAAAAAACTAGATTCTGGAGCTTCGCTCGGGTCAAGTCAACGCCTCCTATAACTGAAAGCCTCCACACGATATTTTATAAGCAGTCCGATCAGACCACTGTGAAGGATATCCACTTTCCGAACGAGTCACTTAATACAAAATCTAGTTAAAATAAGAAAGTGGTAGCAAATATATGACTAAAAATTTGTTTTATTTATGAATATTACTGCTTTGCCTTATTCACTTGTCAACCACTACAGATTCAAATCTCAAATATATATGATAAATTTCTCTCAATTACTTTTATAAAATTCTCTGATCAAGGCCCCTGCCTGTGCACCAATGAATCCCGCAAGGGGGGAGGCGAGGCAGGCCGGGGCGGAGATCACACTCAGTATTTGACTCCCAAGTATATAGATGTAAATAGTATCCTTTCTCACTGTATTAAATTTTTTGCTTCTGTGTTTTATTATGTAACCAACTGTATATCTTATCTTACACCACCCCATTGACGATTAGCTTAGGCTGACACTTATGCAATTCCACTGAGACGAATGAGTTAGGGCCCCTGACGGGGCCGACACTTAGATAAACATTTGACATAGCATAGTACTTTTATAAAATAAAACCATAGTAATATAACCATGTAAAAGAAAACTACAACCTTAAACAACAAACAAAGCATGCAATATCTTTAATGTAAAAATTTTTTATTATGTAATTATCTTTTCTTTTCTTTTTCTGTTCTTGCTACCATAATGTTGCAAAAACCAAAATGTTTTTACACACTGTACATATTTTATGATGAATGGGTTAGGGGCCGCTGCGCGGCCCAGGCACCCAGTTTAATTTTAATAAAAACAAAGCAAAACTTTTATAAAAGGTTTTGGGTTCATGCGCACAACTGGCTCACTTTTCACATAGTCTGCGCGGACTACTTATAAAAGACCGTGTGGAGGCTTTCTGATGTAGGAGGTAATGGTCAAATTCGGGTATATGGAATTGTTAACTACACCAGTGTCTTCGGCATAGATGGCGCTGAGGCTAACGATATCATCGCGATTTACTGGAAAATTATAAGAGAATTGGATAGGAAGTATTGGTGTATATAGTGTATACTTGAGACAAGCCGGAAAGGATATTTCAGTAGGAAGATTTGCCTTTAACTTTGATACTGAAGTTTCTGTGATTTGGAGATAGCCTGCTATAATTTTGATGATTCCTAATTTAAAGTTTAGCTAGAAGAGTTTGTAAAAAAGCCCTTCATACCAGACACAATCATAAGCTTAGGCCATATCTAAGATGAGGAATACTGATGATTCTTTTAAATGTATACTTCTGTCGATGAAATCTATTATTCTGCTACGCTGCTTTGTTGTTTCCAATTCTAATTTTAAGCCAAATTGTTCGTTGGGTTAAAGATGTAGATCTGGTTTGATTCCAGCGTAAATAAATTTTCCAAATAATTTTCAAATTGAACTGATTGATCTATAACTGTCCGGTTTTTATGGATTTTTACTAGGTTTAAGAAATTCTACAACTATGGTTTATTTCCATATTGGAGGGTAGTAGTGAAGTTTCATGCATCAATTAAAAATATGCGCTATGATGTTGCAATAACGTTCAAAAAAGGTTCCATCTACGCCAGACCGTTTCAATTTTTGCTTGGTTTCAATTTTTTAAATTTTTTTTTATATCTGATAAGCATCAGCAAGACTTATTTCCTCAAACCTTTGATGTTTCCGAAGAAATTCGTTAACAGATTCTTTAACCATTTTTTCAATATCATTGTAAAATTCGATATTTATCCAAAATTGTTCTACCATGGAGTCTGCAAAAATAACTGCCTTTGCACTGTCTGTGTGAAGAGAGTCATTCTTTCCTACTATTTGTTTATTAGCTTCTAGTGATTGTTTTAGAACTCTCCCCATTTCCCAAAATGATAGGTCTGGAAGTTCCAGTGATTCCATTTTACGTTCCCATTGCTCATATCTTAAATTCTCGCAGCTTTTTAATTAATTTATTGAGTTCTTTTCTTTTTTTTATTTTTTATTTTGTTCTTTGTGTTGCCTGTCTTTTGATAGTTCTTCCAACATTTATTTCTGTTAAGGATTTAATTTTTGGTGCTTGTTAGAAGTAACAGATAGTTCGCAACAACATAAAAAGCGGTTGTTTATTTATTATAAGCTTCTATAATTTTAAACTGAAGATTGAATAGGCAGTCATCAATTAAGGTTTGGTTGTTAAGTTCATCACTGATATTAATTTGTTTATCTCTTTGTAAGAAATTGTGGTATAATCGCCAATCAGTTTCCTAAATTTTCCTCGTTTCCTTTGCCAAATTGGCGTTGATTTTGAATAACACTGGATGGTGATCGAAAAGCAAATGACACTGACAGCTATTGGGATATCAGCCTTTGATATAGCAAAGTCAAAATGCCAGATCTGTGGTTTTGATTATCTAGGAAATAAGTTGGTGTACAGAATGCACTATTGCATAAAGAGTTAAACAATCTATTTAATTTTATTTATTTATTTGGAATTTTACCTTTTTTTTTTTTTTTTTTTTTTTTTTTTTTTTTTTTTTGTATAAAAACAGCCTTGTGAAGTATGTTTCTTATTAAAATTGCCAAAAAGAACTGTTTTAAGATCAGAAGGAAATAGATGAGAGAATAGAATTTTGAGTTATGTTTTGGTAAATTGTTGATAACAGTAATTTTAAGTTTATGATTATCATATTTAAGATTAATGAAGATTGGCTCTTAACTATCTTTATTGTTGCTGTTGTATTCCGTAGCATAGAGGCTACTTTTGGCGAGCATTGCAACTCCTCCACCTCTCTAATTACGATCTATATATGCCATAATTAATAATTTTGATGTTTTGGTGAAAGTGTGCTTCTGTAACTATAAAAATATCCGGGTCCAGTTCAGTAAAAAGATGTTTAAAATCTGAAATTCGAGAAGGTATTTGTAACCAAGTTAACTAGTCGCTTAGCTCATTCATATGAATCATCTTTAAAATCAAATCTTTACGATTCGCAGGTACTAAGAGATTCTAAATACTACGGTTTCTCCGTAGTATTAGAAAATTCTTTTCCTAATGGTAGCAAGGGAAATATATTTATATTTTAATAAATTAGAACTAAAAGAATTTTGTCCACCACTTAACACAAGCAATGTAAACAAATACATATAAAGACATATAGAGCCAATAGAAAAACCAAAACCATTTATCTTTTTTTTTTTCTTTTTAGATTTATAGAGTAATCTAATACATTGACTTTTTGATGCGCTAGGAATTTAATATTTTAACTTTTAGAGAAATTGTGGTAGTACGTTTTTAGTAAAATTTATAATGAGAGCATTTGTTTTTCGCTCGATGTGTACACACGTCATTGCTTGATTTTAATTCCAAACCCTGAGGAAGATTTCTAAAATTTAAGTCTGCGCTTTACTGGAATATTTTTTTCAAAATGTATTGGCATTTGTGAAAATCACCTATATTTCTCATACATATATTTCGAATATTTTAAAGTTGTTAAGGAAGTAAACTGTTTGATGTCGCTAATAATAATTGCTATCAAAATATATTTTAAAACTTCTCTTCTAACTTTTATTTGCACTTATAATAACATTATCAAAGATGCTAACTGCTCCAGGCAAGCCAATATAATTAAGGAAACGGTAAATAACTACAAAGTAAATTTTGCAAATATTGACTATTTTTGCTTGCTTTTTAAAAGATATAGCTAGATATGAATACTATTGAGTGGTGAATTATATAAGCCTACGAGTTATTTTTAGTTGATAAAAATCAACTAAAATGAATTTATTAAACTAAGAATGACAATTGATAAACTACCACTTTAAAATATATATTTGCTGTCCGGAGCAAGTTGGCATCTCTGCATTATCTCTATTTTTCAGAACATGTAGTTACAATTTTCTTTCGTTATTGTAGTAAAATTATTAGTCACTCTAGAAATAATTGCTATAAATTATAATTTAAAGCTTCTCTTCATTCGCACTTAATATAAAATTATCTCCATTTTTCAAAACATTTTTCAGTTAGAGTTTTCTTTCGTTATTCTAATAAAATTATTTGTATCTCTAGGAATAATTGCTATAAAATATTTTTTTTAATTTTTCTTCAAACTTTTATTCGCGCTTATAATAACATTATCTCCATTTTTCAGAACATTTAGTTTCAGTTAGAATTTTCTTTCGTTATTCCAATAAAATTATTAGTGTCTCTAGAAATAATTGCTTTAAAGTATATTTGAAACTTCTCTTCAAATTTTTGTTTGCACTTTTGCTAGAAATATCTCTATTTTTTCAGAGCATGTAGTTACAGTTATATTTTCTTTCGTAATTGTAATAAAATTATTAGTCTCTCCAGAAATAATTGCTTTAAAATATAATTTAAAACTTCTCTTCATTCACACTTCTAATAAAATAATCTCTATTTTTCCAAACATGTAGTTACAGTTATTATTTGCTTTCATTATTCGAATAAAAATTATTAGTGTCTCCAGAAATAATTGCTTTAAAATATATTGTAAAACTTCCCTTCAAGTTTTCATTCGCACTTGTAATAAAATAATCTCTATTTTTCAGAACATGTAGTTACGGTTAGAATTTTATTTCGCTATTGTAATAAAATTTTAGGTGACTAATAACAACTTCTAATAGAAATCTTTTTCAAATTTTCTCTTCAAAATATTTATAAGCAATTATTAGAAAAATGTCTATCTATCTTAAAGTTAGAATTTTATTCCGTTATTTAAAAAAAAAAAAAATAGTGTATGTAGTTATAAATTCTAAAATAAGGTTTTTCTAAAACTTATTTTCAAACTTTTATTGTCACATATGAAAAAATTACTTCTGTTTTTCTTTTTTCTTCGGAAACTAAACAAATTACCGATCCATTTATATCAAGTGTCGTAAAACATATTTGAAGTATACATTTCAAGTATTCTTTTCTCACTCAATCCATCACAGTATCCATTTTCCTTTTATTATCTATTTTAAAAGAAGAATACACCTAATCTGCAAAAGACATTTTCAAAAGTAGAAGAGAATAGAAGTTCTATTAATCTGCGCCAGACGTTTATAGTTCTAAAGTTGAAGCCAAGGTGGAGGTAACATAGTCGGTATTACAAAAGAAAAGACGGAAATTTAGAATAATAACACCAATGAGATAAATTGGTCTGTCCCCCCAGGGCATCCATCCGAGCAGTTTAAGACACAGAAAGGTACCACAAACAATATGGCGGCGAGCGCCCATTCTTCAACTATTATTTAATATCTCTTGAAAATACTGCTTTGAAAAACGGCGCAAAGCTATTGTAGCAGCGGAAAAAAGACAAGATTTTGTTGATAAATGAGAAAAGGATATTTTTTAAAAAAATGATGTACAAAGCAGCTCTTTTCAACTATAATTTAGCCGTTATTAATTTTCTAAAATTAAAAGCGTCTCACAGCGCCAGATTTAACTAAATAAAAAAAAACACTTTATGTTTGTAAAGATAATTGTTGAAATTCTAAATTCTTCGAAACCCTGTAATTTTTAGGCCACAATAAAAGTGAAGAGATATGAGAATATAATGTTTGTGTACATGGTCTTTTATCTTTTCTAAATGTTTAATTTATCTGTGTAGTAAATATCTATTCGCTTTCTTTATTTGGTACTTAATTTTTCTTTCTCTTTTTTTTCTTAAATTGGTGTTAAAGTAAACAAATAAAAAAGATAGCATGGTAATTCAAAAATGAGAGAAAGGTTTGCGGGGAGCTTTCAACTCGATCCGTCGTAAAGTTAGTTGTTTATTATTAAATGTCGACACTGGTGTAAAAATTAGCTAATAATTAAATTTTAAAATTATTATATATTGGTTTTCATTAATTAAATTAACATTTATTTTACTTTAAATCAAGAACCATATTTACTATAAAATTCAGATCTTTTCTTATAGTCAGATCTGCCATCAATCGTACGTTTTGAGAATTGTTTTTCTTGGCAGTGATGATTGATTATTTTAGAAACAAAAAATTTTTAAATTTTTCCAACTCCTAAATCAGCATCAAATATTTATCGAACCTTCACTATATTTATTTAAATTAATTAACTCTAAAGTTTGTCGATATCACCTCAAAACAAATTTATGAAATTGAGAATAAAATATCAGAGCTGAAATTTTGCTTACATTGTAAATATAAAATGAACATTGTGGTAAGATGGAAGTGTTACAAAAGAGACTTAGTCTTACCTAATTGAGTTGTGGACTGTTTCAAATCCAAAATGTGTTTTGTTCGGAAAACTTTACACTTTTTAAAAAAAAATGATATTTTTAGTTTAATTTATTTTTGCCTGAATGTTTAAGTTTGTAAAGAAAGTACATAGGTTTAAATACATACATAGATATATACTTATCTGCTCCTTTGAAAATAAGATTACTTAAAAAACTTAAAAATCTTAACATATCGCATTACGAGTATAAACTGAAATGTATGGTCACCGTCTTCCTAGTACTCCCTACGTCGCAGAATAGTGGGGACACTAAGTATTCATTGGAATAAATTTTTAAAAAAATCTGGTTATGAATAAAATTGTATAATAACTGTAGCTTTTAGAGAGAAATCGGTTCCAGGTTTAAAAGCAAAAATCTCATATAATAGAAAAACAACTGACGAAAAAAAAAAATTTTATGTAAGAAACACTTAATTATTATTCTTTCTAACGATTAACAAAATTTACTCATTGACAGGGATAGCCACGGGTGACTAAACATGAAAGAAGTAAGAAGAGATGGAAATTGATTTTTAATTAGTTAATCTAATTAATTATTCAACCGCAACTACTACCACTACTTACATTGCAAATTATTCATATTTAAGACAATAACATTCCTTGCATTCAATGAAAATCTCCAAATATGTTATTTTATCTTGTATCAAGGTATGATTTATCTATATTCATCAATTATGTTTTTCATTTTTCAAAAATCAATTATTGTACATATCAAATCATGTTTTATCTTTATTTTTATTTAAGTCTAATGTTATGTAAAATCGTCAATTTGTCATATTGAATTTTTTCATTGTTTTATTATTATTTCTCAAGCAAACGGCTTGATTTTTTATGGCTACCACAATGTTTGCCAAATCAATGTATTTTACCTTACTGTATGTAATTTAATGATGAATGGGATAGGGGCCGTTTCACGGCCCAGGTGCCCAGTTTATTTAACTAAAGCAAAGCAAGCAATTCAATGCAAAAAATATGTTAGAAATGTTTGCTGATTTTAGAATAGATTTTTGCTGTTTAATTGCCAACTATTTTTACATTTTTGTCACCGTGTCATCCCCGCATAATGTATTTTTATTTTATAACCGCCATTAAACAACCGATCCAATTTTGAATTTACGACAACCAAAGTTGAACTCTGTTGCCTTGCAGTTTTGAACCCAATCTAGAAGACGAGGGAATTCCTAGATCAAGTGTTTGAAGAAATTTGCCTTCGTGGAGGATCTTTTTGATGGAACTTACTCGCATTTGCGTCGCATAGAAAGGAAAAAAAAACCTTCCATGGTTAACCTGGCGGTACGGGATTTCTAACTCATGGTCCATCTACAATTGATGATATATTTTATGTCAACGCTGTGGACTGTGCGATTCGTGTGCGGAATTCGTCTCGACAAACCATCATTGGGATTCGAACCAGGGTCACCTCATTAGGAGGCGAACGCTCTATCACCTAAGCCATCGTGACACCATTTGTTTTGCTCTATCACCTAAGTCACTGCATAGTGTATTAACCGATTCAACGTTGTTTCAGTGCAAATAGATGAACTAAAAGTTTTTCCTCTTTAGAAGAAGATACAAACGTTTTGAGAGCCGGCTATTATTCTTCATGGCCAATGTCCGGGTATGCTTCGTTCGTAACGCTTTCAGTCTAGTTTACGATTAGAGAAATCTCTGATCATAGCACTTTTGCACTAGATTAAGTGACCACACATACACCGTTTGTTAGCGATGCATCGGTTAAAACGGCTAGAGATGTATCGGAATGTTAATTATTACTAAGTGTTAAAATGAATCACGTGATTTTCACATCAATTGGTTAATTTAATGAAAAAAATTAATTTTATTGCTTTTTGTTTAAAATTATGGTTGTCCAAGTCCAGAAAAAAGACCAAATATTTTTTTTTCTTAAATTATAAAATATATTTATTTTAGCTACTCAATTTAGTTCGATGTTTAATTTCAATCATATCTTCGTCCATTGTAAATGTTTGTTTGGATTTTGTAGTCGAAGTTACGGTGATATTGCAATACGTTAGCATTTTTAAGTTACGGTTTTTTGCAAAATCTCTAATTTTCTTTCACGTCAGTATATTGTTTCACCTGAAGAACGCATGCGCAATCATTTCTAATTTTACTTACGGAAACATACGGAATGTAACTTAAAAGAGTAAAATCTCCTTAACAAGTCTCTGTCGACCAGATATTGATGACAAATATTATTCAGCGAAACTAGAACTGAGAAAAGAATTCTCGTCAAAATGAGAAGAAATTTCTCGTCAGAAAATACGAAGAAGGATATCAAAATGAAAGATATTAATAGCAATTTCATTTTAAATTTAAAATATTTACTGTCTATATTAACCAGAAAATTTAAATTAATCTTTGAACTTTAGGGTAACAAAACAAAAGAAAAATTTTAACTTTCAGTTAGTATTAAATAAGAATGAAAGAATCAATAAATTTGAAAATTAAAAAAAAAATTGTTTAATGGAAAATGTGTATTTAAATTAACAATGTCTAACAACTCGAGGTACGCGTTATATGCACCCGCTAAATACACAGCACCCACAACCCGGAATAATTAAAAACTGGCGATTTATATTTCTCAGGTCTAATAAGTGGCGTAGTTTTGGGTGACATTACTTAATTAATGAACAATTGTACGGTAAGAAGGATGTAGATGTTAAAAAGTTTTGATTTTTTTTTTTTTTTTTTTTTTTTTTGTAATAGAAGGAGATAACAGATAACCCCCCTAGAAAGTACATTAAAGCTACGCTACTGGATCTAATTGTATGTATGATTCCACGTTTTATGTTAGCATTCATTTCAGTTCAGGCCTTAAAGCGAGAAAAGAGAAAACAGTGGTAGTAGAACTAATCTAATATTAAAGAATTTTCGAGATGAGTAAATCGGTTTTTAACAATTAGCAATTTACTTTTAATAATTCTTGGTTTTGGTTTGATATTCTTTGTATCTCAGTATTTGGCCCGAGGGGCCACCAACTGATTCATCTTGTTCTGCTAAGAAATATGCTAAAAGACATACATAATAGAGATGGGTCAAAAGTAACGGAACAGTGACTTGTCACAGTGACTGGAGCAGTCACTGTGACAGCCTGTTCCAACCAAAAAGTTGTCACAGTGACAAAATCACTGCTACCGTCACTGTTACAAAAATCACTGCTACTGTCACTGTGACAAAAATCACTGCTACTGTCACTGTGACAGATTTCACTGCTACTGTCACAGTGACAAATTTCACTGCTACTTTCACTGTGACAACTATCACTGCTACTCTAGCTGTTCCAAATGTCACAGGTATGGTCGCTGCTCCAAAAATCATACTGAAATACCTGTGAATGATGCCTGTCGATGCTCCAGCTTCATATCGTAACCTGCAAATGAAAGTATTTTCGTTGCTAAGTTCAAGCTGCTTCACTGTGACAAATGTTGCTGTTATTTTTTATCAAATCTCATAACGGAGTCCAACCAATTTCTATTTCAGTTTGAAAATTAGTAACAAATATGTTGACACTGTCATTTAACTAAAATTACGAATTTTGAAATTAGTATGATTTTTTAAAAGGCAAGCGTAGCTTACGTGTTCCTTCACTGATTAGTTTACCCTACTATAGTTTGTACTACGAAATACATTAGTTAATAAAAATCATACTACTATATTGCGTACTATGATATACATTGGTTAATAAAAATCATCACTTATAATAAAAATGACTACTCAGTATAACGATTAATTATTTTAATTAACTACATTAAAAATTTCTTATATCGATTAATATTACTAAACACTAATTAGATCGATACAAAAAACTAATTATATCGATTATATTTACAAAAATCTAATCATATCGATTATTTAATAAAATATATAATCGATTAATTTGTGTTAAATTCTGATAAATTATAACGATTAATCGATAGACGATTAATTCTATATCGAAAAAATAACAGTCACTGCTATTTTTCACTGTTACTTTTGGGTCCCAGTAGCAGTAGTAACAGTGACTGAGAAGTAGCAGTTTTGCCCATCTCTAATACATAATTTATAAGACATATAATAAAGAGATAAGGTTTGGAGCAAGCTCCATTTTAAATTTATTAAGATAGTGTTTAATAATTCTTTTTGTGCGATTTATTATATAAAATGAATCCTTTAAAAAAAATTGGTAGTTATGGATATTTTATTATTCCCAAAAAAAACTAAAAATGAAATTTATTTGCTAGTAATTTTTACTCTTTTCCGTGTTGATGTATAAAAAACTTTCAGCCCTCAGTTTCACAAAATAAGAATTTGAAATTTTCACACCAATATAATCAAAACGATAATTGCTTGTTCATATATGAGTAGTTCATGTATGATCAATTTTTAACATTTGACTGCTATTTAAAAACAACAAAATACGAGACTGTGTACTTATTTAGTAACACGATAACTCTGATTAAAAAAAAAAAAGAAAGAAAAAAGAAACACTGCCCAATAAAAGCAATAGCTATTTTTGTAGCTGTTTTTATGGCCACTGGCTATGGCCATTAAAATTGATTAAATGATTGCTTGGCAATTAAAATGTTTTTTCTTCTGGCCAGGTTCGATTCTGAGCGAAATCAATGCGAAATGAATTTATATAAGATATTTACTTGCACTACAAAATCGTGATAAAAGTATTATAAAAAAACTTGATAGCGAAGATGACAATTTCGGTGAATGATATGAATTATTAATTTGCTTCCAGTGAAAGAATTTTTTGGTAGAAAAAGAAAAATACATTTTTCCCCTTAAAACCACAAATTCTAGAATTATTCAGCTTGATTCTTTTCTGTTTATTTTATAATTTACTTGCTTGTAACTCGTTTTATGGAATGAATGTATAAAAAATATTAAAAACTATGGTGTTCAGTTATGTTTATGTGTTGTATTTTTTATGGTGTACGACAGTGTTTCCCAAACTTATGATTTTTGTGTACCCTTTTTAAATTTTTCGTAACGCTGTGTACCACTAATAAAAAAATTAATGTATTTTTTACTGTAAAAAACTGCACAAAAGTAAAAAATCACAACTGGCTGTTGACACCACTAATTATAAACTGTTAACTCTGAAAAAAATAGTCAATAGGAAAATACGTAATCGCAAATTTTCATGGCTAGCTTTGTTTTTTAAATAAAATGTTTTGAAATCTTCGTTTTTTGCAATATATTTCGCATAAGAACACGTACCGCTAAACTGTTCCCGTACCCCTGAGGGTATGCGTACCACAGTTTAGGAAACACTAGTGTACGAGAAAGAAAAATTATTTTTCAAATACGTACAAATCATTTTAGTTAGTTTGTTTCAAAAGTTATTTCACAAAATCATAGATTTTATTTTTCAATTTTAAATTCGTTAACTTTTGAAATCGAGATGCAAGAAATGATGTGGCAATTTGAAATTTCTTAATACTGATTTATGTTTTACATAACATAAATTGACAATTATCAATAACCGTTTCTCATTGTTGTGGAAAATTAATTGATGGCTTCCTTATTGGGTTCCATTAATTTGTGACTGACAACAAGATAATTTTTTATAGCTCACTGTATTTACACACTTTTAATTTATTTATCTTTTATTTACTTTTATTTTGTTCAAATTTGATTTCTGATATATTTCATACACTTGATTAAGAATTGCATTCGCTTCAAAAATATTCAAATTGGAAATAATGGTCAATATATTTCAAGCGCTCAAAACAGGCGCCCATTTTCAAAACTTGCCAGACGTGAATGAGTATAAACAAAGGTGATTTGAAATATAAAACAAAGAAAAATTGAAAAAAATAAAGGTGAGAAACAAAACTAGAAAAACCACAGTAACTGAAAAAGGCAAATATTAAAAACTGAGCAAGAAAATTCTAAGTGGCCGAGAAGAGCAATAGGCATAGTTTTTTGTTTATTTTCATTCACGTCTGACTAGTCTTGAAAATAGGCGCCTGTTTTTGAGAACTTAAAACACACTTTTCCTTTAAACTTTTATCGAGTAATAGAAGCATTCACTTTCAAATATATGTATTTTTTTAAATCGATGATTGGTCGATACGAATTCCACACCTGGCTCTCATCAACCGCAGTGCTGATGTAAAATATCCTCAGTGATATACGGATCACGACTATGATAGATGTATGCGCCTTGCGAATGAAGAAGTGCCCTTGCCGTCAAGTGTGCCATGAGAGGTTTCTGTGGTTTTTCTCTCCGTGTAACTCAAATACTGATTAGTTCCATCAAAAAATCCTCCACGAAGGCAAATTTTTCCCAATGCTTAATCCAGGAGTTCCCTTGTCTTCTAGAATGCATTTAATATTACATACTAAGGTGTTAACATTAGAAGTTGTAAACGCGAAAATTGGGTTGGAAGTTCAACAACGGTTATAAAATAAAATAAACATTATTTAAAACAATTTTATCTCCATAATTTAATGAAATACGGCACATATAAAATACCTGCTATATAATCATACAATTATTGATACGTGTAAACTAATTTTATCAAATTTCAATGATTTTTACCCTGTTTTATCAGTATCATTGCGATTCTTCAACTCAACAAAATGTTTATGGGCTGGCAGCTATGCAACTATGCTTTCCGATTTTAAAACTAGTGAAATTAAAACGTATCAAACGTTAGGTAATGAATTGTTGCTTTCTATAAGTGGAAAATTTAATTTTTAGATATTTATTTCAATTCTACATCATTAAAAAATGCATACCTGCAATTTTTTTCACGTTTTCCTTTAGACTTTATTTTTAATTTTAATATGATAGCAAAACTTCATTATATTTAAATAGCTTAAATCAATTTGTACAAACCTACTACTTATGTAATTCAGTATAGCGTTATAGAAACACTTTTTTGAAGAGCGTTCAAGTTGACAAATATTTAAGATGGAGTGAGAAAAAATTGTTTCGTTAAAAACAAAATTAAAATAAAAATGAAAATAATTTTTTACCCGTTTATATTAAAGTCGAACAGATTTAATACACTTCATTCCAATAGGTTCCTCTCTGCCAGAGCTGTATCGCCCGCCAAATGCTGCGCAAACTTATTACGCCAAATGCTGCGTAAGGGTAGCCTCCACACGGTATTTAATTGGTAGTCAGATCAGACCACTATAAAGGTAAACTAGTTTACGAAAGAGCCACTTAATATAAAATCTAATAAAAATAAGAAAGGGACAGCAAATATCAGTCTAAAAAATTTTTTAAAATTTATCCATGTAATTAGTTTCTTTTATTTTATGTATTAGTTTATCTAATATTATGTATTAGTTTGTCTAATACCAAAGATTCAATTATCAAATATATATGATAACTTTCTCTCAATTGCTTTTAAAATAGAATTTGGTTTCACGCGCCCCACTGGTTCAATTTTTAAATAATTTGCGCAGACTACTTATAAAAAACCGCGTGGAGGCTTTTTGATGTAGGAGGTGATGGGGTAGCAAGTTCTTCTGTCCTTCTATTTGGCAAAGGTATGTAAGCCTAACTTCAGCACACAAGCCTGCAAATGTATGTAATTCTAATAAACCGATACATTTATTTATTCATTTACTGATACAACATACATTTGAGGGCTTGTGTGCTCAATTAAGGTTTAAAAATTTTTTGTCCAGTAGAAGGACAAGTCGCGCAATATACAGGACGACCCGAATGTACATCCAGAGGGTAACAGCGGGATTCGAACCCGCTACCTTCATGCTAAATGAGATACATATTTTATTGCTTTAACTATCACCGGAACTTTTCCTAATAGTAGGAATTTTTACATATTTTAGAGCTTCTTTAGGACAATTATAAATTTTTTCTTCAGAAATCTAAAATAAAATTTCCTTTTATCACATCATGAAAATTATATCATTTTTGTAGTCTACACACATTAAATATAACGGGAGAACAAAACACTATTAAACCGGCTTTATGTCTCTGATTTCCTTGTTTCATTTAATAGCTTTCTAAATCAACGTTTCCTAAATGGTGTTCTGTGGAACCCGGGGGTTCCGTAAAAAAATTCAACGGGTTTTTCGAGAATTTAAATTTTTTAAATCACAAGTTATTTCTGAAACCTTTAATTATATTTATATCAAAACAATAAATCATAGCTTCTTTGATATTTATGAAAGTATTCAACTGAAATGACAGTAAAAAAAGAAATGGCAAGATATATAAAAAAAATCCCATCAGTTTTTCTCGTTGAACTTTTCAATTCAAAATATAAGGACCAAATTCAAGAATAACGAATTATCTTTCTCTGATAACTATTCTCAACAATTATAAAAGTTCTTTTTCGAAAACCATAATCAAACCATAAAATTATTCATTTTCAACTAATTATATATGCACCAAAAACAAATTCAGAACAAGTCTAAATGCTACTCCAGTCCTGTGTATTCAACTGTTTTAGATTTTTAAAAAATTTTAATGACTTCAAGATAAAATAATTATTGTTTAACAAACTGATTCTTCACATTAAATATTTACAAAATAGTTGATAGTCTTTCTTTGGTCGATATGTTTACGGCAGCTAAAAAAATCTATTTATATGTTTGGGGTTCCGTCAAAAGATTCTCGATCATTTAGAGTTCCATAATCGTAAAAAATTAGGAACCGCTATTCTAAATCAACAGAAATATATTCGAAGTAACAAAACTTGAGGAACATTGGCGAGAGTTGGCGAATTCACTCAAAGCAACCCTATTTATCTCCATCCTCTCCGTGCGAAACTTTTAATGTCATCATTCCTTGGTGAGTTCTCTTGTGTGTAGCGAGGGTAAATCAAATTTCGATTACGTACAAAACACGTGTTTCATAATTCATGCAGCAACAAGAAATAATCTCAAACATTTCACAGATGTGACATCATTTCCTTCTCATTGATGCAATAAAATGAAACAATCAGGAAATTTTATATTCAAATAATTATTTGATATTCAAAACTGCGGTAGTAAATAAATTTTTTAAAAAAATATGTAGACAATAATACAAAACATCACAGAAGATTTTGTTTGCTGAAGTTTAATGCTTACGAAGGGTACTTATTTTTACTTTTAAGATTATGTGTATACAAAATTCGTGATTATACAGTTAATTTCATTAGTTGGATATGATCTTGAGAAATACGTTAGTGTTATTAAATTTAATAACACATCATGCTGCATTGTTTTGTGCTTGTTTCAAGTCAAATATCTTATGATTTTAAGTTATAATCGCATTTAAATCTTCTATCATGATCGTTTCGATTCAGTTTCAACGGACATTGTGGAGGGCCACTGTAGTGTCCACTGGGCTATCGTTAATTATGTGTGTGGTTTTTTTAGACGTCCAGATGCGTTTGCGGACTTCTCCATTAAAAGAAGATAATGGTCAATGGAATTCTTCGACAAAAAGACGAACTTTGATGCAAAGATTAGATAAACAAAAAGCTGAAATTGTGCAAAATCATCAGTGGTTATCCGATGATGAAACGGATATCACGGCATATTTAAGCAGCGATGATAGGTAAGAAATTTGCTTCACACTATTAATTTTTTATACATTATGTGCTAAATTATTATAACAAATATTATAGTTGCACTAAATTACCAATGTTTTACTGATGATGAAACAATGCGGCATATTTAAGCAGCGATGATAGTTTAGAAATTTGAACCATAAAGCTATAATATTTATTGTACGAAATTTTACAAAATAATCAATAATTGTCCGATGATGAAACTGATTATACGGCATATTAAGCGGTGATAAAAATTAAGAAATTTGCTCCACACTATTATATTTTGACACATAATATGTTACATTATTATATCATACATTATTATATCATACATTATTATATCATACATTATTATATCATATGCTATTAGTATATCATATATTATTATACAATCAGAGAAGCCAACTGCTCCGGCCGCGTCACAATATTTGAAAAACCGGTAAACAACTAGAAACAAAAATTTACAAATATTTTACTAATTTTGCTTACTTTTTAAGAAATTTTCAGCATAAAGCTACATTATTTATTGTACAAAATCAATAGTTGCTCGATGATGAAACTGATAATACGGCATATTTAAGCGGGGATGAGAATTAAGAAGTTTGCTCCGTACTATTATATTTTTGAACAGTATATGTTATAGTATTCAGGGGTCTGTTTAGAAGAAAATTGGGTCCGTTAACGGACCCTTTACAAAATATCTTTTCATAAAAACGGACCCTTCACAAAATATTTTAACTTAAAAACGGACCCTTCACAAAATAATTTATCTATTAATCAGACCCTTCACAAATTTGTTTATCATCATTATTGTTTTGTTAATCGAATAAACCCTTCCCGGGAAGGGGGGGGGGAGAAAGACAAATGCAAACGATCTAAGTTTTGTCTTCGGCAGAAGCTTCTTCCTTTATTCGTCCGAAATGAATATTCTGCGTTCAGCAGTATAGGCTAAATACCAAATATTTGTATGTTGCATCTCTAATTTAGTAGCAGCAATTGCTGTTTATTTTTTAAAATTTAATTTTTTTAATTATAATTTTACAATGTTGAGCATAATCTTGTATGTCTTAACAATTTAAAAACTCCTTGAAAAAGTTTTTTTGCAATAACGGATCCTATTTGCACAAATTCACAAAAGCGAACTCTGGTTGAAAGAATGTGACTTAACGTTTATTTTATATTCACAAATTACGAGCAATTTTTTCACAATTTTACTAAAACGGACCTTTCACAAAATATCGGGACAGACCAATCGTATTATATAATATGTAATATTATAGTTGTACAAAATAATCAATTGTTATCCGGCGATGAAGCAAAACATCAGATAGCCAAATTTTTGAAATCGTGCTAGATTCTTGTTTTAACAAAATCAGTATAATATACTTTTTTCTACCACTGCATTTTAATAGTTTAAACATAGATAAAATAGACTGGCTAGTTATTTCTGGTTATATAAGTGATAGTAAAAAATAAATTAAGTATTAGACCACAATATGAGCTCAATAGTTATTTTTCTATCACAGGGAAAAATTGGCAGGTATGCTAGTAGATGAAAGATGCATATCATTCTACTTTTTTGCAGAAAATATTGTATTTTCTCCTGACCATAATACATTGTTTATTGAAATAAACTTATAATTAATTTTATTAACTAAAATAGATGCTACTAAAAAAATTAACTTTGATTTTATTTTAATCGATTATCATGCTTCAGTGACTGATACAGGATGAAATTTATACTCGGCTAGCTGCGAATGTGTTGATGATCTAAATTACTATTAGATTAAAATATGGCGTCAAAATTACATTCTCATCGCTGCCGAATTCTGCACAAGATTTTACTTTTATATTTAAAGTGGAAGCAAAGTTTATACTCCTCTTTTTCATTATTTGTCTTCTAAATAGAATTTTTAAAATTTAGACCTTCACTTTATGAAATTTAATTAAGTATATATTTAAATGCAAAGTGATTTTCCTTGGTGCGCTTATACTTCAGCATAATATAAAATTATCCCAGCAAAAAAAAAAGTAATTTGGTTGTTTGTTACATTACTTCTACTTGGGAAATTTATCCTCGGATAAAATAAAAGTTGGCAGATATGGAATACTTATAATCTACTACTGCGCTATAAATTTTATTCGGAGTAAGACCCGAGGATTGTGAGAGAGCCCAGCTGGGATTTGAAACAAAACATGTTTGCTTTGAGTTATGAGGAGTAATGTAAAAGCACTTAAAAACCAATATGGGCAATGAATGCTTCTTCTATTTAGAAAAAAAATGCAGTTAAATTATGTAAAAGGAAATACCAACAGAGATGCTGGCTGCACTGGATTCAACAAAATCTAAGAGAAAACGGTAGGCAAATACCGACTAAAGTTAGCAAAATTTTGGTTAATTTGAAACTTTTTATCAGTGTTGTCATATTGAATTACATACATTTGCAGGCTTGTGTGCGCAATTAAGGCTTATAAACCTTTGTCAAATAGAAAGACAGCACGAAAATATATACAGGGTAACATCGGGATTCAAACCAACGCCTCCTATAACTGAAAGCCTTCACACGGTTTTTTGTAGGTAGTCCGATCAGACCATTGTGAAGGATATCCACTCTCCGAACGAGTCATTTAATACAAAATCTAGTTAAAATAAGAAAGTGGTAGCAAATATATGACTAAAAATTTGTTTTATTTATGTATATTATTGGTTTGCTTTATTCACTTGTCAACCACTACAGATTCAATTCTCAAATATATATGATACATTTCTCACAGTAACTTTTATAAAAGGTTTTGGGTTCATGCGCACAACTGGTTCACTTTTTAAACAGTCTGCGCGGACTACTTACAAAAGACCGTGTGGAGGCTTTTTGATGTTGGAGGTGATGTTCAAACCCGCTACCTCCACGCTTTGCACAGCACTCAACCGGCGATACAACTGAAAGCCTCCACATGGTTTTTTATATGTAGTCTGAACAGACCACTAAGAAATCATACTAGTTCGATTACTTAGCGAAAGAGCTATTTAGAATAAAATCTAGTAAAAATATGAAAGTGGTAGCAAATATATGCCAAAAAATTTTTTTAACTTGTGAATATGATTGGTTTGTCTTATTCACTTATCAACCACTACAGATTCAATTCCCAAATATATATGATAAATTTCTCTCAATTAATTTTAAAATAGTCATTAATCACTTATTTAATAGTCTGCTCAGACTACTTATAAAATACCATGTGGAGGCTCTCTGATGTAGGAGGTGATGATCAAACTGGCCTATCACATAAGCCTTTGAGCTAGTTAGAAGAAGTGGTGAGCGGAAACTCTACAAAGCGTACTTACTAAACCAAGAATTAACTTCAAAATATAAGAACTCGTTACCGCAATAATCATTCGAAGCAAATTTGTAGTTCGTAGATCGTATCTATTTCTAAAGTATGAATTTTTTTTCCGACTGTCAATAAATTTTAAGCATGACGAGAATCTCGAACAAAAAATTCACTTTGCTGATTACCACTTCTTTCCGAAAACTAATTCTTGTTCCACAATTTCGGAGACGTAGGAGAATTTAAATCTTAAAAACTAGTTATGTCAAAAATCATCCAATTTGGATTGAAAGTGGAGCAATTTTTCGTTACAGGAAGATAGATACCCAACTTGAAAAAAATCATCACAGAAAATGTTTTCTACTTTTCTTTCAGGAATTTTAATTATTCTTTTAATTTTACCCGTTTTATCCCGACTTTTAATATTGAAGTGGTGCAAAAAGTGGCTTTATGAAGAAAGTGGTATAATATGTTATTCAACTAAATGGCTAATATCAACTGCTTGTTACCATTTCATTTCGAAATGTCCCTGCACCTTTTAAGATCTAGTGATAGAAACTTAAATCACTATTAAATTATGGAGGGAGGGAATCTGTTAATTCTCCCAGATAAAAGACAAGATTGAAACAATTGTCCTACCACAATATATGTTTTTGTAAAAGGAAACTCCCCTATAAATATGACGCTGGGCCATCACCTCCTACATCAAAAAGCCTCCACACGGTCTTTTGTAAGTAGTCCGCGCAGACTGTTTAAAAAGTGAACCAGTTGTGCGCATGAACCCAAAAGTTACTTCTTTCTTTCTTTATTTATACAAATTGGGCACCTGGGCCGCGCAGAAGGCCCCTATCCCATATATCATGAAGTAAAAAAAAGTTAATATAAAAGACAGTTTGAGTTCAGCAGTCTATGGGGTGGCTGTTACTGGGAGACAAGCACCTTGCTTGCATAACTGAAAGAAAATGAAAATAATTAGAGCAACTTGCTGTTAAACTGTGGATGGCTGTGGTTTGATTGTCAACGTGAAGTAACATGTCAGGATTTCAGTATTGGTAAAGTGTTTGATGCTATTGATGCTTTGGATTATTGATGTAGACTATAGATGCTGGAATTGATGACTATTACTTATGCTGATAGTTGTTGTATGAGGAGTCGGAGGTAAAATGAGCGGCTATTGGTCTTAGTTTTTCGTCTTTTCCAAAAGTTACTGAGAGATATTTATCATATATATTTGAGAATTGAATCTGTATTTGTTGAGAAGTGAATAAAGCAAACCAATAATATACATAAATAAAACAAATTTTTAGTCATATATTTGCTACCACTTTCTTATTTTAACTAGATTTTGTATTAAATGACTCGTTCGGAAAGTGGATAACCTTCACTGTTGTCTGATCGGACTACCTACAAAAAACCGTGTGGAGGCTTTCAGTTACAGGTTAATGTACTTGAAATAAATAAAAAGGTGCTTGTACTTGCTCAATAATCTATATATATATTTCTTTTATTTGGAACCATTTCTGATATTTCTCTCTCTCTGTCTCTATCAGGCCTGAAAGCGGGACGGAAAAGAGAAAATACTGGTACAAGAACTATTTCAATATTAGATAATATTCAGGAGGAAATAATCTATCCTCAACAATAACAATTTACTGTAAGGAAATTTTTCTCGTCGAAGAAGCAATTCTATATAAAAATTTTATCCGTTAAAAACGATTGGTAGTTATGGATTTTTATTATTCCCGTAAAAAAGTTAAAAAATGAAATTTTTTAGTTACCAGTTTTTACTCTTTTCCGTTTCGATATATATGGGCTTTCAGCCCTGATCTCTATTAGCAACATTAACCTCTTCTGACCTGATATTATCAATTTGTTAAAGTGGTAGCTATAATTTGAAAAATATACATACTTTAAAGTATTCATATATGCTGAAAAATAATTTCATTTCGTTTATTGTTAGTTGAAAAATTCAAAACTGATCTTATAAAATTAATTGGAAGTAAAGTTAATGAAATTTTCTGCAGTCTTGATATAAGTTCGTCACCACTCTATAATTTTTCCCAAGTTGGTGATACATTGGGTCTGAAGAGGATAAAGTTATTATTCATTTTGTCAGGTTTTCTTAAGAAATAATTTAAGTAGTGTAAAAAACTAGTTATAAGTTGGGTATTTATTTAGAAAAAATGTGATTTTTTTTTAAAGAAAAAAAAAATTTAGTACAAATTAATTATTTAGATTTATTTTTTCATCCCTTCTAAAATGGTTGTAGAAATTTGTAACATTTACGGTGCTATTTTACCGCCTACTATCATCATTAGGTAGAGTTATCTATCTTACGGTTTTACAGAGATGAAAATCATTTTTATACTTCTACTGTCTACTATGCTGAAAATGTCTCGATTGCATATTTACGGTGGTTTCAGATCTACCAACTTTCTATGCTTTTTGTATACACTTATTCTACTGGTAAGCAAGTTTATGATTTAATGTATTATTTTTTATTAATATAAAATTGTTTTCCACAACAACAATATGTATAAATGATTTGAAATTTTATATGCTCCGGCTCTTCCCTGGAGAGGTTTTTATTGGCAAAATTATCAAAAATTCTAAAATATTTGGTTTTTAAATGTCTACCACTCAATGAAATATTTTACAAAAGGAGTAAAGCCTCCACACGGTTTTTTATAAGTAGTCAGCGCAGACTATTTAAAGAGTGAGCCTGTTGTGCGCATGAATCCAAATTATTTTGAAAAGCATAAAGATTGGCAAATTAATTATTCTATTCGTGAAATTTATCTAGGAAAAACAAGACATTCGTGCTCCTCACGATGTATTTATAGGCAAACAACGGCCATTGAAACATAAACTTAGCTACCACTAGAAGAAATTTTCCCAAAAAAGCGTAGAAAGTTGGCATGCTTGTTAGAGTATAGCAAATTTAATATTAAAGTAAAAGATAAGTTACAGACAACTCATTAATAAATTATACGAATTCTATGAGAAGGAAGAAAATGTGATTCGCAGCCGTGCATGTTTTAAAATTGCGACTAAAGTTATACATTTATACCTGCCAACTTTTAGTCTTTTTCGTGATGATTTTCCCAAGTGGTAGTAAAATGAAAATTAAATTACCGTCAAATGCAGATATATATATTTTTTACTTTGCTAGGATTTCGAAACAGTTCATGTTAACCATACTTTTATATATATATATATATTTCATTTATTTATATGCAGTGGTAGAAAAAATCTTTTAAATTAAATTATAAATTTAGGAAATAAATAAAAAACATACATTTTTTTACTAGTTTACAAATAAAAAATAAAATTTGCTCAAATGCTTAAAAGTTTATTGTTTCGGATGTTACAAAGCTATGCATGTATTTAACGTAGACAAATAATGTGATTTTTTTTTTTTTTTTTTTTTTTTGCGCAAATGCCATTCCGTCGTTCAAAGAGGTACTGTTAACATCGAAATGTTGTATTTTTCGATCACTAGTTCGAAATGGCAAAGATGCCATCTTGCCTCGAAATGTGGGGAAAAGCTCATCTAGTAGCAAAATGTATGTTTTAATATTTGGTTCTTTGTTTAGTAAAATTTAAAATTATTTTATCCTACACAATATGTAATTTAATCAAGTGTATAAAATGTCATTTTTAATTTATCTTCGCGGCTGGTAAAGCAGCGGATCCCAATTTGTTTCGGCTACGGAACTCTGAAGAAGGATACTTCTTTCAGCGGAATCCCGACATTAAAACTAAAGTTTATTAAGGTAATTGTGAACGTCATAACTTATAAAAGACTATTTTTAATATATTTAATGAGAGGAATGAGGATTTTTCATCATTTTATTATAAACAATCTTAAATTAGGTTTTATATCTGACTGTTGAATTTGCAGTCCTTGCGCTCAGTCTAGTCTAGTTATAAATTTTTTTGGCTGTATATATACATAAGCTGAAAATGAATTTAAAAGCCGAATAAAAGTTCTTTTCGAAATGAATACTTAGAAGAACTGCTACAAACGTTGAAAATAATAATTAGCGAAACATATTTCTTTATTAATGAATGTTGTTAATTTATTTTGATTTGAAAAGCGTGGTAGGAAATACAATAAAATCGCATCATAGTAAAAATAAAATGACAACTCCCAAATTCATGAATTTGAGTTTTAATATTGTATTTTTAAAGGAACTTTTTTGAATTGTTCTCTACCCTAGTTACAGGTTCTGACATTTTAGTTCTGAACATACAAAAAAAGGTTACCTTTTTAATAGTAATAAAGATGTAACTTAATCAACAATGTTTTATAAATATCAGCAAAAAAGATATTTGGAAAAACATCTTGTGTTAACTGACATATTTCAAAATAATCGGTACGATCGCACGCTGACCATTCGGCCACCTGGTCGGCTCGGTAAAATAATAAAAATGAATTAAAAAATTGCGACCAGAAGGTGTGTTACATTTTACTTTTTATACATTTTATACTTTTTATACATACTTTTTATACGTTTGCTTCACATTGCATTCAAAATGTTCAGAAAATAATTTTTTTAACACACTAAGCGTAAGTTGGAAAAAAACAGCATTAAACAATTCTTCATGCTAACTTCTAAGGTAAATTCTGAAGACTTGCTCAGCTATAAATATATTGTTTACTTTCAGTATACAGTTTTGTATTTCTTTTTGCATATATCATTTATTGCCATTATTTCTGGTCTCTCATCTAGAAATATGATTGTAGCTGACAAAGTGAATTTACATTCAAAATAAACAAAACAAGATAATAAGGACGAGTGATTCTTCGTGGCCTTCGTTTAGAGTAATGATAAGAGCGTATGTTCATAATTGTAGAATTGTTGACATTCCAGCGTAAATAATTACTCTTATCTTTACGAGTTTGTCTTAAATTTTATTTTTACATTTAAAATCGTAGGAAAATTAATGCTTTTTTATATTTTGAATTTATAGATTTAATTTAAAATTATGCAAGCCGCCATTACAAATAAATAAATTAAAAATGCATAGTAATTTTACATTTGCGTCACATTGGTTCTCGCAAAATTCTGAATTTTAAAAAAATATATATTTTTGCCTATAGTTATAAATCTGTTCTCATCTCATCATAACGTAGAAAATTACCTTTGACCTCGTTCCCAGACAACTTGTACTGATTTTCCCAAAATATTTATTTTTATAATTAAAAGAATGGCAAAATTTATGCTCCTTTTATTTAAAACCAGGATTTGAAATTTTTATTAAAATGATTTTCACCACCACAAATTATAAGAAAATTAAACATACCCATAAATGAATGATAATTAGGGATAGTTATACGACAACATATTGTCTTAAATATCTGACATTTTAAAAAATATATTTCTGCTAACAAATGTTATAAGTTAGCAGGCATACAAATCTGAAAATTTCATATTAAATCAATTGAATTCTGTTTATTAGACACTCCTGGGCTGCTAATTTTCGAAGAAGGCAAGATATTGGTGTAAGAGCATGTTATTCTTAGAAAGATTATTTATCGTTAACTACCACTATTATTTTTAATATTTATTCAAATAAATACTTAACTATTCATGCAACTCGACTTTGTTCTTCCTCTCTCTTAAAATTTTCCAAAAAATTTCTCTGATAGAAATTAAACTTTTGAAACAACTTGACATTGCTTTTTCTATTTTATACGTTTTCCAAATATTGCTCTGAAAAAAATTAAACTTTTAACAACTACAACAAAAACAAAAACTTTTTGAAGAGAAAAGAAATTACTGAAATATCCGCTTGATTAGTATCAGCTAATGCACGTCTTCAACACATAATGAGCTGAAAAGATATTATTTTTATCTATGTATTATTACTTTTTAATGATATAGTATGAAACATTAACATTTACATCTAAAAATAACACTCAGCTTTTTAATGAGGAGAATGCAATAAGATTATATAAGATGTTTTGATTTGATATTATTTACCGAAATTTTAGACATGATGTAGAATTCTAGACACCGTGAAATCAACAGTACATCAATAACACTGTCTGTTAATTAGTTTAGATATGGTTTCCACAACAAAATATTAGGAAATAAATTCGAAACATGAGTATCTTTGTTTATTTACTTTATTTTCCTTTTCTGATGGTTAAAATAATGAATGAGAATGTTTTAAAATAAAATCAATGAAAAATTGCCGGAAATTGAAATACAAGTAATTAAAAATAATGCAGAAAATAAATATGTTTATCGATTTAAACAACAAAAAAAGTGGATCAAAAATATGCAGTTTTACGTGAATTTCCTTCATAAATGTTACAGTGGGGAATAATGCTTTTTTTTATTCCTGAGTGAAATTTTTTTTATTTGATCTTAGATATTTTAATGTCGCTGATTTGGAATCTGCAATCGGTTTCTCTCTACACGTTACAGTATTGAGGCAATTTACAATTTATTCCTAACCAAGATTGTTTAAAATTCAATCAAGAGAATACTAAATGTACCCACTTGTCTGGTGCGTAGGGAGTGGTAAAAAGAAAACGATAATATATTTCAGTTTATAATGTGATTCATCAGACTACTTATAAGAATTCGTGTGGAGGCTTTCTGATGTAGGAGGTGATGGTATTGTCCGTCCGTAACGTATGAAAATGTCATTCGTTTTACATGATTCAAAATTTCATGACCTTTGACAATTGTCAAAAACAGTGTCAAAAGGTTTTTTTTACATGACGGTTAAAACAAGATTGTCAATTGACAGAAAATTTCCAACCCTGCCTAATTATTATATTTTTTTAAAGTGCTTAAAAGGTGCTTATTTTTTGTTGAATAATTGGGCTACGCACCCTGTATAAACTTGTGCATTCAGTTCAGACAAAAATTAACGTAACTAAAAATATTTTAAAAAGATCTATTGCTTTCAGAACAAAACAAATTTCTGATTTGAAATCCCCAGACCTGACTTTGGTAAGATCAAGTAAACAAATTTTGGTAAACAAATGTCGATAATTTTATTTCTGTGCAACTACCACTAAAAAAATTTTTCCAAAGAAAGTATATTTGCATGCAACTGCCTAATGCTTTCTCGAATTAACTTTTGCTCCTTAACTTGAGCGCTCGACTTGATTCGAGCGCGATAAACCATTACCTCCTACATCAATATGCCTCCACACGGTCTTTTATAAGTAGTCCGCGCAGACTATTTAAAAAGTGAACCAGTTGCGTGCATGAACCCAGAACCTTTTATAAAAGTAATTGAGAGAAATTCATCACATATATTTGAGAATTGAATCTGTAGTGGTTGACAAGTGAATAAGGCAAACCAATAATATTCACAAATAAAAAAATTTTTACTCATACATTTGCTACCACTTTCTTATTTTAACTAGATTTTGAATTAAGTGACTCGTTCGGAAAATGGATATCCTTCACATTGGTCTGATCGGACTATTTATAACAAACCGTGTGGAGGCTTCAATTTTTATATTGTTTTCGATGAAGTAGATGTTCGTGTTCATTAAAATATATAAATCATAGATGCAAATACATTTTGATCTGAAATTTACCATCTGAAATATTTTTTTAAAACTAAAGTGGCAATCACATTAGAAATATTCAACCTAGCGTAAGCACTGCTTTCTGATTTTTCGCATTAAGAAGGGCTGCGCAACATTCCTGAGGAATGAACTTACTAAAATCGCTTGACTCAAATAGCCATAATTATTTATATCTAGCTCCATAATTTTAATATAAATATTATAATGTAGATCAGGAATCAATCGATTGCGATTATTCTGCAATAAACGTGTTAACAAATAACAAAAAATATTAATTTTATTTTGACATGGCTGTCAATTTTTTTTATTTTTTATTTATATGTTTTTTAAAAGTATAGCGGCAGCATTTTGGCCGCTACGGTCTCACTCGACAAGGAATTAGTCAGATTTAAAGATTTTTTTGAAAAAAATTCAAGTAAAACCTTTTAAAATAATCTGTGAAAGCCTTTTTTTTAACTACCTACCACTACTAGCTACCACTTTTTACTTTTCCCTCATTGAAACAAATTCATTGAAACAATTTTCCCTCATTGTCTTGTATAAAATTTCATGATTGTTAATTTATATGTCTTGGTAGTCCGGATATTTTATTTCTCACGAAATCAAAATAGTTATGAACTCATTTTAATTCCAATTTATTCTCTTTTCCGGAGCACAAACAGTCCTGATTGGTTGAACTACGATCCATTTATTTGAACTTTTTTTTTTTTGGTTGATATTGATTAATCATTTTCAAATGTCCTTTTTAAATGAAACTCTCGAATTATTTTTAGATAAACTCTTTCATGCGATGTAAAAGATTAATTGAATTTAAATTTTTTAAACCTAGGCTTTATCACAATAATTATCCTATAAGAAGCGAATAAATACCACACATTTTTTCTTGTCAGGACAATTCTTTTCAACCCTCACAATTTTGACTTGCCCATCACTATTTCAGTCACTTCTGGTTTCCAAAATCTCGAAACAAAGTGTCCTGACAAATGTTCGAATCGTTCTAACAACAGAAAAACCGAATAAATGGAATGCTGCAGCTATCAGAAGTTCCATAAAATTCTCATCTGGCCATGACATCTTCTGTGACACACTCAAGTGGTTTCTGTCACATCGACAAAAGCATATCCTAATCCGAAGGAAAGTGAAGTCATGGGTTAAGAAAAAAAATGTCATATTGACTTATGTAGTCATTGATAAGACCTTGCAAACAAGCATACAGGTACTCACGTGAGAGCATTCAGTAAAATGACACCTCTTATCAGTATCTTAATGTGCTTTTGGATCAAAGCTACTCACGCCGAATGAACACCTTTGTGCAGGATGTTTGGAAAGATAAATTTTCTAAATAATTCGAAACAATGGGTTTTATGTAATATCCTTAAAAACACGTTTAAACTTTTAATCTCTCCGACAATTATAAATATAGTCTGCTAAATTGGAAAATTACAATTGATTAACTTTATTAAAACTCATTTGTGTGTGGCGTCCTATTAAAAGGGCGGTCCCTTTTGCAAAAAAAAGAACAAGACAGCAGCATAAATATTTCATTATTATAATTTATTTTTCGGAAAATAGATACTCCTGCTTACACAATACGAATTTTATTTTATAACCGTCGTTCAATAGCCGATCCAATTTTATCTTTACGACACAAACAATGTTCAACTCCGTAGACATGTAATTTTGAAAACAATTTAGAAGACAAGGGAAATACTGGAACAAGTTTCCGGAGATATTAGCCATCGTGAAGGACTTTTGGATAGAACCAACCCGCATTTGCGTTACATGAAAAGGAAAACCACCGAAACTTTCCACTGTTTGCCTATCGGCAAGGGGATTCTAATTCATGATCCGTCTACCACTGAGGACATTTCATATCATCACTGTGGTCAGTGCAATCCGGGTGCGGAATTCCTATCGACCAGCCATCGCTGGGACTCGAACCCGGTCACCTCAATGGGAGACGAGCTCTCTATCCCCGGAGCCACCGCATGTCTGCACAATACCAATTGATATTATACCTTTTTACATTAGGGATCTAAAATCAAAAACGAGGTGTGTTTTTTTTTTAAACCCTTTGCAGACCGATGTCGCTTCTGAGGAGCCATCAAGTCTCCACTCTAAAATTTAAAATTTTTATACCTTAATAATTAGTTACCACACTATTTTAAGAATTTTAAAAAGTATAATAAAATACTCAATATTTGTAATTTAAATTACTTAGTATTTAAATTAACTCAAACAGCATTTAAAAGAATTCGGAGTGCAAAGGGTTTAAGCTGAGTGTTTCTAAAGGGAAATAACTGCAATGCTCTTATAAAGTAATAGAAAGAAATACATATTACCACTTTTTTAATGTGAAATATTTTTTGATATATAACTTAATTTTATAAATTAATTAATCTTTCTGCCAAAAGTCTCAGTCGCCATTCAGCAAACGCCTCCACACGGTTTTTTATAGGTAGTCCCATCAGACCACAATGATGGCAGACCAGTTTACGAAAGAGCCCTTTAATAGAAAATCTAGTAGAAATAAGAAATTGGTAGCAAATATATGTCTAAAAAGTTTTTTAATTTATGAATATTATTGATTTGTCTTATTTACTTGTCTACCACTACAGATTCCATTCTCAAATATATATGACAAATTTCTCTTAGACACTTTTAAACTTCAATTTGGGTTCAAGCGCGCAACCGGTTCACTTTTTAAATAGTCTGCGCAGACTACTTGTAAAAAACCGTGTGGAGGCTTTTTGATGTAGGAGGATACAGATGAAGAAGTCGGGTGCCCGCTGCCGCGGGCAGGAACTTCAACAATGACCAGATCAAGTCAAGAACTACTAATGGAAAAAATCAATGTTTTATATTTTAGCCTTTAATCTCTGATATAATTAGTTTCCAAGTGTTATTAACTACAATTATTTTTAAACAAATTTATAAGAACTGACTCTTGTTCAGTATAAAAAATTTTGAGTACTGGCAGATTTATTATTTGTTATTTCACAATCAATTTCAGTATTGAAGGGAACTGGAACTTTTGAGTTTAAATGTATGGGTTATAAAAATAATTAAAAAAATTTAAGAACTGATCATTAATGTAAAAAAAAAATAGATTGATTTGTGTAAATAAATTAGTAAAACTTTTTAAACGCACTCACATTTCTTTCTTTGTTTTTGATGTTATATCGATTCTTTTAAATAATACAAAGGTAACATATCTAAATACTAAAAGCTATATTTAAGATTTTTAGATCAATAGAAACTGCATCTGCAACTAACAATTTTTATTTATTAATTTTTTTCTAGTTTGATCATTTTTCCACAACAGATTTTTATGAACATGTAACTCTATACTATAAAAAATTAACATTATTATTAGTCCAAAATTTCTATGGTAGATTGTTAAAAAATAGTATTTCTAGAGAATCTATATTAAACTATGATTCCATAAACTTTTACAGTAACATTACTGCATTAAATTTCGTGAACTTTGTATGTTTACTAGTTTAATGCACTAACATTACCAGAAAAACTTATGAAATCACAGTTCCCTAGTTATTCTAGTAAAACTAACTTATTGTTTTTTTTTTCAGTGTGCTAAAAATTGATATATAAAAATGCTTTTATGGTAACATCACTACATAAAACGTAGTGACCATAGTATGCTTACTAGTTTAATGCAGTAACATAATGATAAGAAATTATGAAATCATAGAAAAAAATTTAGTATTAATTAGTAAGAAAATAGATTTATAAAATAACAAACTATAAAACAGGGTTCAGCGGTCCTTAATTTTTTTTAAAAAAAGTGGTGTCAATATTATAAGGAAGAAATGAAAAATTTCATTTTATTAGCTTTCACCTTAATAATAAATATACCAAGCAAAATATTTTGAAACTAGACTTTTTTTGGAACTCTTAAGCCTAGAGGTGAATATAAATTTATTAAAATGCTTTTTTCCTATTTTTAATACCACTTTTTAAATTCTTTAAAGGAACGTTCAGTACGAACCCTATTAAAAGAGAAAATATATGAACAAAATTTCCAGTAGCTTTAATTGACAGAAATTTTTAAAAAAATGCTGTTTATATAATTATTTGTCCCCTCAAGACTGACTATTCACAATTTTAGTGTTTCAAACTTATTACATAAACAAGGTCAATACGGATCTTATCAATACTATGTAACCAGAAGCGAAGCGATATTGATCTGTTACACAGCATATTAAATGTTTATTCATAAGATGTTTATCCAAAATTATTAAAAACAGGTTTGGTCACTTAAAAAGTGTCATTAAAGGGTTATTTAATTGAATAATAACCGCTAATGACCAGGACGTGATTTGGATGCATTAACAGATCATATTCCAAAATCAAGAAAAGCGTTTCCTGCGTTATTCATTAACAAAAATTGCAGAATTGTTTCTGCCTAGCTGTTATTTTTATTCACATTCAAATTAAACTTTATTGTGGAAGCGATATAACAATTGTTTTAACTGTGCAAACACTTCTTGTATTGAAAAAATATCGTTTTGACTTTTATGTGCTTATAATAAAAATAATTTTAAAACCTAGATAAAAGTATTAATTTACATGCTTTGTTACCATCTTAAAAAGAAAATTGGGAGATTCGGCAGCCATGTATCTGCTTTGTAATGTTTTTATTAACGCTTTAAAATCTGTCAATGTAAAAATAATTTCGCCGACCGGCTTGTGTAGGGGGCAGGGAACTGTCCTTGCATCAGAAAGGTTCTGGATTCGAATCCCGGGCAAGGCATGGATGTTTCTTTCTCTCTATCTGTGTTCTATGTCCTTTCTCCTTTGTGTGAGAATGTGACCAGCCCTATAAACAGGTTGTGGTAGTGTGACGTGGGCGACGCTGCTCCACCGCCGTGGCTTCGCCACAGGTGCCGACTAGGTAACGAAAAGAGATTTAGCAGTTCTGGCACTTTCTGTGGCCAATGGACAATAGTTCTAAGGGCCATTACAAAAAAAAAATATATATATATAATAATAATAATAAATAATAAAAAAATCTATAAAAACAAAATTTCGCTACATCTAAGATAATGACGAGAATTATGAATTTAATAAATGTTTGTTAAACTAATTTGTTACCTTTTTCTTTCGAAGGCTGAATAAAATAAGTGGCCACTGATGAAATGGAAATCGCTGTACTGAACCAAATCAGACTTGTACAGTCGGCATCGATTTATTTATTTTAGCATGAATCGTAGTAAGAAAAATTTGTTTGCTTCCGCCAGTACTTAAAAAGGATACCATAGATCGAAACAAAAAACAATTTTGTTGATTAGATGAAAATTATTTAGGAAAATATTTATAATCAGTGCGTGAATAAAATATTACCCAAATTCAACTCGAAATATTACTTATTACTCCGTGAAAATTATTTAAATTATAACTTACTACAACTTTCATTTATAACATTTAAACGTTTTTGAGCTTATGTTTGATAAAACTATTGAGAAAGTACATTAATTTCTAAAATTTTCTTCCTTATGTATCTGAATTGAAAATATTAATTGAAAATAAATTTTATGTACCTTATTTGTTATCGTTACCTGGCAGCAGAATATTCTCTAAAGAATATTCTTAACATAAGATGTTTATAAATGTGTGAGTTGCTAGTGTGCATGTGAGACATCTCTTTTCGTATAGTCTTCTTTCCAATAATTGTTTTACACAACTTTAATATTTTGAACAAATATTAAGATAATTAAAAATTAAACTAATGAATCCAAATAAATTCGTAATATGATGTCACCCATTTGCATAAATCACTTAGTACATTTTATTAAATTAGTTTTTTTTTTAAAAAAAAGATTTTAAAATTCAACGGTCTATAAATTTCTAATAGTCATTTTAAATTTTAGTTGTAGAAACTGAAGGTTTTAAAACCCTCTTTATCCTTCATAATTCAGAATACTAAGGCATGACTTAAAAAGTCACATCTGTAACATACATACCACACCGACCCCGAAGTCCGAGAACTAACCCCATACAGATTATGCTTATTGTTTAATTCTGTAAAAAAAAAGTAGGCACGGCATTTCTTTTTTAGTTGTTAACTTGGGTTAAACATTTATAAAGCACATTTTTTTGTTGCGTCCGTTTTATTAAACACGTATGTGTGTTACCTTTTCTAAAAAAATTTTCTTTATAGCCATAATCGTATTTTGCGCAAATATATTTTTTGCTGTTTAACATTATTTAAATAATAATATTTTGTTTTCAATGTAATGTTAACTGATCATTTCTGCGTGTAAAATTATTTCAAATAATGATTTCAGCAATAAAATAGTTTCACATTATTCGACACATTAAATTAAAAAACATTCTGAATATTTTTTTAATTTTTTGATAGGAAGCTGCAATGGTCTCAATATTATTTCAATTTACTCGCACATTATAGATATGTATTTTTAAAACTAGAAATACATATTTAATGTGATACATTTTTGAATATTAAAAATTAATTGTCAAGTGCTTGAATAAGTTAAATAGCATTCATTTTTAAAATTGAGAGAGATTTGTAAGTATTAATACAGTAAAATTTCACTTTTGCTTTAACTTTTGCAAAACCTTTTGTCAAAGTAGCCTATTTTTATTTTATAATATTTTATTTTGTTTTATTTTATTTTATAGGGAGTGGTCGAAGAAAAGTCTGAAACGACGTCTGCCAGGTGCAATTATCATCGGCGTAAAGAAAGGTGGAACCCGAGCTTTGTTGGAGATGTTAAAGTTACATCCAGACGTTGTAGCTCCTGGTCCTGAAACGCACTTTTTTGACAGACATTATGACAAAGGTCTGCATTGGTACAG
The DNA here is from genome assembly GCA_949128135.1 of Parasteatoda lunata. Lineage (NCBI taxonomy): Eukaryota > Metazoa > Arthropoda > Arachnida > Araneae > Theridiidae > Parasteatoda > Parasteatoda lunata. The sequence goes on from OX421978.1 coordinate 22,187,201, forward strand.
GTGCGAATGAAAATCCTTTTTTTCTTTATTTCCTCTTTCGTGGGATTATTGTTTTGTTTAGTTTTTATTAGATTTATAAACTTCATGATGGATTTCATCACACGGCGTTGTATTATTTTTTTGCAAAGAAAATAGAATTGTTGCGAATCATTATTTTTGACCTTAATTTGTATTTACCTTAAATAATACTTTTTTATTAGATTTACAAATATGCCCGATATATATATATATATATATATATATATATATATATATATATATATATATATATATATATATATATATATATAGTATCGATAGATATCGATGTATGTATATATATCTATATATATACATACATACATACATATATATATATATATATATATATATATATATATATATATATATTACTCCCAAGAGGATATTTGTTTCTGTTAACAGGGTTTCCGACGGCCTTGAAAATTTAAAAAAGTGATAACGAAAATAAAACAAATGTCGATATTTAAATTTCTGTGTAACCGACCACTAAAAAATGTTTTCCAAAGAAAGTATATATGCATGAAAATTCAAGCTTTTAAGCCACTTAACGATAAAATGGTATCTTAAAATAATAAATTTCTCCTAGCCTTAACCACTATCAAAACTTTTAAAGGACTGCAGAAGCCCTATGTTAAGAACTTAAAAAGGACTATTCTTGTCTTCTAATCCTAAAGAAAAATTTCATATTATTAATAAATTGTGGTAGGCAGAACAATCTTGCTACCCCAAAATAAATCCTAAAAATGAAAGATTTGTGATACCCCCCTTTTTTTTTTCATTTTAGAAAATAGAAACAGACTTTTAAAAAGGATGCAAATGGTAAAAAAGTTTAAATAAAAATTTGATCTAACTATTATTATAAAAACAAAAATCAATTTGTACTTATCAAAATTTATAACTTTTTTAGCTTTATCAGTCTGAAAAACCAAATAATTTTAATCCTCACGTGACTCATTTGTAAGCAGGGCTACCAACTCCTTCGATTTGTGGAGAAAAAAAATTTCTAAGGTAGCGAATTTTATATTTTAATTTTAAACCCTCAGTATAGTAAATTTTGTTTAAGGTTATTATCCACACCATTACATGTGAATGATTCAAACGAATTAGTTTTCAATGACTATTATCGGTCGTTTCCTGGCATAAATGTGCATTGGTAAAAAAAGATATTTCGTGAAATATTTTAATTTTTTTTTTTTTTTTCCTGGCAAAATCTATAGTTATTAATAATTACTGGTGCCCTTTCACCAAAAATGGCGCCAGACCAAAAGTATTGAAATCGATGATAATTTTAAAAGTTCGAATGTTAGATCGAATATTATTTAATTTTATACAACATTAATAGATAGAATTCGTGAGTCTATAGTGTTTTCTAGAACGGCCTATGATATTGCATCCAAGAGAACTATCATAAAAGCTGGGCTAACAATTTTTTTCCCTTTCTGGAAAAACTCTTCTAATAGTACTAAGTTTATGTTTTAATTCATTATTCTTTGTTCAGTAATATTGATTTACTTGTAAGTATGAAAAGTCACTTTCTTCCGTGGGGAGGCTTTTAAAATGTTGGCTAAATAAAATAAAATTCAAAAAGTTTTTGTTGAATTGTCGTCCAATCAATGAAATATTTTACAAAAACGCTGTAGTTTTCAGCCCTGTGTAAAGTCAATGTATAATCTATGTATTCAGACTTCTTTTTATAAAATGCGAATTTTCCATACAAAACTCTATTAAAAAATTTCTAATTTGTTTTATTATTTTTTTACAACAAAACCATTCACTGTAAGAAGATAGAATTCTTTAACAGCAAAACCCAAAGTTTAAAAAAAAATATATAATAATAATAAAAAATTCACGCAATATGCTCCCCTTAGTTGCGGAAGCACTTCAAACTCTCTGTTTGTCGTTTCGCATCAAAAGCATTTATGGAAATCATTACTTTCGAAAAAATGCCCGAACTCAATGTCGGCTTCCTCATCGGAGGTCCTCTGGGGTTAAAGAGCGAAAACAACCCAAGAGCCCTTAACAACCCCCGAATCAGTGATAAATGTTTTATCGCCCAGGGTTTTTGGTTCACTGCTCGACCTTTGAGAGATCTGGTTCTGCTCAGAGTCTGTCGTCGGCTTTTGCCGTTCGTATTTAGCTTCACCAAAGCTTTTCCTGGTTTTTTTCGTTTTTTTTATTCGTGATTCTAATTTTTTAGATCGAAATCTTGGCGATGTTATGATCTAATAGGAGCCACGGGAGATGACTTATTGATAAGAAGATGAGCATCAATTAATCTTCGGATTTTACTTTATCACCTCGCTAATGTGATGGGGACAACTGTTTATTATTAGGTTGTTAGCGCGATTAATTTCCCACTCTTGTGATTTGCGGTAATGGCTCTTCGGGGGGATTTTGGAGTTTAAAAAAAATGAGGATCTCCGCCAATTATTCTTTTCATTATGATTTAGGAAAATGAGTGCTTAATTTCATAAGGCTAGTTGCTAACAAAATAACGTTTACTTTTTTTTATCGTTTCAAATTATTTCTTTTTACATTCACATATAGTATCGTTTAACAATTACTTTTATATCATCGCTAGTTTCGTTTAATAATCTTCTGGCTTTATAAACATATTTGAGCCACAAATTCATTGAAATCATGTGTCAGTTTAATGATCATTCAATTTCATCACGATTCAGTAAATGAGTGCTTAATTTCAAAAGGTTAGTTGCTAACAATGTATTGTTTACATGTTTTTACTATAGGTACTATTTTATTTTGATTTGTGAATACACTTCTTATCGTATTTTTCATATCAACAGATATGATATGAAGAAACAAAAAGTATGACGTATTGTTATATTATGAATTTTTATTAAACTGCTAAATTAATTGAATTCAATTTTTGTGAGTTTAAAAAACATAATTTGAAATAAAAAAAATTAGGGAAAAATGTATCAGTCAGTGTTTTAACGAACTAGATTAATTTTTTTGTTGTTTAATAAAATTGCATTTTCAAAGCATTATAAAGGAGTAAAAAGTACATGCACGGGAATTAAAATTATTAAAAAAATAAAAACAGTCGTCCATTTTAGAATAATGACAAGTGCCAACATTGTTGTGTATAACTATGTTATATTACCTCTGTCGCAAGTAATGAAACGTCCACTTTTCCATCTCTTTCCCTAGTTTTGATAATGTTTTCTTCCTCATATTAGAAATTTTAATTTGCATGTTTTTAACGTTTACCGTAACGCTAACGTTATTTTCTACTCTTTAGCGATTAAGCTTTTTCTACATATTTGCTGTGAAGCTCGTAAAGGTTAAATAAAATTGGTGCTAAAGCGTGAAACTATAGCGCTGTGTAAAATCTCTCTGCTATAGTCCTTTTTTCGCTCACTTACACATAAACTTTCTTTAAGGTGTTTCTATATAAACCCTTATTGACTATTACGACTGAACTACCTATTATAATGACCTGCCTTTCAATTGACTTCTTTCCGTGGACGGACTAAACCCAATCATAAAGTGAAAAATTATTTTCCATTTTAAGTTATGTTTTTTAAAAATAGTAAATAACAGAATTTTAACACTTTTCACTTATGGATGGATGGAAATTTTACGTCTGTAAAATTTCTATTAGCTTTGTTCTATTCTTTGAGACCCCATTTTTATTAGCTTTGATCATAATCTTTCAAAGTTAGTAAGTTTTGCTATGAAAAGTTTTCTAAAACTTTGGTAACTGTAAAAAAAAGGTTGTTGTTCCAAAGTTTTAAAACAGAAATGTTCACATTATTTGGTTCAAACCCTGCATTTCATAGGTTTAGCAAAACACTCCCGCTACGGTCTGTTGTTGGTTAAAGAATTCCTGTAGGCTAAGACTTCACAATTTCGAATATTGCGGACAGCAATGACTACTTTTACTTATAACCCAAACTGGTGCTCAACCACTTGAGTTGAGCTTCAATTTACCACAGATAATAGAACCCGGGTCCTAAGTGACAGCTCAACTCCTTAACCCCTGTGCCATTGCGGCTCATTTTATAAAACTGCTGAGCAAAATATATAGTCTCTTAGATTTTTAATAATATTTGATAGGTGTTACTATAGCTAACACTCATGGGAAAAAAACTCATGGATTATTAGAAATCATATGAAAAATATTTACTCCCGAATATAAAAGCTAACCTTTTACAGTAATATAGCAACCTATTTTCGGAAATTCTTCCAAAAGTGTATTAAAAAAAATTCAGTGGAACATTAAACATTAGGGCCTCATTAAGAACAAGCCATAAATTCGGATCGTATTTCGTGGTAAATCTTAAGAAAGCGAAAGTTATGTGCGATTAGCCAACGCGTGCGACAAAATGAACATAAATTCTGGAATCCCCCATCCCACCTTTCTGCCTGGTCGCTAATGATTACTATTTTACTTCCTCCATACACCACCAACTCATAACGAGTCGTGATGAAAAAAATCGTGATATAAAATATCATATTAAGCTATTTCCCGTGATTCCCTTCTCCATCATAAATTGGATGCTTTTATGATAAAAAAAATTTTTTTTTCAGCTTGACCTTATAAGATTATGACTTTCTGGAAAAACTTCTGCTTAAAATTTGAAACAATATATTACAATTGTAACCTTTTTTTTGACATTTATGTAAAAATAGATAAATTCAGAGACGGATTTAAAATTGTATGGAGAAATATAAATTTAAAAAAAAAAGTTTATGAGGTTTGCACAGAAACTTTGATCAACCAACATTAACAGAAATGTATCGTGAAATTTAAATGCTTATTATGAAACAACCTCATATCACAAAGTTTTTATAAAAAATCAATAAATTGTGATAAATTTTTGATTTTAAATTTAAAAACGTGAAAAATTCAAAACTTTTGACCGCTTTCTTGACCAAACTATTGGGAACATATTTTTCAGATTTCATCTACCCCCTATATTTTGAGAGTCAAAAATCCAAGTCAATTTAAAAAAGGTATGTTTGCTAGGTATGACCAAGCAATAAAGATGTTACTTTACTAGATATTTTACATTTCATTCGTCTTCAGTTTTGCAAAAGCTCTCAATTGTCTTTAAAAAGTAGTGTATATTGATAGTTGCAAACGTATTAAAATATCGAAGCTGATTTTATTTTTATTACCACGTTTAAAACTTTCTTGGCTAGCGGAGACCATGAATAATGTTACAGAATTTGTGTCCATTCGTCTTATTAAATTATATAAGTAGTAAACTTTCGTTTTTTTAAAAAAAATAACGCTTTTAACATTGAAAGATTTTAAACATCTAAAACTCTCAGGACATAAAAATTCACTCATCATTCGTCTTATCAAATTGTATAAGTAATAAACTTACTTGTTTTAAAAATTAACGCTTTAACATCTAAAGATTTTAAACATCTACAACCCTCAGGTCAGAAAAATTCACTCATCATTCGTCTAATTAAATTATATAAGTAGTAAACTTACTTTAAAAAAAAACAATAATAACGCTTTAACATCGGAAGATATGAAATATCTGAAACCCTCATTCCATAAAAATTCACTCATCATTCTTCTTATTAAGTTATATAATAATTAAACTTACTTTTTTTTAAAAAATAACACTTCAACATGGAAAGAATTGAAATATCTGAAACCCACCGGCCATAAAAATTTCATGAGGTGGTATAAATAACAAAACGAATATCGATCATTTAATACATCTATTAACACCATTATATGTTATTTTGGAAGAAAGAAAATATTTGTTTAAATATTCGTTCTACCAGACCTTAAATATTAAAGTGGTATCTTAAAAAATGAAATTCCTATAATGTTTAACTCAAATATATTACGTCCCTTACATTATTTTAATGGTATGTAAGAATCCTAGAATATTTTAGCAGGTATATTTATCTTAAAAATATGCATATAATTATGGCCGAAATTTTATTATATATCGACGTTTGTTTCATTTTTGTAACTGCTTTTTAAAACTTGTCAAAATGTGGAAACCTTAAGTTAACAAATCTAAGAAGTTTCTCAGTTGTTATAATAATGAGGCCATATTTTATAACGAGACCATATTTTATAGCGTTCAATGACCAGAATAAATATTTTTAAATCGAAGTTCCCATTTATAAAAAAAAAAGAGCTAATATTTATATCAATTTCATACGATTAGCTTCTCAATATGCTATTCTTAGGCTTTATTCACACTATAACACCATCTCAAGCACCTGATAAGACAAAATAAACAAACAAAAAAGCGTATCGCAACTTGTGCAGACTCGTTCTTGGAATTTTCGAGACACGAGCTTCGGTACAGTATTCTCTTTATCTGTTTTCATTTCACAACTTTCGTAATTTAGATCAAATGAGACGTTTTACGACTGATATCTTTAATTCTAAGATAGTCGTCTTAAGAGGAAATTCCCAGCTCTAAAAATAAACATTGTCATTCAAATCATTAAAATGCTATGTTTTTACGTTTAACTTTTCTCGTTCCTGCCTCTTTTTTAATATGGATAGAGATTGATATGCACAGATATAGGTTCTAATCATAACTTTCTTTTCACTGTAGTTAAAATTTTCTTGGGTTATTCGGGCTTATTATTTGGTTAAATTAGTACAGTTATCAAGACTGTAAAGGAACACACATTCAAATTTTTGCTTACTCAAAGGATTAATTTCCTAACTGGTAGTGACTGGTGAAAAGACAATCGAAATACAATTGGGTACTTACAACTAGAAGTGATGTCAATTAAGTTATGTGAATTATGTCAACTAGCCCTGAAAATTAGCACTCGCTGTCAGACGAGTCAACAGAAAAAGAAGGGACGGTTTCAATTAAGCAAACAACCAATCAAATTTTTTTTCTTTTCTCTCTTTTTTACCTTTTGAAAATTATTAACTGATAAAAGCACATCAATGCAGAAAGTCTCCGAAAAACAGAATCAATTTGTAATGGAAAAATTCATGTTGAAAGAGAATTCTATAACAATTCACAAATTTCAAAGCTGTAATGTATGCATTAAATGTATTTCGCCTCCCCAACTATTTTCAAATATTTCATTATGCTTAGCTAAATTCAGTGTGTTTAACAAAATTTATTAATCCAAACGAGAAAAAAAAAATTTCAAAATAGTGGCTATTAACTAAAAAGGACTTATCAATATCGGTTACTGACTCATTTGGTCTGAGAAAAAAGTGGCAACTAAGTTATAAAAGTCAAACGGCCTCTGGTCACGAACTGAAAATTTGAATTTTCACGTTGACGTCACTTGCAGGCATCCAATAGTAGGAAAAATTATTTGACAGATTTGCCAGTATGTAAACAGACTGTCGTTAAAATAACTTGCATAAATATGTAATTTTTTTATTCACACGAAATGATCAAAGTAATTTTGAAACTTCAATTAGTAGTACAATGTACAGGATAGCCACAACCGGCAAAAGTTTAAGAAATAATTTTAAAAAAAAAAAAAAAAAACTATAAGACTAAATAATCAAATTGTTTTTACTGATTCCTTATCTACAAGAATATATTTGTAAATTAAATGAAATATATCCTATAAATTAAACAATTATAACTGGACTAAGAACTCAAAATTTTCAGAGAGATTAAATTTATTTATTTATTTTTTTTTTGTACAGTTTACTAATATTATTTTACTCTTATATCAATTAATATTTAAGCAATATTAACATTTCAAATATGCATAATTTGAAACTTAAATTATAGTGGTAGTTACGATTGAGTAATTAAAAAGATAATAAATGAATAAATATGAATTCAATTCGTATTTATTCATTTATTATCTTTTTAATTCAATGGAATTAAATTTCTACCGTTTTTCACATTTTCTGTCGCCTGTGGCATCCCTATTAAAACGAGTGAACTTAATTCTTAAAATTAAAACGATTAAAATTCCCAACAGCTTCTTTAAACATTTGTCAACCATTTTTTTAAAGTTTTTCTCTGTTGTGTGGCCTCTATACACTAACTAAGTGACCTGTAATAATATGTTGCTTCCATGGGAAAAGAGGTACGTTTAAGTTTAAATTAATAAGACAATTTATTTTATTTTATTTATTTATTTATTTTTTATTAATACCGTTTACGTTACGAAAAACATCAGAAATCCATGATTGTAGATGCAAACTATAATCATTATGTTGTTACTGTAGACAGAAATCATGTTTTGTTTCCCTAAGCTAATAACTAACTAGATAATAGAAAATTATTCATTAAAAAAATTTTTTTTTTAATTGTTCTAACGAGATTGCTGGGTGTCAAATGGCTCAATTTTGAATGAAATGAAATGAAAATCATGAATTGATTTCTGATAAAATGCAATTAATTTTTTTTTTAAGAATCTTAAAATCACCAAACATGCGCAATGCCCCATTTATCTAACATCCCATCAAATAATTCATGAAAAACAGAAATATTAATAATGTAAACTTTCTGAATTTTTCTACGTATATTTTTATTCTGAGAACGCAAAAGGACGTTAAATTCCACGTGTTCATTTAATTCACTTCAATTATCAGAACGAATTTTGAATAGAACTCTGATAGGTCAGCGCTGTCTAAATCTGTATTGACCTTCTCCTCTGTCCATATATTTCATTGACACTAGCAGGTGGTTACTCGCGCAGTGGCACAATCGCCTTCAGGACCCTTCAGAATATTCTCATCCTTGTATCGTGTTACAACGATTAATTGGAGTGCCCGCCCAGTCTTAATGTCGTGTATATATTACGATCCACATTAGATAGACACAGGTTTAGTGATTCTTGATTTTCATAATTTTTACATTAGGCACTGGGTCCGGGAAACTTAAATCATCTCTAATGATGTTCGATTAACTAGAAAAAAATGTTGGGAAAGATATTAGAGATTCGTCATTTCACGATATTTCATTACATATCTGTTTTTTTTTTTTTTTTTGAAAGGTGTTAATTATTTGAACTAGTGAAGAATGAAAATTTAGATATTTATGAAACATATGTTTCTAGGCCTAGTTTGAGCATTCGTATTTGCCTAATTTGGTTTTTTACAGTGACGCCTCAGTAGAGAAAGTGTGTCATTTTGGCAAGATTAATATCGCCACTCCTCTATTATTTTGTAAATAATAACTATTTTGAAGAAAAAAATCGAAGGACGTTGTAACCTACCTATTCTTTCATTATTGTAATTGTTTCCAAAGGTGATTTTTTTTTATACCAAGAATTAAATTAAAATATGATTATAAAGTATCATCAGTATGAATATTAAGTAAAATCAGTGTCTTTAAATAATAAAAAAATTATAGAATAAACTACTATTTTCAAGCAGAGATATCATGCTGTTTCGCTTCGTAAAAAAAAAAAATTTTAAAAAAATAATAAAAAATAATTTTTTTAACGAAATTTCAGTTTTTTTAGTTTAGTATTAAGTTAAGTATTATTTTTAGTTTCATTTTAAGTAATTTTTCCACCACTAATTATCAAAAATTCTAAGTGTGATATGAAATGCAATTTTACTGCAGTTGTCCATCACCTCCAACATCAGAAAGCCTCCACACGATTTTTTATAAGTAGTCTGCGCAGACTATTTAAAAAGTGTACCATTTGTGCGCATGAACCGATCGATTTCTGTCATCAAAAGTAAAAAAAATTTCATTTTAGAGGTTGATTCTCTCCAGCTCAGGGTATAGAGCGTTCGATTTATAATGAGATGAACCGGGTTCGTATCTCAGCGATGGCGAATCGATATGAATTCCGCATCCGGCTTGCCACGACCACAGTGCTGACGGGAAATATCCTCAGTGGTAGACGGATCTAGAGTCCCCTTGCCGTCAGATAAACATTGGGGGGTTCTCGTGGTTTTCATCTCCATGTGACGCAAATGCGGGTTAGTTCCATCGAAAAGTAATCTACGAAGGCGAATTACTCCCAATACTTGATCCTGGAGTTCCCTCGTCTTCTGGATTGGGTTCAAAATTACAACACTACGGAGTTGAACCTTAGTAGTGGTAAACCCAAAAAATAGGGTCGGCTGTTCCGCGACGACGGTCATAAAATATTTTCAACTTTTTAAAATAAAAATTTCTTTATTGCACTTCTCATTAATAGTATAATGTTTTTTTTTTTTTCTTGTTGAATCAAATGAATAAATAAAACCGAACCTATAATTATATCCTATTAATCGTTCTTTCCAGTTCAAAGGAGTTAGGGGTTAATTTAAAATGCAATGCCATCAACAACAAAAAATTAATTATTATATCTATTAGAAAAATAGTCCTTACCAGCTTGAGAAGAGCTGATGACTATAGGTCATAAACCTCAAAATGTGAATCGCATACATTGAATACTTATCAATTGTCAAAGTAATTTATACGATTAAATATAGATATGCTGTCGTTTCAGATTAATCATTTTCTCACATGAAACACCTGCTTTAAGCTAGAAGATCCTCGATAAATGATTCTTAAATAGTATCAATTCAAGTTTATTTTATTCTAGGAAACGATCCCTTTTTCGCTTGTTTTTCGTTCGATAACTCACTTTGGGTTTTCAATTCATAAAAAAAAAACACTTTAAATGCATTTTTAAAAACAATTATTCCGAGTAAATCTTCGTTAAAATTGAAAATTCCGATAAATACTTTAAACGTATTCTCTAAAAACAATTATGTCGAATATTCTTCATTGAACTTTAAAAAAAAAAAAATCTAGATTTGAGATACGTAAAAGATTCCTATTACATATTCATCTTATCTACCAAATACTGATAAGTATAAAATCTGTTAATTCAATTTTAATAGATATAATATATATTAATCATAGAAAACGCTAAAATATATTGAAAATTACACAAATATTAAAATTTACTTCGAAAATGAACAAGAAAGCATAGATTTCTTTTTTCGAAAGAAAAGAAAATCTTTAGATCATGTAAGTATACAATATTCTTTAAAGAAAGGTCGACTTGTTACCAAAAATTTTTTTTCACTTATATAAATATAACACAAATTAGCCCTGACACGATTGCATTTTTATCGTTTTTCTTTATTATTATTATTAATCTAATAGTAAATTATATTTATTATCATTTTTTCTCATTAATAGTATATTTTTAAGACCATTAAAATTTGTAACGACAGGATGTACAATGTTTGTTATTGTTAATAAATAATTAATATATAAATAAAATAATATTTTTGTTAAAAATTAACATTAAAATCAGAAAACAATGTTAAAAAAATCAGAAAAATTTTTGTTGAAGAAATATTTTCTGTTCCCTTTTCTTTCCAGTTTGAAACGAATAATTTTGTTTTTGTCTTATAGAACAATATATTTTAAGCGTCTTTAAATTTTTCATAAAAATCTCATATTTTACCTAAAATAGAGATCAATTGATATTACAATTTCTTATCAAACAAAAATTTATTTTTTAATCTTAAATTAAACATTGATAACTGCTAAATCTATTAAGCAATACAAATGTGAAGATTTTAAATTTGAAAAATTAGAAATCACTCTACTTAAAACTCCAGAATTAAATTTTTTATCTTCTTTAAATATTTTTCATTACATTATTTAAATTATTATTCGTTAGATAAAAAAGTACATGTGTAATGTAACTTCTACGCATGATTACAATTAAAGTATAATCGATGCAAATTTTAATGTTACTATCATACACTTGTACAGATAACGGTAATTTGATATTTACATACCTTCTAATTATTACGGAATTTCCGTAGATTCAGAAAGTACTTTTCCTAGAGTTAGCAAAATAGCAATATACGATAATAATATAGGTAGCAATTATTATGTAGTGCTGAACAAAGCTCTTTTATACCTAATTTATTAAAATAATGAAACTATTTTTCTTAGAGGTAGCAAAAGTAGCTTCATTATTTTAATAAATTAGAATAAAAAAGAACTTTTCCCACCACTACATATTAATAATATAAAAGTATAAATAAAAAGTCTTTTAACTTCCTGACGGAAACATAGCCAGACTAAAACAAAAAGCATGCAGCAAACTCTAGGTACATACTACACTCAAAGGATTGCTCTATTTATCCGTGATCCCCCCTATCGTTACATATGCTTCGCCAGTCTTGACAAATATAACACTAACTCAGCTAAATAAATGAATAGTCTTCCTGAATAAAATACTAAGAAAGATAGTTCGGAAGAAATGATACAATACACCACGACATCAAAATAGATGCAATAGACAAACATCTAGCTAAATTAAATAACAAATTCTACGAAAAAGCCACCTCTTGCTCTACAGCAAATTTCAATGAAATATTTCTATTTGAAAATTTAACTGAAGACAAGAACATCAGACCAATAGCAGCATACTATTGTAGTGATGCATCATATTCCCGACATCAATAGCATATAAAAAAAAAACTCATTTTCATCATATCAGCTTAGCTAAAGTTCATACTTTTACAATATAGTCTTATCACCCTTCTGCATATAATTACACAGTCAGCACCTCAATGATCCACATGAATACTCCTTTACTTCATTTGCATTCCACAACCTCATCGAAACACCTCAAAGATCAAGCCTCAGGTGCCCAGATGTTTTATACAGTTTAAGTTTTCAAGTTTATTTTCTTAACGATCTAAGTTTTAAGATAAATACATCTGTTCAAACATTTAAGTTTTCAATTTTTACTTCTGGAAAAGTATTAATTCGTAATCCTTAGAAAAAGAAATTTCCGCTTCAATCAGTGGTCCTAATTTTGAACAAGTCGGGTTTTTTTTTTAGAAAAATTATTAAGGATGGTATCTTAAATATTTCAATCTCAGCAATTAAAAAATTATGACGTTTGTGTGCATTACAATGTAATGGGGCTAAATTCATCATCATCATCAAAATTTATTTGGGCATCATCATCATCAAAATTTATGAACGGATGCAATTTTTATATTGAATTGCTTCTTCGCCGTGAAAAATTTCCTTACAGTGAATTGTTATTTTTTCTTTTCCATCCCGCTTTCAGGCCTACTACAATACGATAAGCAATATGTATCGATAAGCTTATAAAGCAAAAAATGTTCTCAGGGTCAAATGACCCGATGTGGTAGACAACGGTATACGACAGGTATTACTCAACATAAACAAAACAAAAAAATATATGTAAATAGTATAAGAACTGTAGATTAATTAGTAATAAAAAGTCAAATTTTCAGAAGTAATAAGATGATTTTCAATGCAAAAGTTCAAAATGGGTCATTTGACCCGTTATGGTATTATTAGTGTTAAATACGTGAACAAGAATCATCCTTTTAAGACCTATCAAATTTCCTATTAAATGCGATGTTGATGCTATTCATTGAAAACCTAGCTTTTATCAACACATATTTAAAGACATTATTAGTCCTTAGAATAACATCGTTCATCATTTTAAATTAGTTTAGTGAAAACTGTCGGGCGATCGCGATTTATATAATCAGAATCGATTCGGCTTAGTTTGAAAGCTTTGGAAAATAATTAGTGTTCTATCAGCGACTCGATCAATGATCTAAGGTGCAGTTGATCGATCAATTTATCAAAAGAACGGGCGAATTAATCTTAAATGAATCTAAAAGGGATTCTTATACCAGCAGGAGTTATAATAGACAGGTTTGATACTGTTGCAAGAGGATATTGCATTTGTAATGAAAGCACATTTTAAAATTATTGCCCAACATTAAGATTTTTTTTTTCCAGTTCTAGAAATTCCTTTTTCTATGTTGCGCCATCTTAAATATAACACCTGAAACTTAAAATTTAAATACTTAGTCCTTTTTGTGTCTTAAAATTTAGGCTTAATAAAATTTAGGCTTAATAAAAAGTAAGCAACGACAGCTCTTAAAAATCATCATGCGTTAATTAACAAATAAACGTTAATAAACTGAAATACTATCGAATATTTTTTATTCTAAATTATGTTTAAAATGGCAGTTAAGTTTAAACACGCTGCCACATTTAAAACAATCAGTTTAGTTATAGAATGTCGTGTAAAATAAGAAAATTAATAGAATAATACAAACTATCTATCCCTTAACTGAACATTTTTATACGTCAAATGAATTCAGACTTGCTGTTAAATAGAAATTGAGAGCATTTTTAGTGGTCTACTGTTTTATATTGTCCAAATTTATGCAACGACAAAAACCAATACATAAAGGAAATAAAATTTATATTTTATTATAAATTATATATTCCTTAACAAAATATTTTTTTACATCAAATGAATTCAGACTCACTGTTAGAATGGAAATTTATAAACTTTTTAGTGGATTACTGTTTAATATTGTCCAAATGTATACAGCAACAAAAATACACAACTGAATAACAAAATTTCCATTATCACAAAATGTAAGCAATTTCAAAAATTTAAAAAAAAAACTTAAAAACAAATTAGAATTTGAAAGATTTTTTAAACATCAATTGTAAATTGTACTTATTTTCACAACAGTGAAAGCACACAAAATAAAACGTAAACAAATACTCAAATAGTTCCAGTAAAGAGAAGAACCAACTGCGTTTAATTTTTAGAAGAAAAAAAACATTTTGTAAACATTAAAAATTTATTTTTCTCTTTAAACAAACTTGATGCCACTTGCAAATTAAAAAAAAAAAAGTAAGATCGATGTTGAAACGAAGAAAGTTTTCTTCATGGATGTTGTACTAAACTAACCAAACTAAATAACTCAACAAGATCAGGTTTAACAAATTATTAATACTTGCAATTAATGTCTTATTTTAAGAGTTGTCTTGTTTTATATTAAATCTTATGTACTAGACAACAAGCATGGCCTGTTGTAGAGTTATGTACATTGTCGAAAAGGTAAATTTTTCAGCGAGGAAAACTCCAATGTGAAACTCTAAAAAATCCAATATTTAATGTAAGAGCTAAAAAATCTAACATTTAATGTACATAAAATAACATGCAGAAGTGTTATGAAATTTCAGTTTCTAATTGCATTTCTTTTAAAATTCTCCAAACAATAAAAATGTTTGAAATTCGTTTTTATTTATGACGTTATATGGGACAGAAATGGATGACGCAGGATGCAGATATATAAAAAAAATTTTTACAATATTAAAATTTATAATCAATAAAAACTGCAAAATTTACGAAGAGATAAAATTTTCTTGAAAAGTTTCGTTTTCTCGCTTATTCTCCCCATTTAGACGTCTATTTATGTAGTTATAGCATTTCGATTATCAACATTTTAAGATGTATTTGGCCAAAATGCCTCTTCCTCTCCTATCTTTATGTATATATGGTTAGCATAAACGTAGAAATATCAGTCACATAGCATGCGTTTCACTGAAAAAAGTGTAACAAATCGCTTTGAAGTATGCAGCACTTTTCTTCCCGCCAAATTCACAAACAATAAATTATACAACTGAAAATAGCGACAGATACTTCCTTATTAAATGGGACGCAGGTTTATGTAGACTGGATTAAGAAGCCAAAATAAAAAGAAGAAGAAAAAATTATCTGAAGATTTTGGCGACATCGTATCCCGCATGTTTTGGGTGCGAAAGGCTGCTCCTGATACTCAAACAAAGCATCCATTCCTCCTTTCTGACAAGGATCGTCTTTTACAGAGTCATACCGCCTGTTAAAACAAAGACAGAATTGTCTAGCCGACCCCAGTACCTAATTTTGTCAAAATACCTGAGGGAACAGTGCTGCCCTTGTCAACAGCCTTTAACAGAAGAATGAAGAACGGCAAAGATTTCCCCTTCTGCTCAGGCTTTCAATATACTTATTTTCTTTGAAATGTGGTAAAGTTTTAATTTTTTTATGAAAAACACTTATAAAACTGTTTTAAATTGTAGTTTACATGGGAGTAAAACAAATAAACGTATCGAAAGTTTAATTGTTGACAAATTTATTTTGATATTTTTTTAATCTAGCCCCATGTAATGTTTTTTAAAACTATGTCTTGAATTGATATAAGGTTTATTTATAAATTTTGCTGAGATTTTTGCACATTACAAAATGTTCAATACAACGGACCGATCAAAACAAGGATGCGAAAGTGTTGCCCAAAGTTGGGTTATTTTACTTTTTTATACGTTTATTTATTTATCGGTTTCTTTAAAGGATAAAGAAGTACTTTTATTTTATTAACATTGTCTTTTCTTTTGGTGGACAATTATAGCTTACAATCCTATGAAAATGATAAATATCAAAAAAACGCGCGCTTGAATTAACTCGAGCGCACAAGTTAAGGGGTTAATATACATGCTATATGTTCAAATAAAGATATGGTATAATTAGAGCTACATAAGAATAAAAGTAAACAATGAATAAAGCATCAATAATAGCACAATATTGTGCATACTGTACTTTCAGTTTTTTAAACAAGATCCTTCTTCAGTGTCTAAACACAGATTGTATTTGCCAATATTCTTTTGTTTTTTTGTAATTCGATACTGAAAAAGACTCTTGTTTATAGAATCGAATTAATAAATATGCAACATGTTCAAATGAAGATATGGTATACTTTGTGATACGTAAGAATAAAGGTAAACATTGAATAAAGCAACAAAAATGGCACATTATTGGGCCTACTGTACTTTCGGTTCTATAAACAAGAGTCTTTCTCATTATCAAAACACAAAATGACAAAAGAATAATGGCAAATGCAATCTGTGTTTAGACACTGAGGGAGGTTCTTGTTTATAGAACCGATTTAATAAATATGCAGCATGTTCAAATGAAGATATGGTATACTCTGCGATACGCCCTAAAGATTAAACATTGAATAAAGCATCAATAATGGAACATTATTGCGCCTTCCCTGTACTTTCGGTTCTATAAACAAAAACCTTCCTCAGTGTCTGAACACAGATTGCATTTGCAAATATTCTTTCGTCATTTTGTGTTTTGATAATAAGGAAGATTCTTGTTTATAAAAACGGAACTAGTGAATGTCCATTTTTGTGTCATTGTTTGCGCTTTATTCATGTTGTTTAGCTTACAAGATATTTTATGACACTCTCCTTTATGAGTTTTTGTAGTACTGCATACAATGTTGTCAACGTATATGAAGGACCCAACGTATATGAACTCATTTTTTGATCGGTCTCATCATATCCTTCAACATTTGAAGTCTGAGTGAAATAAATTTTTTCAGTGATAATGAGCCAAAGCAGGAAAATTTCAAACCAATAGAATTCTGAGAAATTTTTTACCACAACTTATGAACATGATTATTTGACTATCTCTTCTTTTATATATGCATGTAAATTATTAATGTGTTATTTTTAAAAAAAAATCCTTTAATTCTCACTCGTTAAAATTATTTATATATTAATTTTGCTACCACCAAAAAAAAAAAAAAAAAAAAAAATTCTGAAAATGTGCAAATTCCGTTGTTTGAGGACAAGAGTTCGGTATCAGATTCAAATTACAATGAACAAAAACATATTTATTTTTCTCATCTTGTCCCTTATGTTTAGTGGTCAGAATAACTTAAGTCATTATGCATATCTTCGCACCTTTAAAATAAAATAGAAATAATTTGTATGAAAATGAACCAGCTAGAATCTTTTGGAGTCGCAATATAATTCTCCTCTCAATGAAGTGCCCCAAGTTAGAATCTCAGCGGTGCTGGTTGTTACAAATTTTGCTCCCGGCTCGAACCGACCACATTGAATTATATTCAGTGTTAGACGGATCATGGGCTGGAATCACCTTGGTGTAGGGCTAACCGGGGGGAGATTTCCATGATTTTTCACTCCGTGCAACCCAAATGTGGGTTAGTTCAATCTAAACGCCAGGAGTTTCCTTGTCTTCTGGGTTGCGTTCAAAATTTCGAGGCTAAAAAGTTGAGCATTGATAGTTGTACACTCAAAATTGTGTCGGGTGTTCAACGCTGTTCATAAAATATAAAATATAGTTAAAATAAGGCCTTCATGTCCTCGTCTTGCTATCGCTTATAATATTTTTATGACTATTGGCCTCTTTTACATATTTAACAATCCGCATAAAAAGTTAAAGATAGTGTTAAAATATCTATTCACTGAGGCCATCTCCATACTCATGATTAGTTATTATACAAAATGAAGAAAAAGAGAGGCATGCGCCCGAGCATCACCTCCTAAAAAGCCTCCACACGATCTTTTATAAGTAGTCCGCGCAGACTATTTAAAAAGTGAACCAGTTGTGCGCATGAACCCAAAACCTTTTTATAAAAGTAATTGAGAGAAATTCATCATATATATTTGAGAATTGAATCTGTAGTGATTGACAAGTGAATAAAGCAAACCAATAATATTCATAAATAAAACAAATTTTTAGTCATATATTTGCTACCACTTTCTTATTTTAACTAGATTTTGTATTAAGTGACTAGACTATTATGATGAAAATTAGCAATGAATTGCAAAAATAGAGAATTTTTTATTCGCGTTTCGTTCTCGCCGCAGCAATTAGCTATTATTATGAAAACTTGCAATGAATTGCAAAAATGGGCAATTTTTTATTATCTATTGGTGTTTCATTCTCGTCGCTGCAATTAGCAATTTATTTGAAAATTTGCTTATAAAATGCAAGAAAGGAGAATTTTTTATTATCTATTTTTGTTTCGTTCTCGTCGCTGCAATTAGCTATTATTCTGAAAATTTGCTACGGAATGCAAAAAAAGAAATTTTCTTATTATTTGTTGATGTTTTTGTTCTCGTCAGTGCAATAAGCTATTATTATGAAAGTTTGCAATGAAATGTAAAAATTGAGAAATTTTTATTATCTATTGGTGTTTCATTCTCTTCGCTGCAATTAGCTATTATTATAAAAATTTGCTACGGAATGCAAAAAGAAATTTTTTATTATCTGTTGGTGTTCTCGTCAGTGAATTAGCTATTATTCTGAAAATTTGCATGGAATGCAAAAAAAAAAGAAGGAATAAAATTCATTTTTGGAGAGCTACTTGTCCAAAGTCGAGAGCTCCAATTTATGGGCCAAGAGCAAGCATATGGTTTTGAAGTGGGGAGAAGAATGCATAACAATTGTGCATTCCATTCAATATCCTTTCTGAAGGACCGAATAATGTTCGATTTACCCCTCTTTGGACATTCAATACACCCCCTGCAGAGGGTGCTTCATACGTTCCAAAAACAGTTGACAATGCTCTATGGTGTTCTTTCATTCAAGAGAAAAAAAGCCGTCAATATCCTGGGATGTTTATTGCCGCACTGTGAGAGACTTTTCCATCCGCAAATCCGTCCGGTTTTTGTTCGATTGTGCAGCTCTCAGCATCCGAACAAGTTATTGTTCGCTGCAGGAGGACGATCATAAACAAGCGCCTGTCCCTGTATCTTTTTCCCACGAATTTTAGGATTAATTCTGAAATTACTGACAGTAAAAGCTTTTCGAGTAATCTTTAATCCGATTACATGACACGAAGAACAAGTAGTCGATAATTGCTTCTGAATAGAGAAGATGGGATATGAGTTGAATCTCAATTTCAGGTTTGTTTTACAAAGGAAACTAAGTATCGTTATTAATGCTTGTCGTTTCGTGAAAGTGGATTTATTTGCTCAAAACAGACACTTCCTTTGCTTGAAGTTTCTTTGATAACGTTAAATGTAACGGAGTATTGTCTATTGTAGCAATTATTAAAAGATTATCCACCTTGCATGAATCTTCTGTTATAAGTTTGCAATATCATTTATCAATTTCCCAGCCATTTGTTTTATGTGTATAAGCACTAACTACTACGGAATCTCCGTAGTTTCAAGAAATATTTTTTTCTAATGATAGTAAAGGGAATTTATTGACATTGAAATTAGAATCAAATGGTTTTTTATCCCCCCCCCCCCTAGAACTAAATAATAGTTTTTAACACATTTAATGCTGGCAAACTTTCCCTTTATTGTAAATACATACATTTGCAGGCTTGTTTGCTCAATTTAGGCTAATATATATTTGTCAAGTAGGAGGACAGAACAATTTAGAGAAGGACACCTCAAAGAATATATCCAGGGTTACGGCGGGATTCGAACCCGCCACCTCCACGCTTCACACTGCGTTTGACCGGCGATACCGCTCGCTCAGGGAGGCCCCGCGAACTTTTCCTGTAGAATGGTAGAAATCACATAAATCTCGGTGCGCTGCCGCGAAGCGGCATTAACCGATTCATCTGTAGTAAAAACTCGATGATGAGGAGTAGTGAGGAGGAATGGAGATGGGAGGAAGAGGGGGTGCTCAGCACCAAAAAGTCGAGAGGGGGTTCGTGTGACATAGACAATCATGAAATGTTGAGTGGCATGGGGTATAATTAAATGAATGTAATCATAAACAATATAAAATAAAATAATCATGAAGATTATGATGATCGATATTATTAAAAACTTTTCCTGTAATGTATTAAAGATCTTATAAATTTAATTTTATTTAAAAAAAGTGGTAAGCAAGATTTCATAAAAGTTAGAGCAAACTAGTTGCAACTTCAATTTGAAAAATAATTTACGACGAACGATTATAGTACTGATTACATACATAATTTATGTTTGTGGTACTCACGAATAGATAATTTATTTGAAAAATAGAGCTGAAACGATGTTTTGCTACCACTTTTTAAACCTTTGTATGGATCACAAAATTTCAAAAACGTATTTTTACGTGAACCGCTTGCAATGTGTTAACACGTAAATGAAAAATCAGATAAACAATTATCATGCATTGTATGGTCGAGTAAAAGTTTCATGGAAGTTCTGTTATCTTTAAAAATTCCCGATTTAGTTCGCTAGTAGAAAAAAGTGTTTCGCACAAACCTCAAATTTTGGAGAAAATAGAATTTGAATTTTTAATAAATAAAAAAAGTTAAGAGGGAAAAAACATTCTTATTGTTAAAAAAATAATTTAAAAAAAACTCTGATCTCATATTTAAGCTCTTAATTGCCATGGACTTTCACGTTTGCATTTTATTTAATAGAAACTCGAAGAAAATTTTTAAAAGGAAAGTTATGGTTTTACTTTTTGTAATAGTTCATAAGAAATCGCGAAACGATTGGAAACAACAAATAATTAGACAGAAATCTTTTTTTTTTTTTTAACTTTTTGTTTGAAACGGAAATCAACATAAAAAATCACAAATATTATTTGGAGCACCCTGCTGTAATGAACGTTACTTTAAAAACGTCAACTCTGAAAACAGAAAATTCGTTATCTCTACCTGCCAATTTTTCAGATTTTTCGGAAGCTTTTATTTTTATATTTAGTGTGATAGAGAAATTTTTGCATTATGCCTAATTCATGTTTTAACAAATTTGATTTCTTATAATTTTAAATACCATTTTATATAAATAGTTAAAATATTCATAACAAGCACACTTCCAAAGCAGCGATGGCTCAGGGGATACAGCGTTCGCTTTCCAATGAGGTAAGCCGGGTTTGAATCCCAATGATAGACGGTAGAGACGAATCCGCATCCGGCTTTGCACCGACCACATCAACACCTCCTATAACTGAAAGCCTCCACACGGTTTTTTTGTAGGTAGTCCGATCAGACCACTCTGAAGGATATCCACTTTTCGAATGAGTCAATACAAAATTCAACGTCAATAAAAAATTCTCTATTTTTGAAATTCATTGCTAATTTTCATTATAATAGTCTAGGCACTTAATACAAAATCTAGTTAAAATAAGAAAGTGGTAGCAAATATATGACTAAAAATTTGTTTTATTTATGTACATTATTGGTTTGCTTTATTCACTTGTCAACCACTACAGATTTCAATTCTCAAATAAATATGATAAATTTCTCTCAGTAACTTTTATAAAAGGTTTTGGGTTCATGCGCACAACTGGTTCACTTTTTAAACCGTCTGCGCGGACTACTTACAAAAGACCGTGTGGAGGCTTTTTGATGTAGGAGGTGATGCCACAGTGCTGTTGCGAAATATCCTCAGTGGTAGAAGGATCATGGGTTAGAGTCCCTTTGTCGTCAGGCTAACCGTGGGAGATTCTGGTGGTCTTCCTCTCCATGTAACGCAAGTGTGGGTTAGATCCCATCAAAAGTCCTCCACGAAGGCAAATTTTTCTTAATACTTGATCGAGGAGTTCCCTTGTCTTCTGGATTCGGTTCAAAATTACAAGACAAGGGAGTTGAACATTAGTATAGTCGTAAATCCAAAATTTGGATCGGTAGTTCAACGAAGATTATAAAATAAAATAAACCACAGTTCAAATGCCATGCTTACTAAAATAATTCCCAAAGTAAAGCTTGCATTTTAAATGACAGCATTAATTTAAAGCGAAACGTTATTTTAAGAGAAATTTATTGCGTTTGTTTTCTTTGCCTGGAATTTTAAGTGGCACAAAAGACTTTGTTCGTTCTCTGATTGTAGAAGAAGATGGATCACAGATTGAAAGACAAGAATTTTTAGACATGAACACAAAAGATCCCTCACTCTTTGCTCAAGACAGCGAAACTTCTGAACTTTACGCAAAAATATGAGCAAATTAATTATCTTTTTTTTAAAATTATTTTTGTTTGGTTTGTCAATTTTTAAACTTATTCTTTTCAAGTAATTTAGAAGGCTCATTTAATATAATTGTCTCTTTATTTTTAATCACTGATTAAGTTATCTTGCTCTTTTTTTTTAAGTTTGTAAGACTTAACATCAAACATTTGTAGGAAGAAGAGTAAACAATAGTTTTTTAAAAAATTTGTTATTTTTACTAGTAATTTAAAATGAACTAATGGTAACTTTGTTTATTTTTTCACTGACACTCTTTTTTCTTCCACTGATTGTTTTCTTTCTTTCTTTTTTTTTTTTTTTAAATTTCATTAACACGTTGAATGCCATGGTCACCGGTGAAGCCCAGATTATTAGAAACACATAATTCGAGTAAATTTTTAATTTTTTATGCTATTATCGTTACAAAAATGGTTTAAAGAAATTAATGCAATATAGAACACAATAATAATATTAGTTATGTACACAGAGTTGCCAACTTGCTCCGGACAGCGAATAAATATTTTTAAGTGGTAGTTTATTAATTGTGTTTCTGTGTTTAATAAATTCTTTTTGGTAGATTTTTATTCACCACTATTTCTAACAATTCGTAGGCTTATATAATTCACCACTTTTTTCATATATGTGGTCAAATTCCAATAGTTAAGAGAGCAAAGTACCTTGGACTCATAATTAATAGCAAACTCACTTGGAGCGACCATATTAAAAATATAATAGACAAAGCAAATGCAGCAGTTAATATCATCCAACCTCTCATCTATAACCAAAATGCCTCACTAAAAATCAGAAAATTACTATACACCTCTATGATCCGACCTATACTTACATATGCTTCACCTGCCTGGACTACTATACCCGAACACCTAATGAAAAAGCTCAACCAATGTCAAAATAAAATACTCAGAAAAATCACTCGTGCCAGATGGTTCATACGTAATTCAAATATCCATAAAGATCTCAAAATTCCGTTTCTATCCGAATATATATATAAATTAAATGCAGACTTCTACGATAAAGCCATAAAATGCAGCACAGCCAACTTCAATCAGATTTTTAACTTCGAGAACTATAAAAAAGACGAAAAACTAAGACCAATAGCCGCTCATTTCACCTCCGACTCCTCATACAACAACTATCAGCATAAGTAATAGTCATCAATTCCAGCATCTATAGTCTACATCAATAATCCAAAGCATCAAACACTTTACCAATACTGAAATCCTGACTTATGTTACTTCACGTTGACAATCAAACCACAGCCATCCACAGTTTAACAGCAAGTTGCTCTTATTATTTTCATTTTCTTTCAGTTATACAAGCAAGGTGCTTGTTTAAATGCTTATTCTATTCAATGCTCATATGTCATTTGTGCTTGTTGTACATATCATAATGCAATTCATTTTCAATGCTTAAATATCAATTGTGCTATTTATATTTATGATAATTTTTGTTTATTTCAAAAATCATGATTCATATTAATTTTTCAAATTATGTTTAATTTATCAAGCAAATATGCTTGGTCTCTTGTTTTTGCCACCTTAATGCTGCATAATTCAAAATGTTTTTAATTCAACCTGTAAATATTTCATGATGAATGGGTTGGGGGCCGCTGCGCGGCCCAGGCACCCAATTTTTGATAAATAAAGAAAGAAAGAACATATATGTGGTGCTAAACTTTCTAAAATACCATCAAAATCTGTCTAATATTTGCAACTTCTGTTCGTAGTTATTTACCGTGTGGCCAGACGAGCAAGCCATGCAAAATTAGCGTGGTATTCAACGTGAGAACTATAAATTAAGTAACGAACAATTCTTTTTTATCGTATTAATGTTGGGTGTTTGATAAGATTCTCTTTCGTTTCTGATTGATTGTATATTTTCTTGCTTAACTAGAATTTACTTGTAAAGTAAAATAATAGCATTCCCACTTTAGCCATCACCTCCTACACCAGAAAACCTCCACACGATTTCTTATAAGTAGTCTGCGCAGATTATTTAAAAAGTGAACCACTTGTGCACATGAACCCAAATTCTATTTTAAAAGTACTTGAGAGAAATTTATCATATATATTTGAGAATTGAATCCGTAGTGGTTGACAAGTGAATAAAACAAACCAATTATATTCATAAATTAAAAAAATTTTTAGACATATATTTTCTACCACTTTCTAATTTTTAATAGATTTCATATTAAATGGTTCTTTCACTAATTGGTTTACCTTCATAGTGGTCTGATCGGACTACCTGCAAAAAACCGTGTGGAGGCTTTCAGTTATAGGAGGCGTTGCTTTAGCCCGTTGGTGGCCAGTGGGGTTGATGACAGGATTGCAAGCTGCGCCAAAAAAATATAAAAAGTTGTGACTATTATGTTTATGAAAAATAAAATTTTAAATAAACAGTTTAATTTTAAATAATACAGACGTCAAGATATAGAGCTAGAAAAACATACCTAACTATTATAAATAAGCTTTAGTCGTTAAGAATGTGTTATTTGACTCGAAAAGAAATAAAATTGAGTAGTTTTATTACTACTCTCTACGTTTTTAAGCGCAGCTTGCACCACTGTGATGATCGACAGTTTCGGGATCAACGGCATGATTGCAGCAATATGGTCGGCACTGTGAGTACAGGCCACATTTACTTCCCAGACAAACTAGTAGCCATCCATCTGAAGCTAAGTGCTTGGTTAGATTCAAGCCACCACAGTGGATCGAACCCCAGTTCTTCATAATGACAGTTTAGTGTCTTAACCACTGAGCCACTCAGCTCTATAATTGATATGTAGTTACGATATTATTTGATATACGTACATATTATATTTTTAAACATCATATAGGAATGAATTTGAATAAATCATTTTAATTTATTAAATGTATTATTAATTTATTTAATTTAATAATTATCGTTTTCTCTTGGCTTATTTCTTCTCTCTATCTTTCAGCTGAGCTGCAATTTGAACGATTGTCAAAAAAATTTTACAAAGAGGTATTAAAATATTAATTAGGAGTAGTAAGACTTTATTAACTCAATTGTGCCTAGCGTCCTATTAAAAATGGACGGTAACTCTTTCAAAAAAGAAAAAAAAAGTAATAAAATGTTTCATTATTAGGAGGATTTATTTAGCAGAAAGAAGACAGTTCCGCCGAACACAATACAATAATAACATATTCTTGGATCAGAAATCAAAAGCACAATGTTGTCTTAACGCTAATGTGGTAGACAGCTATTCATGTTCAACTGCGTAGCCTTATAATTGTGAATCTTTTCTTTCCTGGCTACTTTTGGATCAAGCCGTGAACAAACTAGCCTTCGGGAAGAACTTTCAATGGAACTAACCATCACCTCCTACATCAAAAAGCCTCCACACGGTCTGTTATAAGTAGTCCCCGCAGACTGTTTTAAAAGTGAACCAGTTGGGTGCATGAACCCAAAACCTTTTATATAAGTGATTAGGAGCAATTTATCATATGTATTTGAGAATTGAATCTGTAGTGGTTGACAAGTGAATAAGGCAAACCAATAATATTCATAAATAAAACAAATTTTTAGTCATATATTTGCTACCACTTTCTTATTTCAACTAGATTTTGTATTAGATGACTCGTTCGGAAAGTGGATAACCTTCACAGTGGTCTGATCGGATTACCTATAAAAAAAACGTGTGGAGGCTTTCAGTTGAAGGAAGCGTTGAACTAACCCGCATTTTCGTTGCATGAAAAGGGAAAACACGAAATTCTCCCATGGTTAGTCCAATCGAATGAGGGTTCGAACTCATCTATCTACCACTGGGGATATTTTATGTCAGTACTGTAGTTAATGCCAGCCTGGAGAAGAATTTCGAATTAACAGATAATTGTTGGAATTCAAACCTGGATCTACTTATTGGGAAACGATGAGATGACCTGAGAGCTTCCTTGAGCCACTATGACTTTCAATTTTCCATTTAAGTTTTTCCTGGGAGTAATGAAATAGTAATTGCTTCGATAATTATAAACCAATTTTTTTTGTAAAAATTTAACAGCGACTAAAACCATTTCAGATTATTAATAGAAAGTTAGATACATCCATTCAAACTATAATCCACTTTATGTTACAAAATTTTATTTTTCGATACCACCAAACGCTTTGAAATTTTTCAGAATTTTCATGAACTTTCGATTTCTTTCAAGAACGATACGAGGTAAAAAAGTTATTAAATATTGAAGCGTTTTTCCTTTTTTTTTGCCATCACTTTTTAAATTCTTCAATGCCCGCGGGAGCACTTTTATAAAAACAAGAATTAAATGATTCATACGTTTTTTAACCATTTGAAATATATAAAAAAAAACTTCCTAGGAAAAGGGTTAAGTTGGCAGCTATGTATTTTACAATCACTGTATCTTGGAAGAACTTTTTTAAAGATCCTCGTTCTTTTTCATTGCTTTCTTTTGAGCTTACAAAGGACTTCCTCTTTGAACGGCTATTAAATGCGGCAGATGATAAATATGTTGCATTTAGAATACGTCAGGTTGAATATCATTTGCATTTTAACTTGGCACTATATGGATTACCAGAGGCGCCGAAAGAAATGTCAGCAATCAAACGCCTGCTGAGAAATTCAGCAGGAGATCATGAACGAGGGATCATAAACTTCAGTTATGATCGAGAAGGAGGAGAAAATTCCGCTTCTCTGCCATGATTTTTTTTTTTTATTTATTTATTTATTGAAACAGTGTATGGTATGTTGTACAATTCAATTGCTGCAAAAGGTTAAGATCATAGTTAATGCTCAATGCATAAGTCAGTCGATCAGGCTTCAACTTCCGTGATAATAAAGAGTTTTTTACCAACTACTCCAGGAAAATCCTTTAGACTAGATATTAAATAAATAAATTTAAGTTCAAGTTAAATAATGAATTTAAAGTTTAGATCATAATCAATGCATAAGCTAGCTTATCAGGCTTCAGCTTCCTTGGTAATAAAGAGTTTTTTACCAACCACTTCAGAATAATCCTTTAGACTTGATATTAAATAAACTTACGTTCTATTGTTATTATAATTGCGTTATCCCTATTTCATTTCTCCTCGGGGAGGATTTATAAGACACGGAAGTTTCCGAACAAGAAAGTTAGGAGATTACATAGAAAATAAATATATTGTTATGCTATAATTGTAATAGGAGGTTATAAATTAAAACAGATGCCTGAATATGAGGGTATATGCAGGACTGCCGACTACTACGCTTTCTGCAAAATTATTTATTGAGTGGTAGACAATAAATTTTAGAACTTAAGGCCATTTTGCCAAAATTTTAAAACCTTCACCTAGAAAGAGCAGGATTGACGTGGATGCTGGATATGGTGGATATCTCGGCGCCACTAACCGATTCATCAATTCGAGGTACATATATAATTAGTAAGTCAAAAGTTTATGTTGCTAAAGAAGGAGTAGGAAGAAATCTCGATTGTCTAAAATTAAGTTGTGTAGCACAGGCTAAAAGTCAAGGCACAAAACTGTAGTACTACAGGTCAAGACAAGTAAAATAAGTTAAATAAAAAAATATATACTATAACTAGCAAAACATCAGAAATTATTTACAAAAGCAATATCATTATATATAAATGTTAGCTAAATTATTTAAAAGTGTTAAATTAATTACATACAAGAGTAATAATAAAGTTAATATAACAGTATTCCTCTGTTCACACAATGACCCGGTAGTCACGATGATTACCGCTCGTGCGGGGTTGCTCACTCACTGTAAGTAAGTTAACAGGAGTAATAGCAGGTAGCTAAGATTCGAATGTCTGTGTCAACTTTACTGTTCGACCTAGAAACTGTCTGATTTAACCAAGCCGTTCATGTTGTTGTTGTTTCCAGTGCTACTTGACAAATACCGGCAATTTCGGTTGGTAAAACCAAGCGAATGTAAGGCAGAGGGTTCGTTTCTTGTTCCAACTTCGGCCAAGAATACGACATCAGCCACACACCCGTCTATAGGGTGGACCCTTTCATACATCCATTCATTCACAGATCGTAGTTTTGACTTGAACCAGAGAACGATCAATCTCCAATTCAATGCCCCCAGAGGTGTTGTATTTTTATGGGGCATAGAGGACTTTGTTACCCGATAGATTTAAAAGCTGTTCATTGTTTACTTGTGTACAATCTATCATTCTTGAAAAAGTCATAGGTGTACAACTTTTTATATTTTCTAGAAAAAGTGAAACCACTCGGTTTTACTCCACCAGTGGATACGCATGTTAAGTCTATGGGAAAATTTAAAAATGCTCCACTTTCAATGAGAAAGTAGCAAACATTACTATTTTACATGACAATTTAAGGAATTTATACATGTAATTTAAGTGTGATGTGGTCAAGGCCGAATTCAAGAGGAAGGTGAAAGTAAGAAATAATTGTAGTACTTTGAAAACTCGTTTTAACTAAATTTTCTATTAAATGGCTATTATGAAAACTGGTTTGCTTGCATAGTGGTCTGATCGGACTACCTTTAAGAAACTGTGTGGACTCTTTAAATTATAGCGGGTGAGGAATTAGCCAATTTTAATAAATGAAAACATTAGTACATATTTAAACCATCTGTAAAAAGTAATAAACCTACTCTAATGCATGAAAAAATTAAACGTAATTAGACCACCTACAAAAAATTTTTAAATCAACTTAAAAGCACGAAAAAAAAAATCGTATGTATTTAGACCACCTATATAAGGTAGTAAATCTATTCTATTTTTGCACACATTTAGAATACTCATAAAGTAATAAACTTACTTTAAGGCATAAAAAATTAATACTTAATTAGACCACTTATAAAAAGTAATAAACCTACTCTAATATTTAGATCACCTACAAAAAATTAAAAAATCAACTCTAAAGCATGAAAAAAAAATTATATATTTAGACCACCTATAAAAATTAAAAATTCTACTGTATTTGTATATATTTAAAATACCCATAAAAAAGTAATAAGCTTACTTTAATGCATGGAAAAATTAACATACTTAGACCGCATATAGAAAACAATAAACCTACTCTAATACATGAAAAAATTAATCCATATTTAAAGCACAAATAAAAATTAATAATTCAACTTCAATGCATGAAAATATTAGTATATATTTAGACCACCTTTAAAAGGCAAAAAAATCTACTCTATTTGTACATATTTAGAAATACATATGAAAAGAAGTAAACTTACTTTAATACATGAAAAAATTAGTACACATTTAGATCATTTATGGAATTAATAAACCTACTCTAATGCATGAAAAAATTAGTACACATTTTAAGCACCTATTAAAAAAAATAATAATAAACCTACTCTAATGCATGAAAAAATTAGTACACATCTTAAGCACCTATTAAAAAAAATAATAATAAACCTACTCTAATGTATGAAGAAATTTGTATATATTTAGACATTAGTACATATTTAAACCATCTGTAAAAAGTAATAAACCTACTTTCATGCATGAAAAAATAGTACAGATTTCGACAACCTTTATTAGGTAATAAATCTATTCTATTTTTACATATTTAAAATACCCATAAAAAAATAATAAACTTACTTTAAGGCATAAAAAATTAATACATATTTAGACTACTTATAAAAAGTAATAAACCTAGTCCAATATTTAGAATACCTACAAAAAATTAAAAAATTAACCCACCGTATGAAAAGAAAATAATGTATACTTTGACCGCCTATAAAAGGAAAATAAAATCTAGTACATATTTAGAATACCGTTTATAAAATTACATAAAAATCAATAAATTTATTTTAATTCGTGAAAAATTAGTACATATTTAGATCACTTATAAAAAGCAATAAACTTGCTCTAATACATGAAAAAAGAGCATATATAAAAATTAACAAATCAATTCTAAGACATGAAAAAATCAGTATAGATTTAAACCACCTATAAAAGGTAATAAATCTATTCTATTTGTACATATTTAGAATAAACTTTCTTTAATGCATGGAAAAATTAGTACATATTTAGACCATTTATAAAATTAATAAACCTTCTCTAATACATAGTACACATTTTAAGCCCTTATAAAAAAATAATAAACCTACTCTAATGCATGAAGGAATTTGTATATATTTAGACCACCTATAAAAAGTAATAAACCTAGAATATCTCATATCCCAGCAGGATGCGTGTTGCTGCTGTCACCCCTTATTAGAGGCATAAAATAGACCGCTGTCTATTGCCCAACATCACTTTTGCGCATTGCCTGGGTCACCTGTTCCCAGATAAAGAGAAATGCTCTCTCTCTCTCTTTTTCGAATTCCGACAATTTGCCAGACACTTTTTTCTCAAACCCCTGCAAAATTTCCTTCCCCCGCATTTCCCCTCACAAACTTCAAAAACGCTGTGCGACACGCGCGACCGCATCTGCTTTCCATACGTCAAGCGGTGATATTGTCACTATTTGTTCGAAGATGCGTCACCCCTTGGTCTATCCCAGATTTTTTTTTTTTTTTCTTATTATTTTTCTTATTTTAAACATTGTAGAAATGTGCATAATTAAATACATTCTTTTTTGTTAATAAATTTTTGTTGTTCTTATTGTTAATACTCGTTATATTTATTTTTAATAGTTCTTAAAGATAATAATTACAAAGTAAATAATTTTATAATAGGTAGCCATATTAAATAAAGAAGAGCGTCATATTTATGTTTAAATATAACAGTTCTCAATATCAATTTTATAGCTTTTAATATCAATGCTCGTTAATGAGTTTTGTTTATAATTCTTAATGTTAATAATTTTTATTGATTTTTTTTTTTTTTTTTAGTTTGAAAAGTTAATATCCATTAATGGTTTTTTCGTAATTCATAATGGTAATTTTCGTAGATGATTTTAAAGTTGGGAGCTATATCTTATCAAATAAGGTCTCGCATTTATGTTTAAACATAAAATTAAACAAAATTGAAACGTATGATCTACAGTGACTTCCGAAATTTGGATTCAATACCCCGTTTTCCTGATTGGAAATCGAACGCTCTATCCCCTGAGCCACCACGGCTCTAGAGGTATTGATGTGTTATGTGAACTTGTAGGACTTTGTAACCCTGGCAGATTTAACGTGCACCTGCCACGGTGCAATACGGGAATTCTTTGACCGACTGGATTCGAACTCCAGTTCTCACGTACACAACTCCATTGCCCTACTAACTAGACTAACCAAGCCTAAATTATTGAAATTGAGAAAAGAGAAAAACTATACGACCAACATTTTATACGACCAAAAAAAAAAAATATTAAAAAGTTTCGGTTTCTCTTTTTCAAAAAGGTAAAATAAGAATAAAAAAAATTATATGTATATGAAATGCAACATCAAATTTTGGAATTTAGGCTCATTTCAGGGAACATAAATGTTTTTCAATTTGTATGAAAGAAATAAAAATGTGAATATATAATAACAGAGACAATATTTTATAGACTCACAACACTGAGTTTAAAAGAAAAAAGAAGAAAAAAAGAGGTTTCCATATAAAACCCTATTAAATAAATCGCTATTAGTGTAAAAAGGTCAAATGAATTTGTGTCAAAAGGCCATTTGTGTCAAAAGTCAATTTGTGTCAAATGAATTTGTGTCAAATGAGACTTATCAGTTCAACCTGTTTAATATTAATAAAAGCTTAATATGTAAATTCCTATTCATATAAAATTATTCATTACGTAAAATGCTAGTTTTCTTTTCATTTGGTTGATCTTACTCCCGTATGAGTGTTTATATGTAATTTTTATTTATTTGTTGTTATTGTTATTATTATATTTGCTTATTAAACCCGGAACAGAACTGGGAAAATTTGCCTGAAGGCTAGGCCTACGTAGAACTCTTTTACATTAGTCCCCATCAACCACTGAGACATAATAATTATAATAATAACGATGTCTTGGTTTATTTAGGCGATCCTGAAACTCAGCTGTTATGTATTTTATACGCCTATTCGCACGGGGTGGTCTAGCCTAACGTGCCACACTTTTAATGTTACACGAGCAATTTAAAATAATCGCTTCCGTAAATAAGCCCTCCTTCCACCTCTTTCCTTTTATTATTATAATTTTTTATACACTTCCTTAAAAAAAAATTACTAAATCCGTCTTGTGCGCTGACAACCGCCATGAGAGCTTTCTAATTTTTTCTTGTGTTATTTCTTTTTCATTTCTCTCAGACTAATATTTAAGAAATCGCCACCCGGATTACAGCTATTTACGGTTATTATTCCTGGGAAATTTCAGATAACTGTAGTTTTTATGGTAACAGTACTGACTGATATTTCTGATAAATAAAATGTTTTAAGTCAGCCTTAGCTTTCTTTCTTTTTTTATATCAAATTCAGAATGTTAAATAAAGTAAAAAAGCGTTGAAGCAACGAAATAATAAGCCTCTTTTTCTAATTATTCAGTAGAACGTTTTTGGCGTTTCTGATTTCTGCATACAACTCCATGTGAACACTACGACTTCCATCTCAGGTATTAGATATTTTTCAGAAGAGTGTAATTGCTAAGTAGATCATTTTTGGTGATTCTGATTTGTACACTCAACTCCGTGTAAACTCTACGACTTCCATGTGAACTATGAGCAGTAGATTTTAATTGATCAGAAGAGCGTTTTGGGGGATTCTGATTTCTACTCCTAACTCCTCTGGTTTCTACATATAATCAATCATTATTGCAAGCACTACGACTTCCATGTCTATGAGATATTGTTCAGAAGCGTGTCTAATGGCTAAGTAGATCATTTTTGGTGATTCTGATTTGTACACACAACTCCGTGTAAATACTACGACTTCCATGTGAACTATGAACAGCATATTTTAGTTGTTCAGCAGATTTAAATTGTTTAGAAGAAACTTTTTGGTAGTTTTGATTTCTATCCACAGTGGTAGTTCGGTTGTTCTGATTCGTAAACACTACGACTTCTAGGTGAGCTTTGAGTTGTTACTTTGTATTGTGTTGTAACTAAGTAGAATTTCCGCAAAATTGTTAATTTGGAAACAAAGCACATAGATGCTTAAAAAGTTGCCCTTCAGCAGAGATTGGTTTAATTTACTACTTTATTTCTTTAAACTTTTTATATAAGGATAATTTAAAATAGAAAGAAAGCAAAAATTAAATTACATACTTATATACATGGGTGAAAGCCCTTATATAGCAAGACGGAAAAGAGAAAAAACTGGTACGTAAGACATTTCATTCCAGCATTTTTTTCGAAAAAAATAAAATATCTGAAACTATCATGATTTCTTTTAATATTTTAGCATATATATAAAACTGCTACTTTTATAAGATTAAGTAGATATTGTTGAATAATTTAAAAAAAGGATAAGTAAACTCCTCCCCAAAACTAGCTATAACTGAAAAGCTTTCACTACCAGCCTTTCCTATTTTCCGTCTTGCTTTCACCCCTGCTTATATATAACTTTGTCAGATTAACTTATTTCTTTACACGAAATCATTAGTGTAATATTTTTTAAAAGGTTGTGATTAAAAAAAAAGTGGTTGGAAATTAAATTTAATATTTCTAAATTTGTTTTTAATGAAAATTTATATTGAAAACAAATTTTCTCCTTTTGTTGAATTTTTAAGAGTTTTGAAAGTTCTGCCTCTTCTTTTATTAAATGCTTATAAAATTTTGTTTAGTGTAGGTTGAGCATAAATTATTATTTTATAGTTAATTAAAATATTACAGCTAATGCTCTGAAATTTTGTCATGATCTTTGATCTTGAGCCTTCTCATATTTTTTTCCTACCAAATGAAATATTTCCACCTTATGAATTAATTCGTGTAATTTATGCACAAACTCATGTAGATTAAAAATAATTTGATCACGCCCATATGTTCTGTTACATTTTTATAGTGTGTTACAGTGAGTATTTGCCAATAATCATAAAAAGCTAACTGTCGTCTTATCGTTTCGTGTATTCTAATTTTAAAAAAATAATCATATAAAACGATCATCAAACCACTGGAATCTGATTTATTCAAAATTTATTTAACAATTTAATTAAAATCTGACTAAAAGTTTTTCGTTAAGGTTGAGGAGAATTTTTTTTTTTTTTTTTTTAATGGTTATGTTAACGGTTACATAGTTAACAGCTTGGGAGCTTGGCACAAAATGCAATGTAATTTTTAAATAAGGCGGTGATCGAAAAGTTGTGATAACATCATCATCATCACATATAAATTATTTAAAAAAAAGATTTTGCACTCTCTCGTAGCATTCTGCAATCTACCACACTTGAGCCGCGATGGCTCAGGGGATAGAGCGTTCGCCTTCCAATGAGGCGAACCGGGTTCGAATCCCAGTCGATACGAATTCCGCATGCGGCTTGCACTGGCCACAGTGCTGACGTGAAATATCCTCAGTGGTAGACGGATCATGGGTTAGAGTCCCCTTGCCGTCAGGCTAACCGTGGGAGGTTCTCGTGGTCTTCCTCTCCATGTAACGCAAATGCGGGTTAGCTCCATCAAAAAGTCCTCCACGAAGGCAAATTTCTCCCAATACTCGATCCAGGAGTTCCCTTGTCTTCTGGATTGGGTTCAAAATTACAAGGCTACGGAGTTGAACATTAGTAGCCGTAAACCCATTAAGTTGGGTCGGCTGTTCAACGACGGTTATAAAATAAAAAAATAAAATCTACCACACTTAGGGCCGGGATAGCCTGGTCGGTAGGGCGCTGGGCCCATGTCCAAGAGGTCGTGGGTTCGATCCTCGCCGGCCGAAGACTCCCCGTGTAGTAAATGGTGACTGATGCACGTTAAATCTGTCGAGTCTCAAAGTCCTCCATGTTCCCATAACAAATCAATACCTCTGGGGGTACTGATCTAGGAGTTTCCTTGTCTTCTGGATTGGTTCAAAATTACAAGGCTACGGAGTTGAACATTAGTAGTCGTAAACCCATGAAATTGGTTCGGCTGTTCAACGACGGTTATAAAATAAAATCTACCATACTTATGTTTTGCGCACACTCCGTAGCAAACCGCGGGCGTTTTTTAACCACTGCCCTGCGCAGATCTTGCGTACGTGAGCTTTCGAAATTTCTATTTATTTTTTACTTAACGGTATATTCCAATCCATATACTTCGTTAACATTATTCTCTGTGTTTATAATGTATATGATTTTAGCTATTATTTAAATTAAAGGCTTCTTACTAAAAGTGTTTTTCTTTTATTATATTATAAAGTAATCATAAGATATTACCTTATTATGTACGATTTTATGATAAATTTATTTATCATAACCATTTTACATTAAGTTACATTTACTTTTATAATAAATGACTTGTGAAAATGTACCATTATACTTTGGAATGTTTGCAATTAAAATTTAATTGCAGCCAATAATTGCTATAAAAAATTAACAAAAAATAATTTAAAGTACTGAAGTAATATTAAGAATTTAAGGTTCATATTTGCTAAAAATATTTAGTTATTTTTTAAGATAATCAAAAATTAAATAAAAATTTTAAAAAAAAGCATTACTGAGGACGAAAAGTAACAATGAATAGATTCAAATTTTATTCCAATGGAATTGGAAACTTAAATCTATGGCACAAAATTTAAGTTATTACAATCAAGAAATTTTCGAATCCCGCAATTTAATAATTTTTAATTATGATATAATAATCAGTTAATCGTCAAGAGACAAAAGTATATGCGAAACAGTGGTGGGAATTGATGAGTGAAACAAGCAGGGATGAAGATCTCAAATTTAAACATATATGTTTCTAAGCAAATATCACTACTTTAATGAGGCTTAAAAAAATAAGTTTTGAGAAAGTTATCTACTTAATAAAGTTTGAGTTAAATAAGGTTTGAGAAAGTTTTTTCATTAATCTGTGCTCTAGATATTCTCATATGGTTCACAATAGTATGTTTTTCATCTTTCGTTTTGCGACGACTATTACGTGAACAAAAGACTAATAAATTTTCTCAATTGATTTATTTGCATAACTTTAAACACAGACTCATTTTTTTAGAACTTACTTTTACATCTGTTCTTTACAAAAGGTGAAATTTATGTTCATATATTGTGGTTTCATGATTTTTTTTTTTTTTTTTTTTTTTTTGTATGCCATTTGTTGAACTCAGTAGTGGTAAAACTGAAACAAAGTGGACTAGGACCTAAATTATACAAATTTCTTTATCCGAATACTTATACAAAACCGAAATCGTTTTTTCTAAGACATGAGCACATAGTTTTTTACTTTGGTAACTTTCTATAATATGCAGTCTATATACAACTATGCATGAGGCCTTCAAAATTTAAAAAAAAAAAAAAAAAAAAAAAAAAAAAAAAAAAAAAAAAAAAAACTTTTTGCAGCTTTTGTATATAGATATACCATTTTATGTAAGTAACTAACAAACGCTTTATTAATTGGTGAAGTTGGGTGCTTTGGTTTCGCTAAGAAAATCTGAAAGTTGGTTGTTTTTATTTTATTTTTATTTTAAGTCTTTCCATTACTAGTGCTGTTTTAGTTTGATAGTTTCTGCTACTATTAAAAAAATAAAATAAAGAATAAAAATAATAAAAACGTGTTTTGTAATCTGTGCAAGACAAATATAATATAGTAGTTCTAAGGAGATCAGGTAAAAAATCTTACACAGCTTGTTATGGAATCAATCAAATCTTGCAAAGTTTACAACTTGAGTGGAATGCTAATGAAATCAGGAGAAAGACTCACAAGGTAGCGATGTTACCAAAGAAATCAACTTCGTAAATCAATGAAATCAGCAACTGACTCGATATTAGACGCTGCAAATTATTTATTGAAAAAAAAGGAAGAAGTACTGGGGGGTGACAGCTCAAATGGATTTTAAAATAAATTATTTTTATGCCTACTTAACAAAAAAAAAATCATTACGCGATCGTTTAAAAATTTAATTAAAACAGTACTTATACTATTATTTTTTTAAAAAAAGAAAAGATTTATCAATGTTTAGTGGTGAAAATATATTTAAAAAGAAGCGATATGTTACATCTATAAGCCAGCTATGCGAATCACCTGAAGTATGACCAGTACTTTATTTTGAGAAAATATTTATAACCAATTAATAAAGTTAATATTGTCTTAAAAATTGTAATTATTTCAACTCACTTTTAAGTATAATCTAAATCACTCTCTGTTTTTATTATTATTGTTAAAAGCCCTGTTAATATTTGCATGGAATATTTCTACATACCTACTTATTTCATAGCATTAAAAATATTAAAAAAAAGAAACATTTCAACATTTTTTTGCTTTCAAATATTACCCACGCCAGCTGAACAAATTCAGCCAATTCGGCTCATTTCTTTGAAAACGATATTCACAAGCGTAAAAAGAAATAATAATAAAGCTTGGCGCAAAAGGTCATCCATTCAAATATCACCAAAACAACACATTCTACGAATTTACATTTGCCCTCTTTAGAGGGGAGAAACTGAACATCGGAGAAGTACCATAAAAAAAAAAAAGATGATCCTACGCCAACCAAAACTGCAAGAATAAGAAATTAGAGCCGAGTGTTTGTTCTATAAGAAGCTGAACAAACTAAAGTGTGAAGTGACAAGGAACAGGTCCCCTTAGGTTTCTTGTTTGTTCTTCACGCGAGAAGTTGAGATAACTCAAATTTAACCTTACAGTTTTCTGGTGGCAGATTGTATTTTGAAATACTTTACTTTAAAAGTTAAATACTTTTTAAAAAAAAAAAAAAAAATTCTCACAATTTACTTTTGAGGAACTTCTGTTGCAATATTGTCTATAGTTTGGAACAGTAGTGTTTTTTTTTTCTTTTTCTTTTATTTAATTTCGTGGGTTTTTCAAGTACTTTTTTTCTAGATCAAATTTTTTATTATATGTAAATAGTATAAATCAAATGCAAAACTTATGTTCTGGGACAAATGTAAGTTTAAAAATAGCATTATTTTCATTTCTTAGCTGGCGTTTAACCGTTGACCTAATTCTGAGTTTACAATTATCAATGTTATTTTATTTTATTTTATAACCGTCGTTGAACAGCCGACCCAATCTTTTGGGTTTACGACTACTAATGTTCAACTGCGTAGCCTTGTAATTTTGAACCCAATCAAGAAGACAAGGAAAAGGAAATTCCTGGATTAAGTATTGGGAGACATCTTACCTTCGTGGAGGAGTTTTTGAAGGAACTAACCAAAAATGCGTTAAATGAAGAGGAAAACCTCTCACGATTAGCCTGACAGCACTGAGGATATTTTACGTCAGCTTTGTGGTCGGTGCAAGTCGGAAGCGGAACTCGTAGCAACACGCCATCACTGTGATAAAAACCCAGTTCACCTCGTTGGAAGGCGAATGCTCTATTCCCTGAGCCATCACGTCTCACTATCAATGTTATAACATTTTCAACTTATGTTCTTTCAATGTCTTTTGACGAATATCTGTATTTTTCAATTATCTGTTTAATTGTATATTTTTTACCTAGACCTTTTAATTTCGCTCGTTTTGAATTACTTTTATTTCTATTGTTATACGTTTTCGGTTTTATTTGTTTCTCAATTAAAGTAAAGAAAATGTAAAAACTAATGTAACATTTAAGTTCCATCAACTGGGAAAAAATTTTAATTTAAAATCCTATATCTCTCCTTTCAATGTCAAATTTTTGCCAAACATCTGTATTTTTCAATAATTGTTTGAATTTGCGAGATTGTAGATATTTTTTTCGTTTATTATTCTTTGAATTACTTCGTGTTGAACTGTTCATTAAAAGAAATAATATAAGTTCCTGAAAATCTTGAATTCCCAACAATTAAAGTAGTTGTAAATTTAATTTCCTATATATATCTTCTTATGAATGATATTTTTCAAATAATTGTATGTTTCACTCTTTATCTTTTGCGATGTTGTCTCTATCTATTGTTTTTATCTATTGCGATGTTGTACTTTTTCATTTATTTCATTTTATAAGTTTGGAAGTACTTTTTATTAAATAAATTCTATCTGATTGAGTTGGTTCTCATATAGAAATGATAAAAACGCTTGTAAAACTTAAATTTTAATATAGGACAAACGTAAACTAAAACAACTATTGCTGCGCTACCAGTCTGTTCTTGCCGAATATTTCATAGTTCCGTCGAGATGTGTACTTTGTATTTTTCAGTATCTGATTTTATTTATCTAATTGTAGTTTTTTTATTTTTTATTTTTTTTTTTTCGTTTTTCATATGTATTTGTAAGTTTCGAAGTACTTTTTCCAATGCTAACGCTACCTGATTCAGTTGTTTAAAAATAGGAAAAGTAAAAATTGATGTAAAATTAAGTTCCATTGACAAATGTTAATTTAAAAAGCTATTTTTGTTAAGTCTGTTTTTGTTGAATATCTGTATGTTTCTTCATCTGTTTTTATTTGTCGGATTTTGGATTTTTTTTTCTTGTTTACTTAATTTCTTGGACTTTTGAGTATTATTTTTTTTCCACTGAATATACATGTTTACACTCTGATAACTTTTAATACGTATCTTTAGAAGAAATTTTTTTAAAAAAATATATGAAATGAGAACCAAAAAAATTACCCATGAAGATTTTAAAGTGATATCATAAGTAGTTTCTTAGAAAAGGTACATCGAAAAGGTCAGTTTTAGCATTATTGATATGTGTTACCGACTCCCTTTCAGAAAAAGTAGAAACAAACTTAAAATTTAAGTTCCATCAACTGGGGGGAAATGTAAATTTAAGGAAAAAAATCTCTACAAACAAAGTGAAATATATTTACTCATTCTGTGTTGAATACTATTCAATATTTCACTCATGGGATATTATAACCGGCGTTGAACAGCTCACTCGATTCTGAATTCACGATTATCAATGTTCAACTTCTTAGCCTTGTAATTTTGAACCTAATCCAGAAGACAAAGGAGCTCCTGGATCAAGCATTGCGACAAACTAGCCTTCGTGGAGGACTTTTTGATAGAACTAACCAGCATTTATGTTACATGCAAAAGAAAACCACGAAACCTTGCACGGTTAACCCGATGGCAAGTGGATTCTATCTCATGAATACTTTTTCCATTGAGGATATTGTATATCAGCAGTGTGGTTGATTCGAGTCGAGAGCAGAATTCGTATTAATCAGCCACCACTGGGAATAGATTTTGGGTCATCTCGTTGGAAAATAAACGCTATATCCCTTGAGTCACCAGTGCTAGCACTAATAGGATAGAAAAAGAATAAAGTTGATAATGGATCATCAGAATTCAAATGCTATGTTCAAAATACTCCAACAATGTGTGCGGCCAAACAAAAAAGAATACTTATAAACAAAAACAAAAAAAAGTTTAAAATAATTTTCAGTGATTTTTTTTTTTTTCTTCTTCGTAATTTGTCTCTAGCTGATTCAGAATTCAAACGAACACTAGAATTCAAACTATATGTTCAAAATGTTCAGTCACACCACAGTCAAATGAAAAACATTAACTGACAACTTATAAAATTACATTTTTGTTGGTTATCAGTAGAGCCCGGATTTTGATGACCTAAAAAATCTCAATTAGTGCCCTTAAAAAGTGCAAAAAATGCCCTTTAAAAGTGCAAGAAATGCCCTTAAAAAATGCAAAAAATGCCCTTAAAATGCGAAAATTGCGCTAAAAACGCCTTATGACATGACTTTAATAAAGTAAAAATATTGAACTAAAACAATTTTTTACTCTTTAAAATTATTATGAGTCATTTCAAAAAATATAAAGCAATGCAATACTTGTTCTACGATCATTAAAGTTTGAAAAATATGTTTTATATCCTAAAATAACAACAAAAAAAAAAGGAAAATATATTGACTGCAAAACATTTTCATTTTGTATAGAAACTTTAATGAATATAACAACTTCCATCTCATAATATTACTAAATATCCGAATTACATTGGATTATTGAATGATTTTTGATATTTTGAAATGTAAACGAGCGTCTCTTGTCTGAAAGTAAATTTTTATACCTGGAGAAGCTTCTCGCAACGTCTACTGATGTTATTGGTGCGTACTTGAAAAAGACGGTCTCACTTACTGACAATTCTTCTTCAATTTGAAAAGATGTTGCTTCACCTATTAATATCCTAGAGATTTTCTTCATTGTTTGGAAGCCAGTGTAATAATGAAAAATGATAAAAAATAATAAAAATTGGAAAAAATTAACAAAAAATTTAAAAAATGCTTTAAAATGCAAAATATGCCCCAAAATTTAAAGAAAAATGCCCTATAAATCTAAAAAAAATGCTCTAAAGGACAAAAAATATCCAAAAATGCAAAAAAAATGCAAATGTCATCAAAATCCGGGCCTTAGTTATCAGCAATTTTTTTCCTTTAAAATTGTACCACGCTGGAATGGATAACGCCTACATTTAATCGAGAATAAATTTTATAGTAGACCATCAGAATTCAATGTGCTTTAAACTTTCTTTCATGGTGTGATTCAAGGAAAAATTATAACAGAATACTTACAGCTTAATACTTATATACGTATTATAAAAGTATGTTTTAATTTTTCTATTTTTTTTTTTTAAAGTTTTTATCCGATTTTAATTCTTTATAATTAGTCTTACACTAGGATGATACTCTATTTTGCCCTTGTAAGGTATGGAATGAAATTTATAATGGATCATCAAAATTCGAACGATGTGTTCGAAAGGTTCCATCAGTGTCGGCCAAAGGAAAAAAAATCGCTGAAAACTTACGAAACTATATCTTTTATATGTTTTCAACGATTTTTTTTCATGTGTTCCTCGCTGCAGAATAGAGAATAGAGTTTATAATGAATCATTAGACTGTTTGTTTTGTGTATTTATGTTACCTCACAAAAATTCCAAAAGAAAAATTATAACTGAAAACTAACAAAAGTATTCTTTTCTTTAATGTTTTATTGATTTTCGTTCGTTGTAATTAGACCCACGTTCTAACGAATCCTACTCTTATTAGAAAAGCCTTGTAAGAAATGGAATAAAATTTATAATGGATCATCAGAACTCGAACTATGTATGCTAAGTGTTCCATCACAGTGTAAAATCGCTAAAAAAAATTTATACAAATATATTTTTTGAATGATTTCATTGATCTTTTTATTTTGTAACTGTCCCTCGCTGCAGTTTTGCCCTCGTTGGGTTAAAGTTTATAATGGATGATTAGAATTCAACGCGTATTATATGTTCTTTCAGAGAGTGGTCCAAAGAAAGAAAAATAACTAAAAGCTTACAAAAATATCTATTACTTATTTATTTTTCAAACTTTATCGATTTTCATTCTTAGTTCCCCGACACAATAGATCCTACTCTATTTTATCCTCGTAGCTTATATTGGATCATCAAAATTCAAACTATGTATACTAAAAGAAGCTTTCTTATCTCACCTGAATTGCCACCTTAAAATAGATATCATACGCGAAATAAATAAAAAAAAAATCAAATCTGGCACTTAAAACGTCCAATACCATTAATCATAAAAGCGGAAGTTCTGGTGTGGCGTGCATGTTCGAATGTTAATGAAGTTTTTATTTGTCATTCCTGTTCAAGCACTGTTCGCCCTCTACGCGTACCCGTAGTGCAAGGACACATTACGAGACAATCTTGCTTGAATACAGAACAATTTTATTACTCCAAGAGGAACGACAATTTTTTCGAGAAAAAAAGAGCATTCGGTGTTCATTTGAATAATCAGCTTGCCCATAAAATGGTTTTGTGTACCTAACACAGGAGATTATATCTTCCTGCGAATTTCATCATAAATTAGAAGCAGTTTTTTTATATTCATGTGGAGCTCTTCATGCAAATCGCACGTAAAAAAAAAAAAGACACTTGCGATATTTTATGAATGATTAAAAGTGAAAAATGGGTTATTGTGAAAGTTTATCATAGTAGTTTTAGTTGCAATGACACATTTCAAATGCGGAGGAAGTTGATGCAACGATTGGTAATAAAATGCTAAAAATAACGACACAAAAGTATAATAAAAAAAAAGATAAACAGAGTAATGCTAGGTGAAATTTTATATCATTTTTTCCGAATTCTAATGGTTTGGTACCTAAATTAACTGAACCTGTAATAATATAAAACAATTATTGCGGATAATATTTACTAAAAAGTACGAATAAAAAGTTTTAAATAAAATATAATTAAATGAAATAAACAAAACATAAAAGTGTAGAAAGAATGAGTAGAAAAATTTCTTTATAATGAATAAAAACTGATATGCAATTATAAATCAATCCATTTAAACCTAATTTACTCTTTATTAACGCAGAGTTTAACTATGATATGTTTCCTGGTTTATTTCAATGTTTAATCCATAAATTTCAAATATGAAATTAATTCAAAATTAGAGGATTAGAACGAAAAACAAATAATTATTAAGTAACCTAATCTACAGTCAGAAACCAAAAATCATGTAATCACTTATATAGATTAAGCCAACAGGAGGAATATATTAAAATTTCAAATAAAATAAAGTGATTTATTTAGTAATGAAATTTTTATTTCATCATAAAATAAATCAACGATTCGCAATTTTTATCTGTTTAAAAACCCTAACTGATCAAACTTTCCTTTACAAAAACCCAGACTTTGTAAAGAAATTCATTAGCAGTTAAGAAACTCTAACCAAAGAAAGATTTAACACATTTTGAATTATTAACATTAACTAATATTTTAAAAATATTTAACATGACTTTTTTTTAGTTTATTAACAATTGGCGAGACTGGTACTTAATTGAAAAAAATTGGCACTGAGTTAACTCTCTGTTACTAATACTATAATTGGTAACAGGTAAAACTTATGTTTTGTATATGCGTTATAATTGTTAACAGGTAGTGGTAGTTGTAAACTGTTCACATCTTCCGTAAGAAAGGCACAAAGGAAATATTCTTAGTAACAGTTTCTCAACTTTTCAGGATAAGTAGCAACCCTGCAATAGTCTCAAAATTAGGTCTTATATCAAAGTTTATTTCTCAGATTTAGAAAAGCGTCTGAATTTGTTCTTGCTGTATGTGTAAGATAAAAATTAATAAAACGGTCTGGGGACTATAGTTTTTGAAGAATAAGAACTCATATATGACTATCAGAAAAACATTGCTCTTTAGTCTTGAATTCAGTCATTTTAATTAGCATTGAAAATTTAAATGAGAAATATTGATGAAATATTTTATAAATGCATATCCTTTTCATAATATGTTCATTAGATTTTCATTGTAAAAAAATATGTCTTTTTTTTTTAACTTTGCCTAAATAATGATATTTAAATATTTAAAGTGTTGCATAAATAATTTATTGGATATAAAAATAATTATTCTAAATCACTACTTGTTAAAAAAAATCTGAAATTTTGGAACCCTTGTGAGCCATTTGTGGAAATTAGGACATCATTTGTGCAATCATAGGGTTTCACGGCACAAGTTTAGGAAC
Source organism: Parasteatoda lunata (assembly GCA_949128135.1). Taxonomy (NCBI): domain Eukaryota; kingdom Metazoa; phylum Arthropoda; class Arachnida; order Araneae; family Theridiidae; genus Parasteatoda; species Parasteatoda lunata. The sequence continues at coordinate 22,232,127 of OX421978.1, forward strand.
CGCTGGAATAGATAAATACCAATAACTGAAAGGAACAACAAATCACGAAAATGCACTCTTGGTTATGTTAAGAAGTTTGTTTACTTATTTATTTACTTATTACATTATTACTATCATTACAAAATTGTGAATCGTAGTTCTGGTATAGTTAGGGTTAGTGTTTAGCGATGAAATGTCTTATACTCCTTAAAGTTTTGCATTTTAAGTTCGGAATTGTTTGAAGATTGTTCTTTGCTGCTTTAGTGCATCCTAAATCGAAGTCTGTGTCTGGGTGAATAATCTTATAGCCTGTAGACATCACCATTTCTCCAGATAACTAGCTGGAAAAAAGTATGAATGTGTTAAGTTTATCCATGTATCCATACTTGTTGACTGATCAATTGTTGCAAATCAGTTGACGCATCAATTTTTAGTAAATTTATGTTTCCTATGTCTGTATGACTTGTCTCGTTGGAATCGAGTGTTGTTCGATTTTTCTCTAGATTAACAAATTTTGTCGGATTTGTTTTTCGAATAAATATTAGAATTTTAATCAAAAAATCTGTGCAAATGGAATATCACTGTATAAGTAGCTAATCATTAATTTTTATATTGATTCTATCCCTTAAAAACTTTATATTTAGCTAAATTTTCAAAAGTGAGTTTTTGTCATATAAGTTTTTTAAAAAATGCTTCACATACTTCTAATATGCGTTCTGAAACTAAAAATATCGTTTCTTGGCCCCCACATTTTAAATAAAAGAGTTATATAAAATTTGCTATGTTATTAATATCTTCACCATGAACGTTAAAACATTTCCCGCATAAACTTTCTCATTCAATTTTGGATTTATTTTTCGCTTCGCAAAAAGGATTAATGAGCTTTCCAAGTAATCTACGTGATAGAACAATAAAAGAAGCAATCGCTTTTGTTTATTCGCAGAAAATATTTATTTTCATCACGAATTCAATAGGATTGACTTATTTCTCTTTCTACAATTCTCTAGTTTCAGGAAGTATCGTTAGTTTGTAAACAATAACAGAATCTATTCCATAAAAATCATTATTTCGTAAATAAATCGAAAAATAAACTCTAGTTTATTAAAATTCTTAACCTACTCTTATCCATGTTTAAAAGTAGTTTCAAACTGACTACTAATACTTCGATTAAATTCTAATAATTTTGTTTCAGAACTCAAAAATTTTGAGTAAGTAGAATGCGAGAAACTATGGCTCAGGGAATAGAGCGTTTGTGGAGAACTTCTTGATGGAACTAACCCGCATTTTACATGGAGAGGAAAACCACGAAAACTTCCCATGGTTAGACTGACGGCAAGGGGACTCTAACCCATGATCCTTCTACCACTGAAGGTAATTTCCGTCAGCACTGTTGTCGGTGCGAGCCGGGTGTAGAATTTGAATCGACCAGCCAGTCTTGGGATTCGAACCCGATTCTCCTCATTGGAAGGTGAAAGCTCTATCCCTTGATCCACCGTAGCTCAGGACACATTTTCCTGTTACTGGGGTAACGTTGATCCACCTATATGGTGCTCATGATAAAGAGGTTGGCACTGCTGCCCGTAAAACATCACGATGACAAATAGTAGCTAAAGTGTGGTGGACATTGTAATGAAAAAAAAAATAATAATAACACAGCTTTAATAGTTATCTAAGGCAGCTCTCCAATTTAATATTCTGAAAACAAAAATTCTATGTTTAAATTCTCGAGTAGAAGTTTTTTTTTTTTTAACACGTTGTATGCCATTGGGGCTCACCGGCACTGAATTTGCTCCTAGCGCCACGGGGGTCACCGGTGACCGGCGAAGCCAAGATCATTAGAAACACATAATTCGAGTAAATTTTAAATTTTTTTAATATTATTATCGTTACTAAAATGGTTTGAAGAAATCAATGCGATATAGAACACACAAAAATAGTTTTATTTATATACACAGAGATGCCAACTTACTCCGGACAACGAATGTATATTTTCAAGTGGTAGTTTATTAATTGTGATTCTTGGTTTAATAAATTCAATTTAGTAGATTTTTATCCACCACTATTTCTAAACAATTCGTAGGTTTATATAATTCACCACTTTTTTCAGATATGACATGCTAAACCTTTTAAAAAAAACTAGCAAATTCTGTCAAATTTGCTAATTTAGTTTGTGGTTATTTACCGTTTTTCCAGACGGGCATTCAACGTGTTAATAATTGGAAAGGTAATAAACAGATGAGCTTTCGAATAATATCTAATAAATTTTATTACCATTTTTGCAGTTTTCTATAGGCGCTGGTAACTACTAATAACAGAAAAACATTTTTCAGCCAGTGCGAATGTTAGCAAATATCATTCATGGTTTGAGAAAATTAATATTCTTAAAATTACTAAAATAATACTGATTCCAAAAATGCTTTTTGGACGTAAATGTCATCGATTAAATCAATTTAGCAATGTCCAAAATTTTAGATAATTTGCATTTTATATTATTTCTTGGTCACATGCTGCCAATAAGTAAGGATGTAAAAAACAAATTTGAAATAAAAAAATGCAAGATCTAAAATGAATTCGTGAGAAAAATTTGCTACGCTTTCGCAACTCATTCAGTTGGGATCGAGAAACACTATTATTTTCTTCTCTAATTTTCCCAAAGGTTCGATTTAGAACATACTGCAGAATTTTAATTTATCTTAGACTACAGTTTGTAAGTATTTTTGGTAGGTTGAAATATTAATCAATGAATATTTTTTTATTTCAAATTTATTTCCTCATTCCCACAAAATTGTTTACCTATCAAGCTAATTTTCAATTTGTCACGAACTATTTGAAGATCTCTTTTTAGAATGTAAAACGAATTGAATTTTACACTAAACGGATGTAAATTTTTTACTATTATGCAATTACAAAATGAAAAAAATGAATGATGTTTGCACGGTAGTTTATTTTATTGAAATTTAAATTGAATTATTTCGAACTTTTTTTTTTTACTAAATGAATTTAAAAAAACGACAGAGGAAAATATTTCGCAACAGAATTTTCCTATATTTAAACCTATACACATATGAAAATTTTTTTTTAAAAGAAGAGATGGTATAAAAATAAATCCTATAAGTTTATTTGAATCTGGAAACGTTAAAATTAATAAATAAATGATCAAACACTGCTGTAGTTTTATAAAGAAACAAAAAAATTTAAAAAAAATTTTTTTTTTACTTTTGAAAAATTCAAAAGTATTAAGAAATACACACTCTATTTAAATATAAAATTTTAAAATCATTTTTGATAAGCTGGAAATAATTCAAAGATAGATTTTTAAAAAAAATATTTTCACCAGTAACAAGTTAAACAAATGTTTCTATAATCAATGTAAAAAAAATTACAGTCACGAGATCTCGTAACTGGCAGATTATAAAAAAAGCTTTCACATATACACGCATTACTTTTTATTAGAAATATGATATATTCAAATAAAAAGTGACTGAATGTTTTCCTTCTTGAAACAACGTTTTAGAATTGTGTAGAGCTTCTTTCTTTTATAACAATCATTCTAAATATGCTCCTTTTACCATTCCATTTTACCATAATATGCTCATTTCCTTCTTAAAACAACGTTTTAGAATTGCGTAGAGCTTCTTTCTTCTATAACAATAATTCTAAATATGCTCATTTCACCATTCCATTTTGCCATAATATGCTCATTTCCTTCTTAAAACAACGTTTTAGAATTGCGTAGAGCTTCTTTCTTCTATAACAATAATTCTAAATATGCTCATTTCACCATTCCAATTTGCCATAATATGCTCATTTCCTTCTTAAAACAACGTTTTAGAATTGTGTAGAGCTTCTTTCTTCTATAACAATAATTCTAAATATGCTCATTTTTACCATTCCATTTTACCATAATATGCTCATTTCCTTCTTAAAACAACGTTTTAGAATTGTGTAGAGCTTCTTTCTTCTATTACAATAATTCTAAATATGCTCATTTTTACCATTCCATTTTACCATAATATGCTCATTTCCTTCTTAAAACAACGTTTTAGAATTGCGTAGAGCTTCTTTCTTCTATAACAATAATTCTAAATATGCTCATTTCACCTTTCCATTTTGCCATAATATGCTCATTTCCTTCTTAAAACAACGTTTTAGAATTGTGTAGAGCTTCTTTCTTCTATAAGAATAATTCTAAATATGCTCATTTTCACCATTCCATTTTACCATAACATGCTCATTTCCTTCTTAAAACAACGTTTTAGAATTGTGTAGAGCTTCTTTCTTCTATAACAATAATTCTAAATATGCTCATTTTTACCATTCCATTTTACCATAATATGCTCATTTCTTTCTTAAAACAACATTTTAGAATTGTGTAGAGCTTCTTTCTTCTGTAACAATAATTCTAAATATGCTCATTTTTACCATTCCATTTTACCATAATATGCTCATTTCCTTCTTAAAACAACGTTTTAGAATTGTGTAGAGCTTCTTTCTTCTATTACAATAATTCTAAATATGCTCATTTTTACCATTCCATTTTACCATAATATGCTCATTTCCTTCTTAAAACAACGTTTTAGAATTGCGTAGAGCTTCTTTCTTCTATAACAATAATTCTAAATATGCTCATTTCACCATTCCATTTTGCCATAATATGCTCATTTCCTTCTTAAAACAACGTTTTAGAATTGTGTAGAGCTTCTTTCTTCTATAACAATAATTCTAAATATGCTCATTTTTACCATTCCATTTTACCATAATATGCTCATTTACTTCTTAAAACAACGTTTTAGAATTGTGTAGAGCTTCTTTCTTCTATTACAATAATTCTAAATATGCTCATTTTTACCATTCCATTTTACCATAATATGCTCATTTCCTTCTTAAAACAACGTTTTAGAATTGTGTAGAGCTTCTTTCTTCTATAACAATAATTCTAAATATGCTCATTTTTACCATTCCATTTTACCATAATATGCTCATTTCCTTCTTAAAACAACGTTTTAGAATTGTATAGAGCTTCTTTCTTCTATAACAATAATTCTAAATATACTCATTTTACGTGATAATCATTTACAGAAAAATGAATAAACTAAAATGAAACAAAACATTAGCGTTTTAAAAGAATAAATACCACAATGTTTACCTTTTTTAATGTTGAATTAAGAAATCAAAGCAAATTTAAGACAAAGTGTTCTCTGTTTCGCTAAATAATTTTCATTGTAAAATTTTTCTTTGTGGAATTTTAACTAGAATATTGTTTGAAGTTTAGAAATTTCGGAGGCCTAATTGAATGGAAAAGTGTTAACAAAGAAATAAAGATAAGTAATGCTTCCACAAAGAAAAGATCAATTTAAATAAATGTATATCTTATTTGCAGCGAAAAGGATTTTAGTGTTATATCTTTAAACTTGATGTCAGCGATAAATTCGCCAGTTGTAGATTAGTAGATAATATCATTTCTTTTTCTCTCCTCAGATAACAAGGTAAAAAAAATACTTTTATTTTTAAAAAAAACATTAGAAACATTTAAACATTTAGTTAACATAACATAAAACAATTAGAATCATAAAAACATTAGAAAAAAACAATAGAAAAAAAACACTGCAAGAAATATATTTTTTAAATAATTTGAATGGATTTTTATTTATTTTCTTATGGGTCATTTTTACTTTAAAAAGTTTAGTTAATATTAACAGAAATTGCATTTCACTAGTATAGTCTGGACCAAATTTCTGAAATTGTCAATATAGCATTTTATTGATGACTTTTCTATCGAGAAAGCGGACATCAATATTCCCTTTTTAGTTACCTTGAAATAGGTAATTCTTTTACAAAAGATTGTTCACTATTTATATTTATTTTAACAGACAAATAAATTATAGTTTAGATACTCGGTTAGTCCTAAATTGTTATTGTAGAGTAACTGGTTTTGCATGTTTTCGAAACAAAAAAAAAAAACCTTTTGTTATACCCTCATAAGAGAAATTATTTGTTGAAATTAAGCGGAAAACAAAATTTATTCTTTACGTGAACAAAATAAGAGCAATTTCAATTTTGCTTAAGTTTAGGTGTTTTCTTTGTCGAATAGATTAGTATTATCGAATGATAAAAAAACTAGCTAGAAGTGTAAGACTTCCGGTTTTTAATGCTTAATTTAAAATTGGCTTGAAATTTTTTTAGTTCTTATTTTTATGCTTATAACAAAAGAATAATAAACGATGATTTGATGAAAATACTTTAACTGACATAAATATTTTTTCAGGTTTTTGAATGGTGTAACGTAATGAATGATTACAACCCTCAATCATTATCTTTAATCTGCACCGTTTTCATATAACAATTATATATCTCTTTCAATTTAGTTAAGTCCTGATAAATTCTGAAGAAACATATTTTAAGAAATTTTAATGACATATATTTACAAAAATACGGGTGTTTTAAATTCATTTTAAAAAAGCAATGAATTGTTACGAGATTTTTCAACTGGAAAAATATTACTCTTTAAAAAATTATATATTTTTGGGGAATTGCTAATATCATTCATGTTGTTAGAATTATGTTGATAAATTTGTTGCGACTCAATACTTTTATGAAAAAAAGGTAACTCTTTTTAATTTTGTTGGTGTTTCTTATAATTATTTTCGCGCCCTAAAAATAAATTGCTTACTTTTAAATACAACTATTAGTTATAATGAAATACAAGTAAGCTAACGCTGGCAGCAAAGCTCCAACTCTTCCCGGAAAATGTTATTTTAATATTTAAGTATTAGAAAAATTAAAGCATTAATACTCCATTCTTGACTTAATAAATTTGACTTGAAATTATTTCGACCATCTTTCTACAATAAATTATTTAAGTAGAAATTATTTCGACCATCTTTCTACAATAAATTATTTGAGTAGAAATTACTTCGACGATCTTTCTACGATAAATTATTTGAGTAGAAATTATTTTAACCATCTTTATACTATAAATTATTTAAGTAGAAACATTAAAGTCCGATATCATATGATTCAAATTTCAGATATCATTGAAAAATCTGCTTACAATAAAAAATTTTATTTCACTACAAGTAAGAAAATCTTTCCTAAAAATATAAATGTTGGCTTGATTTGAATTCGAAAATCGTCGGTGAGTTTTTAAATTTGGACATTGCTCAAAATGCGTGTTTTCGAAAACGGACAAAACTGGAAATGCGCATTTATGAAAATGGACATAGCTCGAATTAAGCGTTTGTGAAAATGACCATAGCATTTGATTCCGTTTTTCAAACTTCTTTTATAAGTATTTTTTTCTTCTTTTCTTTAAGAATAAACTAATGAATCCAAATAAATTCGTAATGTCATATCGTCCATTTGCCTAAATCACTTCTTACGTTTTATTAAATTAGTCTTTTTTTTTAAGAGTCAATAGTTGTTTTACAAGGATGTCAGGGGTGCTATAAATTTATAATAGTCGTTGTAAAGTTACATTTCAGGAATTTGGAGTTTTAAAATTCACTTTATCGATTGAAATTCTGAATAAAGGCATCGCCTGAAAAGTCACATAAAATAAACGCGCAATTACCAGTTTAGTTGTTAATTTTGAGTTTAAAACTGAAAAGCTGTGTTTTTGCTGTGGCCATTTTCGTAAACATGCATTTCAAGTAATGTCCATTTTCGTAAACACACATTTCGAGTTGCGTCCATTTTTGAAAACACACGTTTCGAGCTGCGTCCATTTTCGTAAATACACATTTTGAGCTTTGTCCATTTTCGTAAACACGCATTTTAAGTTTTGTTCATTTCCGTAAACACGCCTCTTGAGCTTTGTCCATTTTCGTAAACTCAAATTTTGAGCTTTGTCCATTTTCGTAAACAATCATTTTAAGCTTTGTCCATTTTCATAAACTCAGATTATGAGCTTGTTCATTTTCGTAAACTCGCATTTTGAGCTCTATCTATTTTCGTAAACAAGCATTTCTAGCTTTGTCCAGATTTAAGAACTCATCTACGATAAGCTAAATTGATAATTTCTTTGTTCCAAATAGCAGCCACAATCACCCGCTTATGTATGCTCGAAATCGGGTCGCAGAGCGATCTGAAGAAGTTGGTAAGCGAAGGCGAGCAATAGGCGGTAGTCCCCTACTAAATTAAAAATTAACAACTCACTTATTCTATTAACTTTTCGTGATTACACTTGTTATAATTCGTCAACGCGTCTATATTTAACAAAATCATATAACACAAATAAGTTTTATTGTGAAAATAATATCTTATCATTCTAAATTGTCACGTGTGAGTGCGGCTAATCCTCGAAATCAGACATAGTTAGATATAAGGTCCATTTATTATTATCACAAAAAGACATCACCAACCTATTCAATTTATTCGAACAAAACATTAATCAACAGTGGATTTCAATCATACGAAATATTTTCAGGGTATGCCGATCAAGTTAACTATTCCACTAACTATCATTGCTTGTGAAACCATTCTAATTAATTTTTTTTTAAATCACAAATTTCAGCTAAATTCATTTTGAGCTAAATTTTCCAAAAATATTTTTAAAAAAAAAAGGTTTGAAATATCATACAACTTAAAAAGCAATTTCAATAACTAATAACCAATTTCCAGATAAGCTAGAAACGAAAAACCTTTTTGAAAATCAAATAATGTTTACTTCTAACAAATACACTGAGTTACCGGAAGTGCTGTGGCAATTGTAAAACTAGTTTTCGTTCGCGAAATGCAAAATTCCCAGCTATTTAGTTATAAATAACTAACATTGAATTCAATCGAGTTTCTTTATTACCTAATGTCTCGTGTGATTGATATATACAAATAAAATTTTCTTTCCTATTATTAAAGGTTGGCGTTTAGATTTTGCATTATCAAATTTCGCTAAAATATTCTGTTTAGTTTATCCATTGTTAGATATTATTTAATAGAAGATCAAAGTTAGCTATTTGAAACAGCTTTAATTTTTCTTTAGACACAATTTGTGTGACCTTAGTAAAAAAAGGCAATAATCCGTATGAGTTTTGGTATGAGTGTTTGAAATTTTGTTTGCTTTTTTCTCACAATCCCCTTTTTAGTTATTATTCATGAAATTCTACAAAATATTGTCTCTGTTTTGTCTATCTCTTCTTTATTTATCAAAATTGGGTGCCTGGGACGCGCAGCGGCCCATGTTTTGTCTATCTGTTAAATTAACGGGGTTACCACGGGCGATTAAAAATGTAAAAACTGGTGATTAATAAAATTCTAAATTTTATTAAAAGAGATTAAAATTAACAACTTTTTATAGCAATTTCTTTTCGTTTTTTTTTTTATTTTTTTAAAGTTTACTATTGAGAGTAAATGCAAAGAATATTTTTGGTTTAAGTATGAATTATTTGAAATGTAGTCATAGTGGTAAAACGATTTAATGATTAAATACATAATAAATAAATCAAAATAAATTGAGTTTCTACCACCTTTTCCAATTTTTATTCGCTTGTGATATCCTTGCATTAAACTCAGGTAGGTAGGTATTTTATTTGCAGCGCGCTAGCGCTGAAAATGGGCTATAGGCGACGGTCTTGGAAACATCAATGAGTATGATCCTAAGACATGCCTTCACAATTTTGATCCTCTGCAGAGGGGATCTCATTTAGACATAGATCTGAAGAGGAAGGAAATTTTCTCAGGATTTCTGTAGGGCTCATCGTACTGCTCAGCGAGTGACCAAAGAACTTTCGATTCCACAGGTTTTACGATGACGTACCGCATGTACTCGGTGGGTATTTGTGGAGGCCAGGATCGAACCCCTGCCCCTCCGGACCGGAGTTCGATTTTCTAGCTACTGGGCTACTACGGTCCACATTAAATACAGATTAATTATTCTATACAAACGCACCAACTCAATCATAATCATATGAAATCCAAGCATGAAGTTTGATCGAGGTATTTACGATTCACTTCTAAATAATTTATTTACCTATGTCCTTAAAAATGCATATTTCTCATTTCCTTTTTTTTTTCTCTCCATTATTTACTAGAATAATAAGAAGAAGAAATGCGACAAATAACTATTTTTTTTTTTAGAATATTCCGAATTAACGGTTTAAGTTATGTAAGCAAAACTTATATGTAATCAATTTTATAAACTAGTTTATAATATCTATGTGGTTTGAGCAGAAATGAATTATTTTATATATATTGCACAAAATTAATAGGCACTCGATTTAGATTTCATATTTTATGAATATTTACTTTAATTTGATTCCTTAATAGAATGGCTCTCGTTTAAAAAGAATTTGCTGCTACGTTTTTTTTTTTTTTTTGTTCTAAATTCAAAGCCCAAGAAAACGAGAGATCAATTATACAGATGCACAGTGACCTAAGATAAGTAGTAATTAGAAGAAGAAAAAACAATTTTATGGGATCTTATACTCTGTAAACGATTATATTTTAATCCATTTGTTTGACTCTCTATCTCTTATAAACTACATCGAATATATGATTTCCAGTTTTTGTTATTTCAGGGGGGGGGGAATTCTCATAAATAAAGTGCTTTCAACTTTTAAGCTTTGCTATTCAATTTTGGGTTTAACAAATATAATTTTCAATGATTTTGACCACCCATACATGCAGACAATTTAAATATCTATAGAAATATGTGATGAGTTTTTAAGCGCTGACAGAATTAAACAAATTCCGTTTTCATCCTTTGTTTTTTTACTACCGCTTTAAATAGTGTTGAATGACCTACAACTTAACTCAGCAAATATAAGTTATAAATTTTATATATTGCCTGTGAAGTTATGTTGTTCTTTCTATCATAACTTCCTTAAATTTGTCCAGCATATCAAAAATGAATGAAGGAAACAAAAAAAATTATTTCACAGGATTGAGTGTCATAAGTACCATCAACTCCTATATCAGAGAGCCTCTGCACAGTATTTTCTATTTAGTCTGCTAAGACTATTTATAAAGTGATCCAGTTATACGCATTAACCCTAATTCTAATTTGAAAGTAATTCAGAGATATTTATCGTATAGATTTGAGAATTGAATCTGTAGTGGTTGACAAGTGAATAAGACAAACCAATCATATTCATAAATTAAAAAAATTTATAGACATATATTTGCTTCTACTTTCTTATTTTTACTAGATTTTCTATAAAATGGCTCTTTCGTAAACTGGTTTGTCTTCATAGTGGTTTGATCGGACTACCAACAAAAATTTTGTGGACGCTTTCAGTTGTAGGAAGCGTTGTATGGACCCTTCAACAATAGAGATTTTTGCGAAATATAATTTCCAGTTGTAGTAATAACTGAGCTAGAAATTTTGAAAACGTATCGAATTCATGTAGCACTTTTATCAGAACTTAAGATCTGATGATGACAGATTTTGATGTCTTCTATAATTGTTTGCATTTAAACATAGAGAAGGACTGAAATATTTTCCTTATAATTTATTAAAATATTAATGCGTTACTTTTACTACCTCCAAGAAAAAAATTTCTTATAACGACTGAAATTCCGTAGTTGGTTGGTATGATGGCATGATAAAGCTGAGGCAGAAGATTTATCATTAAACATAAATTTAAATTCTCTTCATAATTTATCTCATATGACTTTATAGTTTCTCCCTTCTTGTTTTTGGCTATCACCTAAATGAAATATCTGAACCCGATGTATACAGTGTATGGCATTTTAAGTAGAACAAATGAACGTAACAGGAGACAATCTTGTTAACTTCAAAACATCTGTCACAATTACTGTTGCCAAAAACATCCTGACATAGACGACAATCGCAGTGGAGCAGAATAACGGTCACCCATCCTAAACCGCTTTTCTCGGTAACTCGAAACTATTTGTAGAAAGTTCTTGTGCGGCCACTGTAACAATAAGAATTTCCCTTCTGACTGAAAAGAATCGAACCTTCTGGAATAGAACACCCATGGAAAATCCCAAGCGTGTTAAAAGTCCAAAGACTCCTATAGAACACCAGGAATTTGTCACCACAATACGTCTAGCATCTCCCCATCTTCGACAAGCAGGCAACCCAAGAGAGGGGTATTTTAAAAATATAAAAAAAAAAAGCTTGGAAGAAAAAGAACAGATTATAAGGAGTTCCTGGAACATAAAATGCCTTCTACATTTCGTTGCTGCATACTTTGGGAAGAAGGAACAGCAGGCCTCAGTTGTTGAGCTTGATGTGTAACTAATGGGTGTCTTTCAGCTTTTCGGCATTTGTTCTAATATGGAAGATCATAAAAAAGGAAGAGGGAGATTATGGTAGCTAATTCCCCGTTAGATATCGTCGCGTGCTAAATGTAAGGCGTAATGTTGATAATGATCTTGGGTCTGTTCAGGAGCTTTGACAGAACTTATATTGAGTAAAGATGATTAATTAAAACTCTTTTGTTCTTCTTAAAAGTTTATGAATAATATATATATTTTTTATTGAATTAATTAACTTAATTTTTGCATGAGAAACACTGAAAATAAATTATGACAAACACATTGTGACCATACCAGTGTAAAAAAAAAAAAAAAAAAAAGTGTGTATCTCAATATACTAGGAGGCTTTGCCCCCTGCTCGCTGGCGCTCACCAACCCCCGGAACTGCTTTCGCAGTTCATTTCGGAATGCTTCGCAATCCAATGCTCGCTCATTGGATACGTTCTTAACGTCTAGCTTTTGTATACTTTTTTGAATACTGAAGTTCCGAAAACTTTTCACTGTATAAAATTCTAAACCTGTACATTTCAATATTAATTTGAATTTGTAATTGTTAATTTGGGCAATTGTCGATACAACACTTATAGAATTGAAGGATTTGTTACGTCAAGCGCTTAGGTATCATAATTTTGAATTTATGTTGCTAAGTTAACTTTCAAAAAATTCTATGGCTGGCAACAGCATTTTTATTTTTTAAGTTGTTTATTTTTATTTTTGCCGCAGCTGAATTGAAAAACCTGATAATGTTCACTCTGGTTATTTTTTCCGTTTTTAAAAGCGCTATATGTTGAGCCACCTCGGCTAGATTTGGCATGTGACATTTTTAGATGCAATCATTGGTCGATTTTCTAACGTTGCCATTCGGGAAGTTGTAATGAGGCTTTTTTTGGTGCCGTGTAAGAGAAATATATATATATAGATAATAAAAGTAACTGTCTATAACTGTTGTCTTACCAGCTTACTTTACTTATTAGGCTAATATCTAAATTAAAAAAATATGAAGAATAAGTTGTCTCCAATGCTAATAAAAAATTTTTAGTTTCAGATTTTACTCGAATATTGAAAAGTTGCTCTTAATAAATTGTTATCCCTCATATATATTTTCACTGAATTTAAAATTTATTTCATAGACGCGAACAACTTAAAATGTCGATATTTTTCTCAATTTTGACACCATTCAAAAATTATTTCCAGATCATAGCAGCTTTTTCTAGCTAATAAGAAGAAAGCTTATCATGTGAATATTAACCAACATATAAACTCAACCAATAGCAGAATTTTAAACTTAAATGCTGTATTTTGCAATAACAACTCAGCAACGGTTTTTGGTTTATTCTGATTCATTTTGATTTTAGAGCTTTTAAAATAAACATTGTAGTTAAATAACAATCATGCAAAACAACGCTCTCTGGGCTTCATGGAGGATAAAATGTAACCTCTATAAAGATGAAATCGTGGGGGGGGGGGAGCACTGACCGAATGAACAGAATTAATATCGCCATTCTATGATGTTGATAAAAAAGAAATATATAATCTTGAAGTGTTCTACATACAATTGCTCGCTTTTCACCGAATTAAATTAGTTATTTGCATGTAAGTGCTCGACAAATTTTTTATTATCTTATGGTATTCTGTAATCCGTTCTTACTTTTGTGGCATAACTACCACTACGAATTATAAACATCAATTCACTGGTATATAAAGCATGCTAACTTGAATCCATCTCGAGGTACCTTTTGATAAATGACGGTTGGCATGGTCGATAACTCCGCCCCCACATTGGTGACCCGGACGTGATTTGATCACGCAGTAACGCCCACTTCGCAAAATTCCTAACAGTAACGCCTACTTCGATGAATAATCTCCATTGGAAGCATTGAAAGTTGACTTGCTATTTGTGACTGCATCATCACCCTCCTGCGCTGTTGCTACTCAGTCACGTCTCGAACATACAACGTCATACACTCTCAACGCCTGCATACACTCAACTGCTAATGGCAACACAGGAGCGACTATTACTGTGAAGTTAATTCACCTCTCACATTCAGCACTCAAAATTCCGGTGACCGCTTTCCCGGTCTGTCACAAGTACAGCAACTAGTGGTATCTGTTCATCGAATTCTATCCCTGATAGAATTCTGGTGGGGGAGTATTGTGGCGTAACTACCACTACGAATTATAAACATCAATTCACTGGTATATAAAGCATGCTAACTTGAATCCATCTCGAGGTACCTTTTGATAGATGACGGTTGGCATGGTCGATAACTCCGCCCCCACACTTTCTTCGAATTAAATGCTCCTTATTTGTAAGTGATAGTCAAAATTTCTTGTTAGCTTACAGTATTCATTTTACAAATCTATCTAAAAAATAACAGTGAATGAAGTGTAATGAATATTGCGTAGTAAGACTTTACTAAGTTTTGTTTGTGAAACAAACAAAAACATTATTACACAGCATTTATTGGAGAGTGGCAAGTGATAGCGAGCATGTGTTGAAGTTCCTTACTTCAATTTACCTTTCTCGATTGACTCATAACACTTGAGTGACAAAAAGGTTGATTTATCTCACTTTCCACCAAGAATACTTAAAAGGTTCTAATAAATCAACGACAGATATAAGCTATAAAAAATTAAAAAATAGATTACAATTTTTACTAACGTTACATATAATAACTGATGATTATAGAATACAGATATTTTTAAATATTAAAATATAAAACTTCTAAAAATCAGAGTGATGACTTGCAATGCTCCAAGATTCTATAAACCTTGCAATCTTCGATGTCAAATTAAACCCATTATCTTCTACATGAAGGTATACTATATTTTGGATTATGTCTAGATTTAATCTTACTCTTTCTTAATCTAATTTTTCACTTTATTCAATTTAAATGGTACTCATGTAAATCAAAACAAAAAAAATTTTTATTAGTTTAAATCAAAGGCTAATATGATTTTAAAACATAAAGCTGCAAAATTTTTCCAGTTTAGTTAAATGAAAAAACAAATTATAAATTTTAGCAAGATTAAAAAAAATATGCTGTACAATACTGCATATTTTTTTATAGATCTCATTTCTGAATACAAGAGTTATGATCACTGGATAGTTAATAATAAAATTAATGCAGTATTGTAAAGTTGATTTTCATTAAATTGGTGTAAATTAAAACTGCTTGCTCATTATCTTCAAAAACTGTATACAGCTTTGTACAAAGCTGTATATAGCTTTCTGATCTCCCAATACTTTAAGTTAAGGCAGAAAAGTTAATTTTTATTAAATTGGAATCTCTCTTTATGTGTAAATTGACACTGCTTGCTCATTATTTTCGAAAGCTATATATAGCTTTGTGATTTTCCAATATTTCAAGTTAATGCATTAAATGTAATTTTTTTTTTAAAATTAGAATCTCCCTTTTGGTGTAAACTGCTTTGGTTGAAACTGCTTGCTCATTATCTTACAAAGCTGTATATAGCTTTCTGAACTCCCATTACTTTAAGTTAATACAGTAAAGTTAATTTGAATTAAAGTGGAATATGTCTTTTGGTGTAAATTGAAACTGCTTGCTCATTATCTTACAAAGCTGTATATAGCTTTCTGATCTCCCATTACTTTAAGTTAATACAGTAAAGTTAATTTTAATTAAATTGGAATATCTCTTTTGGTGTAAATTGAAACTGCTTGCTCGTTATCTTCCAAAGCTGTATATAGCTTTCTGATTTCCCATTACTTTAAGTTAATACAGTAAAGTTAATTTTAATTAAATTGGAATATCTTTTTTGGTGTAAATTGAAACTGCTTGCTCGTTATCTTCCAAAGCTGTATATAGCTTTCTGATTTCCCATTACTTTAAGTTAATACAGTAAAGTTAATTTTAATTAAGTTGGAATATCTCTTTTGGTGTAAATTGAAACCTGTTTGCTCGTTATCTTCCAAAGCTGTATATAGCTTTCTGATTTCCCATTACTTTAAGTTAATACAGTAAAGTTAATTTGAATTAAATTGGAATATCTCTTTTGGTGTAAATTGAAACTGCTTGCTCGTTATCTTCCAAAGCTGTATATAGCTTTGTAATTTCCCAATTTTCCTCAAAGAAACTCCTCACTATAGCTGTCGGTATAGATATTCCTGTCTTTAGGATAGAGGGTGAGACATCAATGATGGCGCGACAGCTGTATGAGAGAAAGAAGGAAGTTGACGGGTACGCAATGCTTTGTCCATTTGTCATACCTGCCACAACGATGCTTCTCATGTCAGTTTCCCTCATGTCAGCTCGCTCATAATTCTCAGCGCAAATGAGTTGGCAAAACAAGTTAGGATACGTGTAATCCCTTTTTAGTCCTACGTAGCGACACAAGAATGGAAATATTTGATACCTCTAAGCCGAGGCGGAAAGACGTGTCGCCAAGATGCTTTGTAAAAATGATATGCAGGTTAAGAAGGTAGAATATAACTCTTCACTCAAATATGCAGATTTTTCTGCGCATCTTTTTTGGACACTTAAAATAACCTATTAAAAAATGTTAGATTCTAACTAAAAGTAATTTCAAATGAACATTATTTTTAATATTAAAATATTCAAGAAGATTTGCGTCAGAAAATGTCATAGTTACGCTTCGTATTAATTTTTCTACCAAGGATGGCGAGTTTTTTCCACAATGGAAAAAGTCAGCCCAGAAGATATAGGTTTCTTTTAACCTATCCCTGTATGATCCAAACTTACTTTACTTTATTTAACAAATTTGGGCACGAGGGCCGCGCAGAAGGCTCCTATCAAATACATCAAGAAATTTACAGAGAATTGTAATAAAAAACATTTTGAGTTCAGCAGTCTGTGTGGTGGCTGTATAATCCAAACCTGCACGATTATGCAAGTTGGATATTACCCCAATATGTGCATAGTGGTACTATATTAATTTTAAAACAAGTTTAAACTGAGTAAAAATTATCTTTTTAAGCTACCATTTTAATAATAAAAATATCTACATATATATTAAAATGAGATCCTTCGTGTTTCAAATATCTCGTTAGAATATTTCATAATAAATAGGATAAGGGCCATTTAGGCCTCCGATGCTCAGTTAAACATCAACGGACGAACGATATGTTTAAATATTAGTGCAAGTGGATTATTTTTAATTCCTTGAATAATTTTCATAACAAAAGAACTCTCCTAGCACATTTTATGTTTAGAGCTATTTATACAAGAAAAAATAAATACTTTCAATCTGCTCCAAATCTTAAGGGGCTAGGTGGAAGACAATCGAAGATGTAATATCTTTTTCAAAAAGACACATAAAATAGTTTATAATTGCAATCAAGTTTAAATAATAGTGTTAATTTTCCCTTTTTAATGTAATATATAATATTTGAAGAGAGCTAACTGGAAAATCAACAATTTAAAAAGAAATTAATTTCTTAAAAATATTTTTAAAAAACTGTAATTTTGCAATATTTTGAGTAAATGAATATAACTAAACCCGAATTTGAAGGTATAAATATAACTGTTAAAATAACATAATCAAGTTTTATTAATACTTCTATATTAACAAATCACATACTAAACATAAAAAAACACACACTGAATTCATAAGCTATAAATTAATAAATTATATTTAAGACTTAAATATGAAAATAGTTGCATTTCTAAAAGAGTTGATGTGAAAAACTTAAACTTTTTGATACAATATTAAATATAATTTGTACAAGTTAATGCGGTTCTTATAATACGTCTTATTTGTATCGGGTTTTTTTTTTTATTTCTTCCATTTCATGCAATTTTTTCATATTCATGTTTTTTCCAGTCCGATGTCCTAGAAGAAATAAGTTTCTTCTGGACGAAATGCCAACCCTGTTTTTCACGGAACAACATTAGTAAACAATAGGAACAATTATTAAGAAAAACATAAACTGGGAAACATTTTGATTTCGACCCTCTAAACTTTCTTAGTTTTTTTCAATTGTTCAACTGATTGAATGTTTCAAAGACTGATCATTCGTCACAAAAACAATAACTTATTGTAAATGTAATAAATAGAAACAATTGCATACATATTCTGAATTTGGTAATAAAACAATTTAAATTTGAAAGTTAAAAATATAGAGAAAATATAAAGATTTTTTTTTAAAAAAAAGAAGAAAAAATTATTAAAATAAAATATTTTTTAAAAAAAGATATAATCTCGTCATCAGCTCACACGATTATATTCACAAAGAAAGAGTGCTTTCTAACAGTGTATTAATATTAGCCAAAGCAAAATATATCAATACAATAGTGTGAGGTTAATATAGTCAAAGCAAAGTATATCAATACAATAGTGTGAGGTTAATATAGCCGCAGCAAAATATATCAATACAATAGTGTGAGATTAATATAGCCAAAGTAAAATATATCAATAAATAGTGTGAGGTTAATATAGCCAAAGCAAAATATATTTATAAATACAAAATCTAATGTAAGTAATTATATACCCAAACCAAAATATATCAATACATTAGTGTGAGTAATATTTTATTTTAATAGTTTTTTTCACCTCCTCTTTTAAAAATTATTTACATTTTTCCATGTTTTCTCTATATTTTAAACTTATTTTATGAGTTCTGTAAAAAATATAGAGAATGTATACTTGCAGCTTATGCACAGTAAATAAAACTTATAATAAAAAATTAAAAATTATTACTTTTCTTAATTTCCTTCGTTAATCTCTCTTTTTTTATCCTTTTTGTCTTTACTATATATATATATATATATATATATATATATATATATATATATATATATATATATATATATATATATATATATTTATATATTCAGCGTCAAATAGTTAAAAAGAATCTGCATTATATAAAATTGTATTACTCAACTTTTATTTTTCGCTGTATAACTGAAAAAAGTAATAATAAAGTGGAGAAAATTCGTTTCAATATTCTCTCTACATCATTACTGTTGCTATAAATTCGTCAGTATTTCTAACAGAAAAGTTTGAAATAGCCTGCTATATCTGTTTTAAAAAGGCCATTGATATGGAATAAGATTACAGTGATTTTTTTTTTAGAAAATACCTATTTGCGTTAAATTTTCTAATTTGTTTTTAGAAAAACTAATAAAAAACCAACCACAATAAAATCAACCGGATATAAACCCTAGCGGCGGCCCCGTTATCTAGCTAACTTTGACGGAAATCAAATCGAAATAAAAATTCAATGCTCTCTCATCTTGAACTATTTAATTATATTTTTGTGTTATAATTGAATAAAATGAAAAAAAAAAAAAAGCAAAATGCATTACAATCATCCAGCTAATTTCCGTTACTTGAGAACCGTTACAGATTTATCATAAATTTCAATTTAAAAATGCGAATCTATCTCACACTTCTTATTAAGAAGACCCCGTCGGAAATAGAAAAAGATTGCAGCTGTTTAAGATGACCGACAGATAAGGGGTGGGACCACAAAAATGATTTCTCGCCATCTGTTAATAAAATTGACTCCATAAAGCAATTTCACATTTCTCACCTTGTTGCATCTGTCCCCACTTCATCTCACTTTCCAGCGATGATGTAAAAGGACTTGTAAAAACCCGAATGACTCTCTGCATTTATGAAATGACGAGTGGCAACGTCAAAAAGATAAATGTAAAATGGGCAGACGATCGCTGTCTTCTGCATTTTCAAAAGATTTCACTGATCTTTTTATGGTTATTTCATCTAACCTTTACAAAAAAAAATCCTGAAATCGCATGAAAAAAAGTGTTTAACATAAATTTTTGCCTTGTACCAAAAAAAAAAAAAAAAAAAAAAAAAAAAAAAAAAAAAAGTGCTATGCACATTAATGTCCTTAAATCACTTTTATGGGTATTTTCATAGCATTAGGTGTTATGCACTTTGATTTCAACACAACTGATAACAATAAATTATTCCCTTTATGTCTGGCTTTTCTACCTGAAAATCTTAATCTTCGATGTTCTTAAAGACAATTTTATGGCTTTCGTAAAAGCGAATTTGTTTAAATCGTAGCTTATTCTTTTATTGCAGGCAGTTAAAAAGCCGTTGTTTTGTTTTTATTTGTAATCGTCAATTCATCGTCATTTGTATTCAATTTTCAAAGTATTTTATGGAGTTAACAATAGCTCTAAATTTTGAACAATAAAGTTAAACGAATGTTTCTACTGACGAAAATAAAAAATCTCATAAAATTTTATTCAATACTTTAGGTCCTACGCTAATTTCGGTTGATGCTAATTTTGCGTGGTTAAATATGACATCATTTCTGAAAGCTTCAGGCATGCATGATAAACCATGAATTGTGTCGACATCTTGGATCATGTAAAAGCTTTCAAAACATTTGCGGCTAAAAGAAAAATTGTTTACCCCTGACTTGATCAGTCCTAGTAGTTTGAGGCAAGGCGCTCTAAAATTTGTTGAGTTTATTTTGAAAAAAAGTTTGATCTTGAGAGAAAATTATTATTTTTTTCTTTGTGTGTGGGGGGGGGGGGATTTCACCTTTGCATTGTTATAGCGAAAAAAAAAATTTTAAGCCTCTAACTCTGATTTTTAAGCTTTATAATTAAAATGTTTTAATTTCATTGTTCATCAAAAAACTTTATCCTGTTCCTCATTCTTTCTTTTTTTTCCCTCAAATTTATTTCAAAAGTGGCCAACACTATCTAATTTTGCACTCGCAAAAATAAGATATTAACATGCAATGGGTTTGAACACTTTAAAGCCATAAATTATAAAAGCCAATATCGAATTAAGAAACAGTGATGTGCCACCCTAGAAGAAACTATGTGTAGGCTTTCAGTTATAGGAAGCGTTGGTTCACCCTCGATTTAACTGAAAGCAATCTCACAGAGACCGCACATCTCGAGTTTGCAAAACAGTAAAATAACTTTTTTGATGAATGCATTTTTTACATCATTTCAATATTTGTAGACAGTGCCCAACTGAAAATTTTCAACCAAAACAATTGAATGCTTTTTTTGCTACTTACCACTATTGCTTTAAAAACGCACATTGCGAGGACTTCAATGGGAATATTTTTTCATTAACCCCTTAACGCACAAATATTTTTTGAAAAAAACGGGCCAACAAAAATTTAATTTTTTTAATGTAAAAAAAAAAAAAAAAAAACACACTTTAGAGCATTGTCTTTTATTTTGGTGGACAATTTTGATATACTACGCTTTTGTATACGCAATATGGAAAAAGGCTATATTCAGAGATGTCAACTGCTCCGGACAAACCAAAATAATTAAAAAAACGGTAAATAACTACAAAGTAAATTTTGCAAATACTGAACTATTTTTGCTTACTTTTTAAAACATATAGCATGGCATAAGTACTATAAAGTGGTGAATTGTATAACGAATTATTTAGAAATGGATACAAATCTACTGAATTGAATTTATTAAACCAAGAATCACAATTGATAAACTACCACTTTAAAATATGTATTTGCTGTCGGGAGCAAATTGGCATCGCTGTAATATTTCATTCTAGAATAAATAAGTGTTATAGCTTACATTCCTATGTAAATGATAAATATCAATAAAACGACTTTGTTTCTTAACTTTCACATTGTTATTTTCAATTCACAATTATATTCGAGCGTGAAAAATTATAGCAGCATAAAATACAACACCGCTCGAATTATCCGGAATGTGGAAAGTTTGGCCTGTTCAGCGCTCTCGAATTAACTCGTTAAGGGCTTAATTAACGAAAGAATTATTAAGTATTTAAAAATTTTTAAAGCTTTAAATTTTATTAATTATTCTGGAAATATTTAGCAAATGAAATTTTTTCATCATATTATATTATGTTTTCGTTTCAAAATTAGTTTTTATATCAGACAGTAGAATTCCACAGATCAAGACATCATCTCCTACATCAGAAAGCCTCCACACGTTTTCTTATAAGTTGTCTGCGCAGATTATTTAAAAAGCGAACCACTTGTGCGCATGAACCCAAATTTTATTTTAAAAGTACTTGAGAGAAATTTATCATATATATTTGAGAACTGAATCTGTAGTGGTTGGCAAGTTAATAAAACAAACCAATTATATTCATAAATTAAAAAAATTTTCACACATATATTTGCTACCATTTTCTAATTTTTAATAGATTTCATATTAAATGTTTCTTTCAGTGATTAGTTTACCTTCATAGTGGTTTGATCAAACTACCTACAAAAAACCGTGTGGTGGCATCTAAAGTTTAGTTCTTATTTTAAATTTAGTGCATGTATAAACTAATAAATGATAGTACTAAAATATTCTTTCCGTTATAATGAAAACTAAAAAGGAAGAAAATTAAAATTGAGAATGGTTTTTCAGAGTAACTTATTCTTTCATTGTTGAATTTGGTTATTTTCATTCAAATTGAATTTTTTTGCAAAGGCATTTATCCTTTACTAGTTCATTATATTGTTATTAGAAAGAAAAGAAAAAAAGTGTTTTGAAATTTCTTTCTTCCCAAGCATTTAATCTATTATATAATTTCAAAAAAATCATGGAAATATTAAATAAATAATGGATATAAATTTAATAACAGGCTTCGAAAATTATTAAAAAAAAATAATAATAAACAAATAAATTCTTAACTCTCGGAACTTCTGTGACCTTTCCGCGAAATATCTAGTTGCAGTGAAATAATAAAATACTGATTTCAAAACATTTCTACTTTTTCGAAATAAGAAACCATTTTTTTTTTTTTTTTTTTTTTTTTTTTTTTTTTTTTTTAAATAAAGAAGGCCAAATGCAAATGGGTTATTGGATTAGTTCAGTTGTCAAAAATACTAAAATCGAGAATTAGTGTCGTTGCTACTAATATTCCAAACGATTTCTTTTGATATAAACAAGGAGGAATTTTGGGTAATGGGAGAAAGGTATTTTTTGCTCTGCAGAATAAAAATTCTTAGCGTTCCGGAAGAGATAAGCAAAATAAAGATGATAAACTAAACCAAAAAAATGTCACCTAGAGGTGACGAATGACAAGTAAGAGGGCGTCATTCTACGAGGGCGGCATCGGCACCTTTGAGAGTAACAGCGGTGGGCGGTATTACTATACGCCTATAAAGGTTCTCTTCCTCAGTATTTCCCTGTGTATATAACGCCCGTCTAGCACAAAACATATTTTTTAATGGGATTATTAATTTATTTTAAATGTGAAAAATAGATACAGAAGAAAACAAATATAAGCCCTATTATACAACTGCTATCTCGTTTGTAAGGGAAATATTGACGGTTTTTAACTTCAAACGTGAAAACTGAATTCATGAAGGAAAAAAAATCAAATGTAAGCACTATTGCTATCTCAGCTGAACCTGTTATTCTATCAATTAGAAAAATGTTGAGTATTATTATTTTAACATTTTTTTTAAATCTGAAAGATTAATGCTGATATCGAATGTAGGCACTATTAAATGATGGAAGCTTGTCTATATGTAAAATATTGAGGGTTATTGATTTATTTATCATTTTAACTTCAAACGTGAAAACTGAATTAATGAAAAAAAAAAAATCAAATGTAAGCACTATTGCTATCTCAACTGAACCTGTTATTTTATCAATTAGAAAAATTTTTATTTTAACATTTTATTTTAAATCTGAAACATTAAATGCTGATATCGAATGTAGGCACTATTAAATGATGGAAGCTTGTATACATGTAAAATGTTGAGGGTTATTAATTTAACATATTTTTTCTCATATCTGAAAAATAGATACAAAAGAAATCAAATGTAAGCACTATTGTAGAGACGTGCAACTGTTATCTCGTTTGGAAGGAAAATATTGAGGGTTATTGATTTATTTAACATTTTAACTTCAAACGTGAAAACTGAATTAATGAAAAAAAATCAAATGTAAGTACTATCTCAACTGAGCCTGTTATTTTATCAATTAGGAAAATGGTGAGGATTATTATTTTAAATTTTTTTTAAATCAGAAAGATAAATGCTGATATCGAATGTAGGCACTATATTAAATGATGGAAGCTTGTCTATATGGGAAATGTTGAGGGGTATTAATTTAGCAAATTTCTTTTCATATCTGAAAAATAAATACAGAAGAAATCAAATGTAAGCAATTCGGGGAATAATGAAAATAAGCAAATTTAAGCACTATTACGATCTAATTCTAAACAGAAACTTTTATTTTGATTATTAGGAGAATGTTGACTATTAATACATTAACATTTATTTTGATTATTAGGAGAATGTTGAGTATTAATACATTAAAATTTATTTTGATTATTAGGAGAATGTTGACTATTAATACATTAACATTTATTTTGATTATTAGGAGAATGTTGACTATTAATACATTAACATTTATTTTGATTGTTAGGAAAATGTTGACTATTAATACATTAACATTTATTTTGATTATTAGGAGAATGTTGAGTATTAATACATTAACATTTATTTTGATTATTAGGAGAATGTTGACTATTAATACATTAACATTTATTTTGATTATTAGGAGAATGTTGACTATTAATACATTAACATTTATTTTGATTATTAGGAAAATGTTGACTATTAATACATTAACATTTATTTTGATTATTAGGAGAATGTTGAGTATTAATACATTAAAATTTCGTTAGATGTGTAAAATGAGAGCTATATTGAATGTAAACACTATTTTGACGGAAGCAGAAACAGTTATATGTGAATGTTGTCACTATATAAGAAACAGGGGTGAAAGCGAGACGGAAAAGAGGAAAGGCTGGTAGTAAAACCATTTCTGTTATTGTTAGTTTTCGGCAGGAGTTCACTTACCTTTATTTAAAACTACTCAACAATATCAACTTTATCTTAGAAAAG
Source organism: Parasteatoda lunata (assembly GCA_949128135.1). Classification (NCBI taxonomy): domain Eukaryota; kingdom Metazoa; phylum Arthropoda; class Arachnida; order Araneae; family Theridiidae; genus Parasteatoda; species Parasteatoda lunata. Next base: position 22,257,154 of record OX421978.1, read on the forward strand.
AAGCAATTTTTGCATATACCATAATTATAAAAGAAATCTTGATTACAGAAATTTTATTTTTCTCGAATAAATTGCTAAAATGAAATGTCCTTCGTACCCGCCTTTGCTCTTTTCCGTCTTGCTAAAGGGCTTTCAGCCTTGAGGTGAAATGTTGAAAGTTTCACCTCAATATTCACCTATAATTTAATAATTATCTCTTTAAATTTAAGAAATAAAATAAGACAAATGCAGGCTTTATAATGACGGAATGGCTGTTTTATCGTTAGGGAAATTCTTGATTTTTAACTTGGCAATTTTATTGCTTTTGCTATTAGTATGTTTCTTTAATCAGTTTCTCAACTGTTAGAAACATTTTTATGTTGTTCACTATAAATAAAATGTGCTCCGAACAATGTGTTCCAAAATGAATGCCTTCAATATACATTTTTAAAGTCCTTTTCAACGATGAATTTAAAAAGAAAGTTACTGATTAGGAGTCAGAAATTAATATCTAAATGAGGGGGGAAACAAAAACGCAGTCGAAATATATCCAACCACTAATGAGGAAGTTGGAATAAAAAACATCAAAATCAGTTTGATTGCCGGATAAAAGTTGAGGGCATTTCTAATTATAGCATATCTAATTATAGCATATCAACTCTGTTTCTACTAACAGGTTTCCTCTGTTTCTACTTTGTCATTTTTTCGAACCTTCCACAAAAATAATTTGTTAGATTTCATAATGTGTATTTTTTCCCTGCTTAAATATTATTTCGTGATCCCTAAATGTATGCGTGTCTTTTGCTTCTTTTTTGACAGCGATTCTAAGAATATATGGAACATTATGGAAACTCCATATTTAGTATTCAAATACGCGTAATTCTATAAATTCAGTCTAAATATTTCAAAACATAAACAAACTAATAATTATTATAGTGGGGACACTTTCAGTTTCTGTGTAAACACTAAACTACTTCAAAATAAGGAGTTTAAAAAAAAAATTAAACAAATAATAATAATAATTGAAAAAGGCAGTGACAACTATTTAATAATTATTATAGTCTAGGCCGTTACTATTTCCGTGTTACAAAGTTAAACTAAGTAATTTCTAAATCAAGAATTTGAAATCAAAAAATAAGCAAAATAAAAGAGAATTCTTAACAGATGGTAATGACTAAACACTTAAACAGCTTATTCATTAAATGAGAAGAGAAGGCAGACACACATTCACCACAGTTGTGTAGCAATTTGCTAACTACAGTAAATAGTGAAAAAATTCCGCCATCATGAGAACAACCATATGAACAAAAAAACTTTTATCTCAACTCTAAGAGAATCATCAATCCCAATCAGTCATAAATCGAATCAGTTTCTCTAGCAACAACTGACAAGATGCCTTCTAGTGTGGATTATGAGCTTGTCGTCACTTTCTAAGCATGTTTTACGGAAGTTTACTTTTCACCATTTTAGTAGTACATCTCAACTCAACTATGATCCAGTTCGAACTGGCCCCATATCTCCTCTTTCGATTGTGAGATGACCTAAAAATAGCATGGATGGGATTCGAATGGTGCACGGTATGGTAGGAATGATGGTTTAAGTATTTGTTTCAACACGTTTAAGTCACTTCGTGAAGCATTCGAAAGTAGAGAAGACTTGTGGAGTGCCTGCTTAATCTTGCAAAGTCAAGAGTATTTTGGAACTCTGCATATTTGCAGATGGTGTTGATGGTTGTAAATTTACAATAACTCAGAAGTTGGGTTGAATTGTTATTTTCAACATGTTGAGGAACACATTAAGCGAGGAGTTGAAATACATACATTATTCTTAAGTTTTCACTTTTTTTTATGTAAATAAAGTTACAAGCTCCTTTTTTTAAATTTTATATTTATGAATATATGACAAAGTACGAATACAAAATTACAAGTATATTAAAGTATGAACATTAAAAATATTTTATTTTATCATTGGTGATAAGCAGCCATTTCATATACAAGGGGAGGGTCGAAGCCTCCTGTTAAAATTAAAATGATGGTAAGAGAGTTATGGTATTTTTCGTTTATTTTTCGATTAAATGAAATATTTTAACAGCCACGTAATTTTAACTAAATAAGTAGAAAAACTTAGTTCTGAAAATGAATTGGGTGTTTTTTTTTTTTTTTTTAATTAAAAACGGTGCAAGTTTAGTATTTTGTTAGCTTTAATTTAAATTAAACCTTTTGTTTGATAGTATTCAGTAAATTGACTACTGCTTTTTTTTTTCTATCTTGCTTCGTCCCCTGCATATACAGAGATGCCAACTTGCTCCAGACGGTAAATAAATATTTTCGAGTTGTAATTTTTTAATGTATAATTATTGATTTAGTAAATTCGATTCATGGGGGTCTCCGCAACAACTACTTCTAAATAATTCTAATACTTATATGATATGCCACTTTGTTATCGTGTTGAGCCTTTTAAAAAATTTACAAAGTTACCCGAAATTCTACAAATTTTAGTTTATAGTACTCTACCGATTCTTAAACTTATTTTGTTGAATCCGGAGCAATTGGCATATCTGCATATATTTAAGGGATTCCCTCTCAAGCTTTTTTAGTTAACCTAATGTAAAAAAAAATAAAAATATATAAAAAATTTTTTTAAAAAAACGATTACCGAATTACTTTAAACTATGAAACAAACAAAATACTTAACCAGGACTTCTACGTCCCTTAAAAATTTTTAAAAATGGTAGCAAAGTTAAGGAAATAAAATGTTTTTTATTAAATTTCTTTCCACTACTATGCTTAATATATTCAAATAGATATATAAAATCACGTGTGGCATGAGATGGAATATCGCAGCAAAAAAGAAAGAAAAAATCTAAAGAAAAGAAAGTTGTTATTTCTTACTCGACATAGTAACACAACCTTTTATATTTTTGCAAGGACCGTATGAACCCAGTCAAGTTTCACTTTGATTTTTAAAAAATATAGCGCAACCATATTAGAACTAAATACATTAGTTATATTGTTATCTTAACGTGCGAGTTTTATGAAATCTCGTTTCATCCAAAAAAACCCTCTTACCAATATTTTAATTTAAATAGGAGACAGACCCTTGTATATTGAATAAAATAAATAGTGATATTGCAGTAAGGTTTCCTTTTTTTTTTTTAACCGTCGGTAACTCTGAACCTTATGGCCACGAGTCCATCAGCGAGTGAGAATATTTCTAAGCACATTGCTTCGTCAAGACATCAGAATCAGAGTAATCATCATACATGGGTGTTAGTCTAGGTTAGAGGGAGGAAATTAAATTAAATCAAATCAATTGAAAATGCTATCATTGGCACGTAATATGCAATCAACATTTCAAATTATCTAGAAATATTTATTTCAATACTGCCGGTTCATACTTTTAAAGTCGAGCAATTAATTTTTAATACGGTAACCTTGCAATTTAAAATCTGGCTCAGAAGATTAGAGCTTCTGAATCAAGTATTTTATATTTTATAACAGTCGTTGAACAGCCGATCCAATTTCATGGGTTTACGACTACTAATGTTCAACTTCGTAGCCTTATAATTTTGAACCAATCCAGAAGACAAGGACTCCTGGATCAGTACCCCTCGAGGTATTGATTTGTTATGGGAACATGAAGGACTTTGAGACTCGACAGATTTAACGTGCATCAGTCACCATTTACTACACGGGGAGTCTTCGGCCGGCGAGGATCGAACCCACGACCTCTCGGATATGGGCCCAGCGCCCTACCGACCAGGCTATCCCGGCCTTGAATCAAGGATTGTAACAAATTCGCATCAACTGAGATTGATTACATGGAACTAAATCGCCTGCAAAGAAAGGAAAAACAACCGGGGTTAACCCGACGCCCACGGGACTCTCACCTAGTTTCCATCTATCAATGAAAATATTTTATGTCAGCAATATGTTTAGTGCAAAAAGAGAGCATTACATCATTCAACCATTTCTGTGTTTATGGTGAACCAGGAAAAAAAAAAGAACGCCAAAAATCGTGCATTTAATTAAAAATATAGATTTTTGACTAAGTGCGAGAGGTTAACTCTCTTTTCTTTATTTTTTTTTAATAAAAGTATACCCTGAAAACATACAAATATTCTTAAAGTTTACATTAATAAATAATAAAATAAAAGATATTAATATAACGATATTATATGAAAAATTACAATCACGACTTTCGATTTATTCTTATTTTTACAATCCTTTTTATCCTGTTTCGCCGATGACAATTGTTTTTTTTTTAATTATTTGGTTAATAATTCTTAAAAATTACCATTAACAAATATTTCGATCGTTAAATGATATACTAAAAATAAATAAATAAAAACAGATGAATAGTAAAAAACGGTAAACTTAAAATTTATTTCTGAGAACTTATTCTAAACTCCAAGAGTCATTCTATTAAATACAGAAACTGTCAACGAAAAAATAGTTGTTTTAAATTACTTAAAAGAGAAAAATGATTGTATAATAAAATATTTTTAAAAATGTGGATAGTTTGCGTAAGTCACAAACTAGAAGATAAAATGTATTATAACTCTATTGGAATGCTAACCACGAAAATAAACGAATAAATATCTCTAACTATCAATTTAATTCAGACTTCTCTGAAAATAAAATTCGTTTATAAGGAATTCACTGTAACTGCCAGACCACCATTAATCATTCTTATGACTCTCTTAAATTCTCATTTGCTACACTTAACCTTCTTAAGATCTTTATCTTTTTCCACTTATATTAGGGATGTTTTGATCCTATCGTTTAGTGTCTTACTATTAATAACTGTAACTTCCCTGCCTTTTTAAGGTGATGTTTTACTTAAATTTGTTCTTAAAAACAGTTGTTTAGACAGTGTTTTGTTTTTCAAAATGTCTCCAAATAATTTATGCAATTTATTTTAATAACTGAGTAGCATTTCATTTCAAAAACATTAAAAAGAAGTTCGTTATCTTTAATCTTCCTTGCTTAGGGTTGTAAATACAAAATCTTATAGGGAATTGAAAATTTCCTTTTTAAAGAAAGTGGAATTTCTTTATCATTTGCTACCACTTTAACTTAAGAATGTTAATACATAATTTCAAAACGATAACATCACGAACCGGAATGCCACAGATGACTAAAAATGAAAAAGTGGGGATTAATAAGTTGCACAAATCTTGCGAAATAAATTAAAATTAGTAACTTTTTCTCGAAAATTTCTTTAATTTACTATTAAAGCTAACGTGAAATATGTTTTTACTTTAAATATGAATTACTTGTAATGTAAGATATGATGGTAATTTTTATTGATTAATTTGTCTACTCAGGTTGATAGCTAATAGTTTTTTTTAAAAAAATATTTCAACAGCATAGTTTCAGATCAAAACATATGTACTTTAACATTAATATATGTTGGTGACTCACAAAGAAAAAACATCACTAAAGCCAGGTTTTGCGGACAATACTTCCTGTTCTTGTGTCTAATTATAATAAATTAAAAAACTAATGTTGTTTAATGATCCAAAATATAATTCCTACTTAACAAGAAGGAATGCTTGCTTTAAAATATTGTCAAATTTAATGCCTTAGTGAGGGTGCAAAATTCTGTGAAATAAAAGTTGTTGATTTTTTTTCAATTTACCATAAAAATTAAAATATATATTATTAAACTTTATATTGCAAAACTTATATTCCAGGCATTTCTTTTAAATTCTTTCATCGTCTATATATTATTACAGATGTGTTAGCGAAACTAGCGATGACATCCTCTTCTAAAATAAATAAATAAAAAAATAAAGACCTGAAACCAATAAAATTTATGTTTATCATAAAGTAATCCAGAGGGATACAGAAACAACAGCAGTGGTGAATCATCTGGCATTCTCCAATTTTTTCTAGGGACCACGAAGAAGAAAAAAATATTTATGTTGAACGGTTAGTGACATGAAGTGTTGCAAAGTGGCTTTCTGGAATCAGAGTTAAAAGTTCCGTAAACCATTCTCCCACTCTTGGCGATGACAAACGATTTGTCGCCCATTGACATGGCTTGGATCTGTGTTTCCTAACCGACCTTGAGAAGGATTTTTTTCCCCTTGAAATATTCATACATCTTAGTATCATTAAAAACTTCATTCCTTCTTTCGTTTTTATTTCTATCGTTCAAATCGGAAACTAAACCGCTTTTACGTAATTTTATAGAAAAGCAGAGATGCCAACTTGCTCCGGACAGCAAATATATATTTTAAAGTGGTAGTTTATCAATTGTGATTCTTGGTTTAATAAATTCAATTTAATAGATTTTTATCCAACACTATTTCCAAGTAATTCGTAGAGTTATATAATTCACCACTTTATTGACCTGATGATGTCACACTATATCCTTTATAAAGTAAGCGAAAATAGTCAGACAGTTGTAAAAGTTACTTTGAAGTTCTTAGCCGTTTTTTTTAAAAATTATTTTGGTGGGTCCGGAGCAGTTGGCATCTCTGGAAAACAATGACTGCGAGGTTTTCTCTTGAACGTGGATTCAGGGCGGAAAGTCCATATATAAATAGACGGAAAAGAGTAAAAACTGGTAACAAATAAATTTAATTTATAGTTTTTTTTTTCTGGGGGGGGGGGATAATAAAATATCTAAAACCACCAATTTTTTTAACAGATACAAAACATTTACTGAATTGCTTCTTAACCAAGAAAAAATTAATAGCAGTGAATTGTTTATTGAAGAAATTCCAACTTGCTCCGGACAGCAAAAAAATATTTTTGAGTGGTAGTTTATTAATGAGTTATTCTTCGTTTAATAAATTAAATTTATTAGGGTTTTATCCACCTCTATTTCTAAATAATTCGAAGGCTTAGATAATTCGCAGATTTGTTACAGCTATTTTTATTTCATATTTAACAGTCTGAATTAAATTGGTCTTTAAATTCTTGTAATTGATAAACTAGTGTTTTTTCCCCGATGTTTTTTTTACCTTTTTTTTTTCTTCTATAACTCCCCCCCCCCCCCGCCCAGAATTTTTTTTGTTTTTTTTTGTATAAAGTGTCACTTATTGTAAAGAAATCTGAAAACTCTTAGTGTCTTTGGCCAAAATGTGTCATTGTTGTGTTCGATGCAAGCAAATTCCATTAAAATTACTAAAATCCAAATAATATTTCATTAAAATTAATACAATTTAAACAAAATTCCTTTAAAATTATGAAATTTCAACCATTAAAATTAATACAATTTTAAAGAGCATCCCATCAAAATTACTAAAATTTAAACAGTATTCTATGAAAATTAAATGGTGTTCCCTGAAAATAAATTTTTGACAAAATATCTTAAAAACTTGCCATGATAGAGCAAAACGGTTTTCAGATTTCAAATCAGCACAACAAACAACATTAGAGAAGGTAAACACCATACCAGATATCTATAGCTTGTTTATCAGTGTTATCAAGGAAACGCAAATCAAGATTTTAAAGTAAAATCCTTTATGGCAAAAAAAGAGATATAAGCAAAAATGATGTTATTAACATTCTACGACTTATCTTATAGGTGTATCAATATTGTTATCTTGCCATTGTCTTAAAACATTTGATCCTAATTTTGTTAAAAAGAAAAAAAATTTTTTTTGACTGAACTTTTCCTTTCATTTACAGAATGCAAATGCCTCTTAGTTCTGAAAATCAGCTGACAATGGAGAAGACCCCTAGTTACTTGGTAACACCAGGAGCTCCTCAGAGGATAGCCAACATGTCAAAAAACGTACTTCTGCTGATAGTCGTCAGAGATCCGGTCACTCGGGCTCTTTCGGACTATACACAAGCCTCCAGCAAGAGACCTCAAGACACAAGGTCATTTGAAGACATGGCATTTAGGTATATTTGACTTTATTAACTCTTTGTGTTAGTTTAATATGCAAATAAATTTTTGATGATTTGTCACTTTATGCAATACTTAAAACTGATTATTATATGAGTCATTAATGTTCATGCAAATTTTGATGTGATAGGAATGCCAGCACAGGATTAGTGGATGCTGATTGGGCAGCCATAAGGATTGGTCAATATGCCAAACATTTAGAAAGGTGGACTCGATTTTTTCCACTTGATCAAATTCTTGTAGTTAGTGGTGAGCAGCTTGTTGAAGATCCAGTTCAAGAGCTGCGGGTAATATATTTTAAATCATTCTTACAATCAAATTTATTTTGTAAATTTTAAAAACATTTAAACGATGTGCTTAGAAATGTTTTGATTTGGTATACGTTCCATTCGTTGATTGGCCAATAATCCACGGAAGAAATTTTCAACAAAACAATTCTAAAGTTCCTACTTGAAAATAAGAAACTACATTATAACAGTATATTCATAATGTAGCCAACAGATTATTTGCTTTAATTGAATAATCAAAATAACATTAATAATGCTAAGATTTCAAGGTGTAACAAAGAACAAAAAAAATAAATAATAATAAAAAAAAAAATAAATAAATTTAAAAAAAAAAAAAAAAAAAAAAAAAAAAAAAAAAAAAAAATTATAGCTAGCATAAAAATAAATAAATGCAGGTAAAAAGATATTATGCAAAATCTTAAATACTTTAAGATAGTTAATGTACCACCATAAAAAATTGCAAAACATAGCAATTAAAAATAATGAATCAAACTAGTAAACGAAGTTCTTTGGAATTAGTGTAGATCCAATCAAGAAAACACACGAATCACTTAGAAATTTGTTATTACTCTTTCAAAACGTAATAACAACTTCAGAAACAAAATTATTTTTATAATAATTACCATCATTATCAGAGCACTAACTTTCATAATTTTTGGACAGTTTTTCCATTTATCTCACTTTTTTTGCCATTTATCTCACTTTTATTCCTTTAAGACAACCATGTGTGACAGAATGCATTTAAGCATTTTATTTATTAAAACATAAACATGTGTCATATAATACTTCCGATTTTCTTTTATAGGTTTAACAATTGAAATTCCTCAAAGACGTCAATATTAAATAAAAAATTTCATATATCGATTTCGAAAATATTTTATTTTTGCTATATTAATTATAAATATAAAAATTTAAATGTAGTTAACTGATCTCTAGCGCTCATGATTTTTGCAGGAAATATTGCTAATCTAAACAGAATAAAATTGTTTATATTTAATACATTTAAATATATATTTTAATACATTATTTTATTTTATATGGCGCAACATTATTTTTCTAATTAGTCCAAGTCTCGTAACTTTTTTTAGTGACCCGATAATCATTCTTATTTTATTTTTTGACTCTGGATAAAAAACCTGTAGCACAAAACCAATTGTGTTACATGGTGCAAGAACAAGGTAAATCCAGATTCTTGAACAGCAGGCAAGAAGCAAAGGCAGATAAAATTAAAAAAGGCAATTAAAACACATTTTCCCCCACATTATTTGTCTCATAGGATAGTTACAGTTGTGCATGAATCTTGTACCAATCGAAGCAGTTAATCCACAGTCAAAAATGCATAATTCGGGGAAATTTAAACTTATTTTTATTCTTGCTACAAACTCCTCGATTGAAACAATTAAACCAACGAAGGTGAATATAGTTGCGATACGAAATAAGGCAGTTTATTTGACTTACAATCAAATAATATTTTATATGATGCAACTAATATCTATCTTTGATCTCACTATTTTACAAAAGATAATCTAAAGATATGTACCGACCGGACTGTGTCGTAGTCAGGGAACTCACCTTGCAATAGAAAGGTTCTGGGTTCGAATCCCGGGCAAGGCATGGATGTTCTTTCGTTCTCTGTACTATCTGTCCATTCTGTGGGAGCAACGTTGGTCTACCTAATATGGTGCTCCTGAAAGAGTCACCAATAAATCTGCCCTATAAGTGCCTGAAATGACGAAATGTTTTTAAGGTGGGCATTGGAAGTAATGATAAAAAAAATTTAAAGATATGTTGCTTTTCATAAGAAAGCAACATAGTATTAGCTGCTTACCTGCTAAACTGTTGCTCTTGTGGAAAAGGATTTTCCCTTGTTTCAATAGAACAAATTTTTACAAAAAGCGAAGAAAGGTGGCAGCTCTGCTGTTATGAAATTTATATTTTAAAAGAAATAATTCTCGAGTTTACCGATGAAACTAACGCAGGTGTCAAAAACTTTTTTTTTCTGTTTGTTCAATATGAAATAGGAGGGATTTGAGTTAAGACTAGTTTCTTAAACGGGAATTTTGATTTACATTCATTTTTCAAATGCACATCCGGAGCTGCGTCAAAAGGCCACCAAAATCGTATTTTCCAGTTTGAAAGTATTTTCTTTATTGAAAATAATTATTCTCTAGTTTATATATATACAAATTATTGTTATTTTGCAGACTGTTCAAAAGTTCCTAGGTCTCCGACCACTTATTGGTGCAAAACATTTCTTCTTCAATCAGAGCAAAGGCTTTCCTTGTTTGAGGAAATCTCCAAATAGTGAAATACCTCGCTGCCTTGGTAAAACAAAAGGACGCTCACATCCAATCATAGCTCCAGCCATTCTCCAGAGGTTAAGAGACTTCTTCAGGCCATTCAATCAAAAGTTCTTCCGAATGGTTGGCAGAGACTTCGGCTGGCTATGACTCAAGAACTTTCATCAAACAGTGCCAAGAAATAAATCAAATTCAGCCAAAGTGTGATTTTTTGTTTCAAGCTTTGAAGTGGAGGAAAAGTGATTCTATGGACAATTTTTCCAAGTTCGTCCATGTTGTTCAGAATAATCGTCTTATCAATGTGAATTTCCTGTAAATAAACTTTGTCGTCGTTGTTGTCTTTGACACACCATCATGTCTCCTCGTCGTAAAAGCTATGCCAATATGTACATCACTTCCAAGAAATAGGTAGCCTGTTCGTTGTACAGTGTGCCAAAAATAATGGACCACTCTGAATAATTTTTGATCTAATGATCATATCTTCACGTTCTAGGACTCAATCTTAAATATCTTTGACGATTATTAAATAAAAGATATTTTTTTAAAAATCTTAAATAAAATTTTTATTTTGCATGGAATTATTTTTTTATAAACGAATTTTATAATTGCGTGCAAAAATTTTTAATTCGCTTAAGAAGTTCTCAAGATATGAAGAAATACGCAAAAAATAAAATCAACATTGTGAGGTCCAAACATTGAATTACTCTCCTAACCAAACTATGGGGACCCTACTTTCCCCCGATTACTTTCCCCTATATTTTGGGGGTCAGAAAATTCGAATCCGTTCGGGGGGGGGGTGAAGATTATTAAAATATAAAGAAAGTACATTTTTTAGTCTGATTTCGTAACCCAAAATATCGTCTTCACTAATCAATTAGCATATTTGAGGTCCCCCCCTTGAACCACAGAGATTGAATCTTAGAACTTGAAGATCCCATCATTAGGACAAAAGTTTTCCAGGGTGGTCCGTTTTTTTTTTTTTTTTTTTTTTTTTTCCGGGTGCGCTATACTTAAAAAGTAAACCGTTTTGCGCATTAGCCACCTTCCATTATAAAAATGACGTAACATAAACGTTAATTACCATATTTTAGATTTCATTTATTTATGTTGTTTTGATTTATTAATACCAGTGTAGTGTTTAGCCAGTGAGAGAAAAAAAAATTTGTAACCCAAAAATTAGATTTTTATGATACACAAGAATGCCAACTTTTTATCTTTTTGCAAGAAATTATAAAATGCTGAGAAATAACACTAAATTTTGAAAAATTTAATTAATAAAATATGAAAGCCATTCCACGTGGTAGCTAAAACAATTGTGGCATTTGAGCCGTCGTTGCTCAGAAAGTAGAGCTCTCCCAACGTTTCCTATAACTGAAAGCCTCCACACGGTTTTTTATAGGTAGTCCGATCAGACCACTGTGAAGGATATCCACTTTCCGAACGAGTCAGTTAATACAAAATCTAGTTGAAATAAGAAAGTGGTAGCAAATATATGACTAAAAATTCGTTTTATTTATGAATATTATTAGTTTGCCTTTTTCACTTGTCAACCACTACATATTCAATACTCAAATATATATGATAAATTTCTCACAATTACTTTTATAAAAGGTTTTGGGTTCATGCGTACAACCTGGTTCACTTCTTCAATAGTCTGCGCGGACTACTTATAAAAGAGCGTATGGAGGCTTTTTGATGTAGGAGGTGATGGTTAGAGTCCCTTCGCCATTAGGCTTACCGTGGGAGTTCTTGTGGTTTTCCTCACCACTTAACCCAAATGCGGGTTAGTTCGATCAAAAAAGTCTTCCACGAAAGCGAATTCACGAAAGTTAAAAACCGTGTACAGGCTTCCTGTTCTAGAAGATGATGAGTACTTGTTGATCATCGAATCATTGTACAGCCAAAATAATATAGATGGGGTAATGGTGTTTCTGAAAGTACTTATTTATAGACTTTAATATTAAGCTTTTGTTTTATTGACTATGCAGTTGACAGTATGTTCCAACGTATAGTTCTATGGGAATATATGCTGTCTTGCTTCCAGTGAGTAATGTTTTCATGTTTGAAACAATATCTAAATTATATTACAAATATCTTCATCTATGAAAAATATTTTATGCAGAGCATCAAAATTCGTGTACACATCCTAACAAAAATGCATATTATCTTTACCGTTCAGGACTAAGAATTTCTTGAAATACAAATGATACCCTTTAATAAAAGTAAAATAAATTCAGGCAAAAAACAATCCTGCATATTTGTTAATACTCTTATAAATCGTTGCAGTTCAAGCTTGAAAACGAAACAGAAAAAAGAAAAAAATTGGTAGTAGAACTATTTCAATAATAGATAATTTTCGAGAGGAGTAAATCTATTCTTAGCAGTAAACAAATCATTGTTGCTAATTTTTTCTCGGGGAAAAAGCAATTCAGTATATAAATTGTATCCGTAAAAAATTTGGTAGTTTTGGATATTTTATTATTCCCGAAAAAAAGTTAAAAACGAAATTTATTTGTTACCAGTTTTTACTCTTTTCCGTCTTGATATATATATGGATTTGCAGCCCTGTTGCAGTCGTTTATATTTCTCACTTGTTTTTTCAACATTTTTCGGTGTAGTGTGCCGTGTCTGGCAACACGATTCAAAAAGTATTACAAACCACTAAAAATGTGAAACTATTTGCTTCCGAACTTCCATCGTTTAATATAAAACAAACCACTATTTTTAAATAATGTAGAGCTCAAGTATAACACTTTTCCTCAAGATCCATGGCCTCTTGTCGTAGTAATAAATGAGCTGCCTGTTAAAAATTTTCAATCAAAATTTGCTGCGTTGCGGAGAAGGTTAGGAAATAAGCTAAAAATGTAATAGTTGTACTACCAATATTTTCTCAATGACTTTTAAAATTCCTTATCAATGTGTGAAAGTCTTATATATAGTAAGTTATTGTCTCGTAAACTTTCAGTTTTTTCGTCCGCTTTTAAGCTTAAACCTTTGAAAGAAAATGGAGTGTACGGGAACTACAAGAAAATTGAATTCTTTGATACTAATTTTGAATCGGATGAAATCGCGTGTTGTATTTATTGCAGTGTTCTTCTGCTTATTGTTATTCATACATATAGGGGTTGGACAAAATTATGGAAACACCAATGCAGAATTTTGGTGTTCTTTTTACCACCAGAATGAGCATAAAGTTAAAGGCCTTTTTTCAGTACCACTATAATTAAAAAAGCATCCTAAAATAAATTTTATAATCCTTTTAACTGATTGCATAATTACTAATGTTAAAGCAACAAAAAAAAAGTTCTTAATTTCAGCTTCCTCCACATTTTCGTCGAGCGGAATTTTGCATTGGTAAATATGGTACCATTTCTAAAAGCTTCAAGCATGATCGCTCAAATTGTGACTACAGTTTTGCTAAGCAAAATCTTCCAAATGTGAAAAAAAAAAATTGTTCAGATAGAGTTACTATAAAAAACATTTCTAGATTTTTGTCCAATCCCTGTATGTAAGCTAGTGTCTATTAACGGCACGAAATGTTACTATATTAAGTTAATTAGGATAATTGTAAATAGGTGGAACAACAGGAGTGTCCGTATTAAAAATTTCAAAGTCAGTTACAACTGGGTCAAATATTTAACTACATCTTCTAATGTTTAATTTAAACATGTGTGAATAAATGTTTGGGACCGCCTAGTAAGCAGTTATTAGCTCGAATACAACATGAAATCTGAAAATACATAATCAGAGATGCGAACTGCTCCGGATAAGACGTGAAATCTTAAAAAACGATAGAGAAATATATGCTAAAAATTATAGACTTTCGGTTGATTTTGCAATTTTTTGAACGGCTCAACTCCACTTAAATATACTTTACTTTATTTAAACAACTGGGTGCCTAGGCCGCGCAGCGGCCCCTAACCCATCCATCTTAAAAATATTATTACAGTGAATATAACATTTTGATTTATGTAACAGTGTGGTAACATAAAAATAACCATGATTAGAAATTTGTACAACTTGATCGATGATTTACATAAATTGCCTCCACTTAACTATAACAAAGTGGCGTGTGACCTGAGCCTTTGAATTATTTAGAAATAGTGGTGAATAAAAATCCTATATATCGAATTTACAAAACCAAGAATCATGCATTAAAAGACTACCAATCCAAAATATTTATCCGCTGTCCGGAACAAGTTGACATCTATGCATGATAACAGGCCCGTATAGTATCTGCCCGTTTAAAGTTCAATATTTTAAATATTTGTCTTGAACAGTTTCTTTTTAATGAATTGCCTTTTATGTTAACTATTTCAACAAAAAAAAATTCTTTTTAATGAATTATCCTAAAAGTTAACTATTTAAATTGTCTTTAACGCTTACTTTTGCAATGAATTATTTTCAAAGTTTACTATTTCCATGTAACATTTACTTTTTCGAATGTGTTTAAAGTTTATTGTGCAAACTTTTTGTTTGAAAAGTTGATTGTTCCCATTCATTGTAACTGAACTAAAAAATAAAATTATTTTAGTATACGTATTCAAGATTAAACTTAATTGTTGAATTACGAACATTTTTTTTTAAAAATATGTAATGCAAAATGTAAACTTAGATTAAAAAATATGTCAAACATAGTGCCTTATCATCGAGTATTAATCCATTTGACAAGCCAATCTCTGCTGTGATTATAATGAAACATAAAATAATACAATATTTTATTTAAAAATTTATTATTTAAGTGTTCAAACACTGTTTATTCATTTACTAAAGTTTTCAATTTCATATTTTATATGCTTAAGAAAATTAATTTATAGCCCATATATAACTGCGTTTTGATTATTAATTATGAATTTCTATTGAGATATATATTTTTTAATTTGTACATATGTATGTAATTTATTAAATAATATTTTATCAAATATTTACTCTAAATATAATATTTAGAAATGGTATATTTAAGTAAATAAAATTGACTATTTGCCATGAAAAATTTTGTGTATGTTTATTGACTGCAATTGAAATTATATGATCAGTTTATTGATGTTCTTAAATCACAGTTCTTAATATATATTTTTGGAATCCTTGTCCAAAATAAAGTAAAAAAGCATACACATTACTAGTCACAATTAATTTTAAGCAAAATAAAAAAAAGCCATCAGATTTTAACATGTAACGACTCAGGTAGGTTGAACGGAAACATCAAAATCTGTTTTATTGTCGTTGGAACCTTAGAGAAATTAAAACTGTTATGTTCTTCTGTTTTTAATAACCACCCGTATTAAAAACATCTCTAAATTTCATAAGGCAATCAAACTGGTTTTCTTCTGCTCTTGCCCGCTGTAGATTCGGCAAATCTCGATGGTCATTTTGTTTCAATTTTAACTCATAGAAACCCTTATTGAATATTCTTCTTTATTTCATTTTTGACAAGAATACCCTTCGGGAAAAAAAAAATTTGACAAAAGTTCTTAGTCTGGAAAATTGACTAACGTCAATTTTCTTCCAAAACAAAATTGAAAAGCTGAGTGGAGAACCAGATAAGAAACTTTTTCAGAGTGGCTTTCATCAGGGTTAGAAAAAAAAGTAGTGTGTAAATTATTTTATTATAGGTTTTGGCGAAAGTAATAATTTCCAACCATAATTTATTTACCTAATTTGAAATAACAAAATAAATAATTAAGCTAATACACTCAAAACTTATAAGGTGGAAGCAAAAACAATTTTGTTACATTAAACATACTCATAACATGCTCCACTCTATGTTCTCTTCCCTGATTAACGAATACCTCTGGAAATGTACTTGTTTATTGGTAAAACATACATTTGCAGACTTGTGTGCTCAATTAAGACTTATAAACCTCTGTCAAGTAGAAGAACAGATAGCACAATAGAGAAGGACACCACAAAGAATACATCCAGGGCTACGGCGGGATTCGAACTCGCCACCTCCACGCTTAAAAGAGCGTTTGGGGGGGGGGGATACCGCCATGGAGGTACCCTGGAAAAGTATGGTTATTATTGGTGTGCTCAAAATAGGCTTATGAACCTTCGTCAAGTAGAAAAGGACAGATAGCACTATAGGAGAGACAGCACCAAGTAGTCTGGAAAAGTATTTTATTGGTACGACATACATTTGCAGGCTTGTGTGCTCAATTAAGGCTTATAAACCTTTGTCAAGTAGAAGAACAGATAGCACAATAGAGAAGTACATCACAAAGAATACATCCAGGGTTACGGCGGGATTCGAACCCGCCACCTCCACGCTTAACAGAGCGTTTGGTGAGCGATACCGCTCGGCCCCTCTGGAAAAGTATTGTCTATTGATACAACATACATTTGCAGGCTTGTGAGCTCAATTAAGGCTTATAAACCTTCCCCTTCTGGAAAAGTACTTGAGAGAAATTTATAATATATATTTGAGAATTGAATCTGTAGTGGTTGACAAGTAAATAAAACAAACTAAACATATTCATAATTTAAACAAATTTTTAGACATATATTTGCTACCACTTTCTTATGTTTACTAGATTTTCCATTAAATGTCTCTTTCGTAAACTGGTTTATCTTCATAATGGTCAGATCAAACTACTTATAGAAACCGTGTGGAGGCTTTCAATCATAGGAGGCGTTGCTACTGCCCAAATTAAAACTGGCATTAAGTTTTTCAAAAAGATAGGAAGTGGCATATCTGTTTCATTTTCGAAATCTCTCTTTGAGAAACAAAACAATCGTGTTTACCAAATTATATTAATAATTTTAGTATTTACGTCTTGATCTGAAATTTTGAGGCTATAATGATATGATGGCAAATCTCAGAAATAATCTACTTTAGATAACCCCTCGAAGTAGAATTTTTATGAAACATATTTTTCATACTTTCTTTTCAATAACTATGTCAAAATACGCGAAAAATATTGTATTTGGCATTTTCATAACTTATGGTTATGAAATACAGCCTGACACACCGGTGTGATCTTTAAGCGCTAAAGGTAAAATCATCCTAACACGGCTCAATTCCTAACAATAATTTTTTGACGTTGCAGTATCTATTAAGAGAACCAGCCGTTAATCATTGAAGTTCCTTTAATTTTTAAAAACAATTATTGATAAATTTTTGAATAACAACGAAAATAAATTTAAAGCCACTTTTTTCTGAATTTTATTTTTTATTACACACATATAACTCCGATAATCGAACAGAATTTTTTGAAACTGTTAGATTTTTTTTTTTTTTTTTTTTTTTTTTTTGTAATTAATAAATATCAAAATATATTTTTGCTTGTAATTAGTGGGCCAGAAAAAAAAATATATAAAATGGACACTAGTGTTCCATCTGCGTCAAAGGGTTAAGACATCACCTCCTACATCAGAAAGCCTCCACACGGTCTTCTATAAGTAGTCCGCGCAGACTATTTAAAAAGTGAGCCAGTTGTGCGCATGAACCCAAAACCTTTTATAAAAGTAATTGAGAGAAATTTATCATATATATTTGAGAATTGAATCTGTAGTGGTTGACAAGTGAATAAAACAAACCAATAATATTCATAAATAAAACAAATTTGTAGTCATAAATTTGCTACCACTTTCTTATTTTAACTAGATTTTGTATTTTATAACTCGTTCGGAGAGTGAATATCCTTTATAGTGGACTGATTAGACTACCTATAAAAAAAACCGTGTGGAGGCTCTCAGTTATAGGAGGCGTTGGTTAAGAGCACTTTTCGTTCCTCCATAACATCAATTCTAAATATTGCTCATTGCAACGTTAGCGATGTTATAATAACACATGGTAGGCGGCATAGATATTTTATATGGTGTAGTAAAATCATTATACTATTTATTTTTACCTTATCAGTAATTTCAGGGCTATTAAAAAAAAACTTTTAAATAATTTTGTACATGCAGGAGATAAAAAGATAGGTAAACTCATTATAAATGTTTTTATATACATAATTTGCATTATAAATGTTCTGAGGTAATTACATATCAGCTCTGTGCCTATAATTTTCCAAAGTTACCTAAAAATACGCTTTTAACTTCACAAATAAGACGTTCACTTATATTTTCAGTACATTTACATTAAAATACAGTCAATTAAACTTTTCAGCTATTAAACAAGTTTCATCTCTGAAAGCTATCACACACAGCCATATCTTTATGAGTTTTCTCGTATTACTTTTCAAAGCTAATATTCCCATAGATTGTATCATACATATCCAGTTGTTATTCAAAGCTCGTGCTTTAATCTATCGATCAATCAGGCGTGTCTTCGGGTCATTTTTTCCGGGGAATGAACCAAACAAGTTCTTTATTATTTCCGATCTGTTACGCTGCTTCGTATTCAAATTAATATTTTTAAAGCAAAAGCATGGTCGTTGACCCAAGATTGAAAGGTTTTGTTCTCTGCAAAAAGGCTCCAAATATGAGATATTTTATTTCATAACCGTCGTTGAACAGCAGATCCAATTTTATGTTTGTTTACGACCACTAGTGCTCAACACCATAAACTTGTAATTTTGAACTCAATCCAGAAAACAAGTCAACTCCTGGATTAAGTATTGGGAGAAATTTGCCTCCGTGGAGGACTTTTTAACGGAACCAACCCGCATTTGCGATACATGGAGAGGAAAATCACGAAACCCCCCATGGTTACCTGACGGCAAAGGTAATCTAACCCTTGACCTGTCTACCACTGAGGATATTTCACGTCAGCACTGTGGTCGGTGCAAGTCGGATGCGGAATTCGCATCGACCAGTCATTGCTGGGATTCGAACCCGATTCACCTCATTGAAAGGCAAACGCTCTATCCCCTGAGCCATCACGGCTCAAATATGAGAAATGGGGCTATAAAAGAAATGAATGATATAGATACCAGCTTCTGACTTTTTAACTAAGATATCTCCAGTGACATTGAAATTATCGGCAGCTACCACCTGTACTGTTCTGCCGGTAACAATGAAAGTAAACACGGATTTCACCAACGCTTAAAGCTTTCAGTACCGTTCATTACATACGTAATCACGTTATTCTCCCTTCGAGTCTTACGATAGCATACATGAAACGAACCTTTCTAACATAAGCGGCCCAAAATCTCAAGGATGTGATCTCAATACAGTACTGTCGTATTACATTTTGTATTCGCACGTATCTTTAGTAAGCATCAGGGTATAGAGCGATTGCCCCCCAATGAGGTGATCCAGGTTCGAATCTCAGCGGTGGCAGGTAGATACGAATTCTGCTTCCGGCTCCCACTGACCACAGGACTGACGTAAAATATCCTGAGTGGTAGACAGAGCAGAGATTAGATTCCCCTTGCTGTCGGACTAACCGTGGGAGGCTTCCGTGGTTTGTCTTCTTGATTGGTTAAAATTACAAGTTGAACATTGATAATCGTATACTCAGAATTGATGAGTCGGCTGTTCAACGCCAGTTATGAAATAAAACAAAGAACGTGTGGGTACAGGGAAGCACATCTTTCTCGAAGTATACAATTTTTAAAAGAATAAATAGTAATCTATATACATAATTTTGTATAGCATTTTTACTTCTTGGCGAAATTGTTTGCTTGCAACAACTGTAATTAAAAGTATATGTTTTTTGGAACTTTGTTAGCTCCTAAAAAGTCTATAGCATAAAAATCAGATTTTTACTATAAATGTTTTAAATTATTTATATGTAGTGTTAGTCAAAATCACTTAAAACTAAAATTATTAAATTCAGAAAGAAATATCAAAGAACACGTATTAATATCAATACCACTTTTAAAAAAAATAATAATTGGTAGAAACCAAAAACCATAATTTGATAAAAAAAAAAAAAAACTAGTAAATCCTCAAAAAACTTAAAGCCTTTGATATATAAATAAGATAGTTCATTCGTCTACGCTACGATTTAATTAATATGCATTTCAATGCCATTTGAAAATTATTATGAAATTTATAAACAAAAAATTAATTGAGGTTTGTATTCCAAATAATATAAATGTTCCTCTATAATAAAATATATATTCCTCTTTTATGTGACACCATATATTTTCACATATTTTTAGAACTCCATTATAGCTATTTCTCTATCTCTTGGCAGCATTAAAGCTCTTATTTGTCTTGTTATGTTGTTTTAAGTAATAATTTAAATAGTGTTTTAAAAAAATTAGAAAACTATTTATGCGTTAAATATTTATTTAGAATTATTTTTTAGATTGTCTCAAGTAATAATTTAAGTAGTGTCAAATAGTTACAGGTTAAATATTTATTTAATTTTGCATTTTTATTGAAATAAAAACGACGCACTTCTTTAGAATTATTTTTGATTCTTTCTGAAATGTCAATGGAAATTTCAAACATGAACGGTGTTATTTTGTCGCATACCAATTATTGATGGCGGAGCTTATCTTTTTCAAATAATAGCATAAATATATTATACGATATTCAAGTTATAGTGAGAGACGTGCGCAAGGAAGTAGTACAGAACGTAATGGAGCATTGGCATGAATTTTCTATCTTATCTCAGAAAAAAGATAGAAATAATTTTAATATTTCTGCTTCCTACTATATTATCAAGTCCCAAACACATACTTGCGTTGGGTTGCGTGATATAGTAGCTTCCGGGCAGATCTTTGATTATTACTAAATTTTAATACATGAAGAACTTAGAAAATATCTCGAACATCTGTGGAAAATACTCGAGGCAAGAGCTAGACGGTTAAAAAATTTTATTAACATATTGTTTAAAACTAATTAAGGTGTTGCAATTGGAGAAGGGGTTGAAGAATTAGAGTATTTAAAGACAGTTGTGACGTGCATTCTGTTTGGTTCCCATAAAATTTTTTAGATTGTACAAGATAGTTTGAAAAATGACAAAGCTGGTTGCCAAAGACGGTTAGTCTTTCTTAAATAATACATATAAAATTTCCCTTCATATACATAATTTACATGACATATTTAGTATATATTTTATTACATATTTAATAACATAAGTTTTAGTATTTAGAGACAAATTAAAATTCATTATTCTAAATTAAACTTGTAGAATATATAAAAAACCGAAAAGAAATTTAAAAAAAAAAAAAAAAAAAAAAAAAAAAAAAAAGAATAAGAAAATAATGGTAAGGAAGTAGGTAAAAATAATGGTACAAAACAAGCAATTTTTTTTTTTTTTTCAAAAAAAAGTTAGTTTGAATTAATGAGCAAGGTATATTTATTTTTGGTGAAATTTTGGACTAAATTCCTCAGAATTTTGTTCTTTTTTTTTTCTTCATTAAAACGAATAATTCAAAAATTAGTTTATGTTAAAATGAACCCTTCACGAAACTTAGATTTTGGGAAACGTAGTCAGATATATATTTAATTAATAATGTAAAAACTATAACTCCCTGAAAGATAAGTTTTACGTTTTTTTTTTTTTTTTTTTTTTTTTCCTTTCCTTTTCTGCAAAACCAGGACATTATTTTCACATATTTACAAAACAATAAGTAGATTTTTATAAAATGTCTGAAGAAACTCCTGAACGCATTTTTGGCTGATCTTCGTTGATAAAAATCATCTCTTTCTTTCGTAATTATCAAACATCACCACTACTAAAATATAATTCTAAATCATTATGTTACAAGCATAAATACATAACCGTAATTAAAGCAACAATACAGAACAATTCGATTGTATACATAAACTGAGCGCTTACAACCTTCCATTTCTAGCTAACTTGTAGCTCAATTTGTTTCAACTTTTCATTGCCAATACGAAAAAAGAAGTTTCATCAGTTTTCTGAGTATATAAGTAGCTTTATAGTATATAATAAGCTTTATAAAATATTCATAAATTAGGTGTAGAAAAACGAACATTTCACATTTTAGAAATAAAAAATTGATTTTGAAAGCTTTTCATTTTGTGCCTAACCTATTAAAATATTTTTGATTATCTCTAACTAAATGAAAACGCACTGAAATTCGTTTGTGAATTATACAGATATATATATATATATATATACTCCTCAAAAGTGAAATTGCAACACCAAGAAATAATGCACGTAGCGTCATGCAAACTTCAGGAGCGAATAGTAGTGAGATGGATATGCAAATGATTAAAAAAACAGACTAATCAGATGCGTGCGCAAATTTAATCATTTGCATATCCATCTCACGACTATTCGCTCCTGAAATTTGCATGACGCTACGTGCATTATTTCTTGGTGTTGCCATTTCACTTTTGAGGAGTATATATATATTCCTATAAAAATTATTCAAATAAAATTTTTAATCAAACATCTGTCTTCATGGTTACTTTTAATTATTATTCATATTACAAAAGTTCATTTCAACTTATAGAAAAAAGAAGATCCGGTTTTCTACTAACTGACATAATTTTTTTTTAAATAAACAAATAAAAATTGTTCCTTTTAATCCGTTCCAGTGAATCAGAAAGACAACCCCCAAGCACTTTTATCATCCAATCAGATCGGGATCCTTCCTTTAAAGCATAATCCCCAAAGGTAAATCGCATAAAGATGCTTATTAACTGTCACGGTTTAATCCACCGAAATAACTCTTCTACTGAAGTCTGTAAGCCAACAATGACAAATAAGTATATGGCATGGTGTGTGGGAAAACTGCTGACCAGTCAAACTGAAAATTGATGAACCGATATGAAGCAGACTTACGACTAGACTTAAAATGTACTGAGATTTTTGCCAGAGGAACTTTGGAATATTGAACACTACTATGCCACACCCTGAACAAGAAGAAAACTTTTGTTCCATACCAGTTTTCTTATCTCAGCATTAATAGGTCGCACCCTTATGTCTGGAATGGTCTTCAAATGAGAATTTTTGAAAGAGTGTACGATAAATCAATTGTTTCTATCATTACTCTTTTTAAATTTTTTTTTTTTTTTTTTTAAATCTGCCCGGGGAATCTGAAAGACATATTTATTCGACCCCCTCTCATCTTGCACTGTCAATTAGAACATTCAGGGATTCCGTTGGTGACAATAAAATGTAAAAAGTGGTAAAAACTCAATTAATTTTTGGACAGGAATCATAATTTTTTAAATTTTAAAACTCAATTAATTTTAAATATCTTTAATTATTTAATTTATAACCGTCGTCGAGCAGCAGACATGATTTTGGGTTTTCGTCTGCTAATGTTCAAATCGGGAGTCTAGTAACTTTGAACCCAATCCAAAAGCACAAGGAATCCCCTGGTTGGGAGAAATTTGCCTTCGTGGAAGATTTTTCGATGGAACTAACTCGCGTTTGCGTTCCATGGAGAGGAAAACCACGAAAACCTTCCACGGTTAGCCTTACGGCAAGGGGAATCTAACCCATTATCTGTCTACCACTGAGGATATTCTACGTCAGCACTGTGGTCCGTATGAGCCAGGTGCGGAATTCGTATCGACCAGCCATCGCTGGGATTGGAACCCGGTTCACCTCATTGGAAGGTGAACGCTCTATCTCCTGAGCCACCATAGATCTCAATAAGGATTTAAGGGTCGTTATTTTTCGATATTGGCCCTATATAGAATTGTTCGTTTCAGCTAATATTTTACAACCACTTTACAAGCAATATCGGCCCTATATAGAGCTGTCAGATTCACCCGTCATTATTCAGCCAATATAGGCTATACATTGACCTTATATGGACCGATATTAGCCCCATATTGGACCAATATTAAGAAATCTAGGCATCCCGATATTGAGTATTCGGTGCATGCTCTTATAGGACCCATACTGAGCCCAACCGGGACCAAGGTATAACTGTTGCTGGGTATACATAAATAATTCAATACTTCGAATCAAATGCCACGTTGATCTAATTGTGGTGAGATTTTTAGAGAATAAGTAACTTTAACAATATCCCGAAAGATTTTGTACTTGATTCGCTAACACTTAATAAAAAATTTTCAATGCAGCGGAGCAGTTAGCATTACCGCATTAATCTCAAATGTCGGAAAGTCAGATAATCCAACTACTACGGATTTTCTTCAGTTTCAGAAATTTTTTTCCTAATGGGAGAAACAAGGGTAATGTATTAATATTTTAATAAATTAGAGCTAAAAAAAATTTCTCTATACTAAACAAAAGTAATTTAAACAGATAGATAACGACAGATAAGGTCATATATACGAATGCTTAAATTAAATTCTAATATATATTTTTAATATATATATTCTGTTTGTTTCAAAAAATTCTGATTTAGCTCACAACCACTTACAAAAATTAATTCGTAACAGGCTCAAATAGTTGCAGGGACTGAAGAGTATTCAATTTTTGTCTATTTTCTCTCTATTTTTGCTCTACATCAATTTTTTCAACATAAATAATAAATTACTCACATATATATAAAGACAATTTAGACTAAAATTATTTAGAACTCTGCAAGCTGCTATTTACAGGAATAAAGGTTGAAGGGAACTGCTATAAAATTTAAGAAAACTGCAGATTTGATGAAAAATGACATGTAATTAAGATACTACTATCTCTTGTTCTTTGCAACATTCATTCTTTATTCGAATGATGTGCTTCCATAAATACACGCCTTACTTCCATGGAATGTTGACTGATTTTAAGCTTCCTATTTTTCGGTGCAAAAACTCCAGAACATAAACTCATTTGTACCAGATGATAGCATTCCCAATTGAATTTTTTTTCTTCCTCGCAACGTAGAATCGTCACAATAAAGAAGCTTTGATTATCTTTTCTGGCAATAGGCATAGCTCCAAAATATGCCACAACTATAAGATGCTCCTTGTATGTAACACATTAATACCAAGCTCAAACCATCTACGTAAAAATGACAAAAAAGAGGACTTTTTAAAGGTACCCCCTTCCCCTTTGCTTGTGCTCATAACTGTGACGGGAATTGCAGAGTGAGAAAGTTGAATGAATATGCAATCTGTGCTCTCATTAGTGTTAAAAAAAAAGTGCTAAAATGGATTATTAGAGGCCCTTAGGCAATGTTTTAAAATGATTCGCCGCCACAGCTGAGGAATGCTTCCTGATCAAAGGAGGCATGATGTCAAATAAATAGGCGGCGGCTTTAATCTTCAATGAAGAAAGAAATATGACTGATATATTGTGTATGCTTATTTTATATGTAGCTGACTTTCAGTGATTTAATGCTTGGAGCAATTTAAGAACAGATGCAACTTTTTATACCGTTAAAATTTCTTTCTGATTTATGTCTGTTTTGATATTTAAGATTTATGCTTGGAAAAGTGTTGATTACGTGTCTTGCTATGGTGTCTTTCAGTTAAATGCTTTATTTCATTTTCTATGAACTTTTATAACATAAAAAAACCATTTATTACCCTCTCAATTTCTTCAAATTAATTAAAAAGATAAATCTTTATAAAATAAACGAGTTGTGACATAAGTTTTGACAGAAAAAGCGTCCAGCGTCTGTTGTTGTTTCTATTGCCACTTGCCAATATCATCAAACCAGCTTGGTGAAACCAAGCGAATTTTAAAGCAGAGAGTGCTTTTCTTGTTTTTCAGTGGCGCCATCTATGGACTAGACTATGACTTCCGCCACACCATACGGCACAGACCGTTTATAGAGCGGACCCATTCATACATTCCTTCATTCATTCACAGATCGTAATTTTGACCAGAACCGGAAAAAGATCCAATCTCCAATTAGGTACCCCAAGAGGTATTTATTATGGGAACTCTGTATGAAGGACTCTGTGATCCGACAGTTTTAACGTGCACCAGTCTCCTTGTACTGTACAGGGAGTCGTCCAGCGTCCTTTTATAAAATGAAAGTTTTTTCCCCAAAAAATATAAAATATGATATTTACACTCAATTTGGAGGACAGCTTTCCTACAATCTTTTAGAAGAAAAGGAGCGGCAAAATTATTCGTATATATTAAATCAATTTAAAGAGAGAATAATATATATATATATATATAAATATATAACACATTACATTCAGAACTATCAGAATTTAATATCGTTAAACTTGCTAAAGTTGAATGATAATTGCATGATAAAACATAAAATGCAGGAAATAAATTAAATAAACTAAATTAAAATATAAATTAAGTATAATAAAACTAAATTAAATTATAATTAATTAATTAAATTTAATTAATTATAATTTAATTATAATTAATTAATTAATTATAATTTATTAATTAAATTAAATAAACTAAATTAAAATATAAATGATAAAACATAAAATGCAGGAAATAAATTAAATAAACTAAATTAAAATATAAATTAAGTTACGATACAGTTAAAGATGTCGCAACAGATGCCAACAGCTCTGCTTTTTGCAATAATCTAATAACTTCTGAAAATCGGTAGAGAATAAAAAAACTGAAATGCTTTTAATTTTTATCTATTTCTTTAATTTCCATTCATTTATATTCCTTTTTATCTTTAACTTCTCACTGCACTTGTAATCAGAAACATTTCATATATTATCAGGACTGTTCCAGGGAGCAACCTGTGGAATCCTCGGAAAGTTGCGGGGGAAGTAGGTGCCCAGGACATAGGGACTCCCTCCCCCCCCCCCCTGCATATCAATTTTTGCCTTGGCAATTCAATCCTACTTCAATCAGATGAATGTGAAAAATCCAGTAAATTGCTGGTACACAGATTTAAACAATACATAAGCATAAGCAATTTCTTTTATTATTATATTCTAAAAAAATATATATATAAGCTCGAAAAGGTAGCTAATTTTAATCTCTTTAAATTGGTTTTTGTTTTTTTCTAATCACCCCTTTTTTATATTTGAAGCCGCCTGCGGCATCCCATCGTTGCTGCATATCAACTCATAGCAAAGTGAAACGACCGTTATTAGTTAATATGCTGGACCAATACCTCTTATTTTTTAGTAAAATAATATATTTTTGTAACTATCTGTTTTAACTAGCTGAGAACATCATATTATTTGAAGCGAGCATTTTAACTTTTAACCTGCCGTACTCACATTTGGCAAAAAAGAAGAAGAGGAAATTAATAAGAAAAGCAGTAGCACATTTTTCTGACTAAATTAAATAGTTATTTTATTCATTAACCTACCAATCGGCATTAAAATTGTTACAAAAAATCGTTAGATTTCTAACTCAAATATAATATTATTAAAGTATTTCGTTCCAAGGTAAATAAAATTCCTTCCGTCCCAAATCAGTTGCTGCATTTTGATCGAAAATTTTGATCGACCCCAGTAAAATTATACTACTAATAATTCACGATTCATTAGTTAGAGGATAGTTTAATGCAGCTACTGACAGAGATGCCAACTTGCTCCGGACAGCAAATAAATATTTTAAAGTGGTAATTTATCAATTGTGATTCTTGGTTTAATAAATTCAATTTAGTAGATTTTTATTCACCACTATTTCTAAATAATTCGTAGGTTTATATAATTCACCATTTTATAGGCAAGCTATACCTTTTAAAAAGCAAACAAAAATAGTCAAATATTTGCAAATTATAGTTAGTAGTTATTATTATTATGGTGTGGCCGGAGCAGTTGGCATCTCTGTACAGATGGAATATTCCTTTAAAAAAATAACGTGGCTTAAGAACGTACGAGGCCTGGATTTTTTAAATTAATTTGGTCATGATTTTAGGAGAAATATTACAGAATGCTTGGTAATAAATGTCATTGATTGATAGCGGAGCACCCTGAAATTTCTGAAAAATATTCAACAGTAAAATAAAATTATCAATGATCAGTTCAAAAGTATTCAAGTGTAGCAACTACTTTGGGACTGAGGGCGTAATGAAATTATTCAGATGCCAGTCTTCATAAACAAAGCCGAAACATGTCGAGTTTTGAAAACGAGAATCAGAAATTAAATATTGGCGATCAAGACGGAAAAGAGTAAAAACTGGTACGGAAGGCATTTCAATCTAGAATTTTTTTTTTTTTTTTTTCGAGAAACATTACATTTCTGCAAATACCAAAATCGTTTTTACACTTATAGCATATATATAAAACTGCTTTTTTCCTGAGAAAACGCAGGTAATGTGGAATAGTTTGCAAAAGAGAATACATTTACTCCTCCAGAAAATAAGTTAAAATTGAAATGGTTCTACTACCAGTTTTACCTCTTTTCAGTCTCTCTTTCACCCATGTTGGTGGTTAGATGACTGAATTCGTTTTTTATAATAAACTTTTAAGAAGAAGAAAAAAACGTGTGTACTGTTTTAGACCTTTGAAAAAAAAAAATTCTCGTTTACATTGAAAGACAGGTAGGCGGTTTAGAACAAAGATAAACAATATAACACACGTCACCAACCTAATCATTCTACAAACAAGCTTTCAATTCGAACAGAAGGAACATTTAAACCTTAAAAAGTGAGCCAAGGAACGATTTCAGAGAAGAGTTTTGTTGTCGACCGTTCCAGAGTAGAGTTGATACACAGTAGCCGATTGGCGTTAATCCAACAGCAGGTTGCTTTCAGCGCCTGCTTTGAAGAAGATCAAAAAGGATTGCCAAGGAAAAGACATCCTTTACCAACTGAATGATTCCCTCCGAGTAACTTTTTTAAAGAATTTTCTGAAAGGGTTTCTTCTTGGAGAGGAATAGTTGTGATGTGAATCAGAAGTGAAAAGAAACCAAAAGAGATTTAAATGAAAAAAATCTGTTATCAAGAAAACACGATATGCGTCACAGAAAGAACTACATACCTGCCAATTTTAACGCTTTTTGAGAATTATTTTACACGAGGTCAGTTGAGATAACAACTTCATTTGTTTTCTCTCCCAAAAATCTGTTTGATGTCAAGGCAATTAATTCATTCCCTGCCAAAAGATATAAATGCAGCATTTTGTAGTGACTACAAAATTCCCGTTATGAGAAAAATTGATAGGACATTTGTGTTTTACATGGTTTTTCAAATATCTGTCGCCAAGAAAAATAAAAAAAAGCCACAGTTTAAGTGCCTTACAACAGAAGCAAAAAGCGATGATTTTAAATTATATATATCATCTGGCCGTGAAGAATTTTCAGGACTTCAAAATAGATAACTTAAATATTTTAAAAGTTATTAAACTTTTTTGAAAATCTCCATTTTGGGCACATTTTTCCATATAGATAAAAATTATCAAAATCACTACCTTATTCTAAGTTTTAAAATTTTTTTATAATTTCAGATAATACAGCATTGGAGTAAGTTTTTAAATATTAAAGAATTAAACCAGAAACGACTTTTATTTCCAAAAAACTGTGGCTTTTCTCCATATTGATGTTTTGCGCCTTTTTCTTATTAAGCATAGACAGCTCTGGTTTTAGATAGGCTAAACTTGATCTAACAGTCATGAGTAACTATTGCAAACCCACAGCAAGTATGAAAATAGCATATTATTCGCAAAAAAGCACAATTTCATATGACGACAGAGCCTTCGAAAAACAGCCTTAAAGTAAAGTGGATAATTTTTATTATTAACTACAAATTTTTAACTTCGAAAAACATAGTGAATTTATTTCAGATTGAAACTTTTTAAAATTATCAAATTATTTCAGATTGTTCACACCACTTGATGAAGTCCTGCATAGTAAGAATAAGAATTGGCATGTACAGAATCGTTAATTGCGAATCTTCTTCTTACCCATATCCGAAAATCTTGACGCTAGATGTTTTTCATTTCTACAGCCATCTAATTGTATGCTTATATTTTTTTAATATACATTTCGCAATGATCACAAGTGTATAGATGTGACTACCAATCTCCCAAATATTTGAAATGGTAGTGAAATAACAGCTAACTGTTTAGGCTCAAGAGATGCCTCTCAATTACCAACACAACCTGTAAAATACATACCACTCTAAATGTTAAAATTTTTACATCATAATGTAAAGTAGACACTTCTGAGAGCTACGACGACTAAGAATGCAAAAGGTAGTAGCTAATTAACTTAAAAATTTTATTAAAAGATATTTAAACTACAGGCTGCCAACTGCTACTCTTCTTGGAAAGTATTTATAGAATGGTAGCATTTAAAAACCAAAGCTTTCATTATTTTTAGTAATTTTGCCAATATTTTAAAATCCTCACCACTAGAGAGTCAGAACAAAGTGGCGTTGCATATGTACTTTTAAATCATTTATTTGTAGTGGTGTGGAAAATCAGTTTTAATGAATAATACATAAACTCAGCTACCAATAGAATAAGTTTTTGCAAAAAGCAGACTAAGTTAGCAGTCCTGAAATTAGTAACTTTTTATAGCATACTTCTTTTCAATTTACTATTGAAAGTGAATGCAAAATATGATTTTATTTTAGATATGAATAATTTTAAACGTAAAATATTTTTAATTAGTCATTCGTGATTTCCACAAGATTTAAAATAATTGATATTTGCCTTAAATATGAATGATTTTAAATCTAGTGGTAGTTACGAATTACTAATTAATAAGATAGGAAATAAATAAAAATGAATTGTGTTTCTAGCACTTTTTGCATTTTCAATAGCTTGTGGCATCCCTGCATTATATACCGGGAGCAAGGCTACCAACTTTCTGCGTTTTTTGGCAAAAAAGTTCTAGTGGTAACTAAGGTTACATTTTAATGCATGTTCTATTGTTTTGTTAATTTTGTTTAAAGTTATTTTCCACACCACTACAGGCAAATGATTCAAAAGTTCATATAAAACGCTACTTTATTTCAGCTTTAACACGGTGAGGCTTTTAAAATGTTGGTAAAATTACTAAACAATTCAGAAAGCTCTATTGTTTAATTGTCTACTACTTTATAAAATATTTTGCAGAAAATGAAGTAGTTGGCACCCATGTATACGGTAAATAAATATGTAATTAATAAATTTTTAACCATAGAGAGAACTTTGAGTACAAATATTGTTTGTACAAATAATTAAAATAAGCAACAAATAACAACCACAAATTACAAATAATTAAAATAAGCGAAATAAGTTTAAATTTAAGGGAGCTTACGAACTTTACAACTTGAATGTCAGATTTAGTTTGCTTCTAAGGCTTGGTGGTCAAAATCATTATTAATCAAAATTTTTGTTCCGAAAATTGTAAAACAAGAAATTTGCTATCACTTTAAATATTGTGGATGGTAGGCAACATCCACTTCTTTATTTCCTTAAGGTCCAAAAAAGTAACAAAAATATAGTACATCATTGTTTTCTAATTACACTTCATATTTCTTCATTATAGATGGCAATTTTTAATGTATTCAATTTTAAGCATAAAACAAGAATAGAACAATTAGAAAATATTTAAGTGAAAATACCAAAGGAAATAAAAGCAAAGCGAAGGTAAATATCTTCGGGGAAAAAATTAAGAAGGAAACAAAAAAAGAAGCGCATACTACAGTGAAACACATTAGGTTCAATGTAAACAGACTAAACATCCCATTCTCGGCAACTGCTCTTTTCTCAATTTAGCGACCCTCTGCCCCGGCCATAACTTGTTGCCCTATCCACACTTCCCTTCAACAAAAACCCATGAATTACGAGGCACTCCACAGGCACTTATCACAGCTTTATAGAAAGAAAAACGGGGATCAATCCTTAATTGCATTTAGCAAATAATTGATCCATTTTGTTTTAGACAAAACAAATCAAATATCGATAGATATATTATTACATCAGCTACTTGTAGAGTAATTAACCAGGGCCCAATGAACAGATCTCGGAGCCCTTTAAAAGAATCGACAAATTTTAGTTAACTACAGGCATGGTTTTGAATCACAATATCAAAAAATAATTCTTTAGACGAGAGCAAATTGTAAAAACTTTTCAAAGAGTACATCAAATATAGATATATTAAGAATCAAATATCGGATACATTACTAATTCAGTTATTTGGTAGATTGGTTCACCCAGGGCCCGATTTATAGATCTCGGGGCCCTCTAAAAGAGTCGACAAGTTTCACTTAACAAGCATGGTTTTTAGCACGTTCACGCCGGCTGTTGACACCCCAGGCCTGAAAGCGGGACGAAAAAGAGAAAATACTGGTAGAAGAACTATTGCAATATTAGATAATATTCGGGAGATGTTAATCTATTATCAGCAATAACAATTCACTGTAAGGAAATTTTTCACGGCGAAGAAGCAATTTAATATAAAAATTGCATCGGTTAAAAACAATTGGTATTTATGGATTTTTATTATTCCCGGAAAAAAACTAAAAAATGAAATTTATTTGCTACCAGTTTTTACTCCGGTTCGCCACCGGTGGTACGCGCCACCCGATGAGACAATCTAGCGCGGGCCACCGGTGGTACGCGCCGCCCGATGAGACAATCTAGCGCAGGCCACCGATGACCCGCGCCGGCGTGAACGTGTTAATCACAATATCAGAACATAATTTCTTAGACAAAATCGAATTGTAAGGTCTTATCAAGGAGTACATCAAATATCGATACAGAGTAACTAATTAAGTTACTCTGTAGATTGGTTTACCCAAGACCCAATTCACAGATTTAGAGGTCCTCTAAAAAATTGGACAAGTTTCACTTAACATATGTTGTTTTTAATCACAATATCAAAAGATAATTTTTTATTCTAGCTCAAATTGTGAATACATATCAAAGAATGCATCAAATACCGATGACTTAAAACTCAAATATCGGTATATTATTAATTCAGTTACTTGGTAGATTGGTTTACCCAGGGCCCGATTTACAGATCTCGGGGTCCTCTAAAGGAATTAGCGGCAAGTTTTAGTTAACATGGATGGTTTTTAATCACAATATCCAAAAGATAAAAGATAATTTTTTAGACAAGATCAAATTGTAAAGCCTCATATATCAAAATATCGATATATTACTAATTCAGTTACTTGGTAGATTGATTTTACCAAGTCCCGAATTACAGATCTCGAGGCCCTCTAAAAGAATCATCAAGTTAAAGTTAACATGCATGGTTTTTAATCACAATATAAAACGATAATTTCTGATTCTAGCGCAAATTGCAAAACCTTATCAAGGAGTACGTCAACTATCGAAATATTAAAAATAAAATATCGATATATTACTAATTCAGTTACTTGGCAGATTGATTTTCCCAAGGCCCGAATTACAAATCTCGAGGCCCTCTAAAAGAATCATCAAGTTAAAGTTAACATGCATGGTTTTTAATCACAATATCAAAAGATAATTTTTGATTCTAGCGCAAATTGCAAAACCTTATCAAGGAGTACATGAAATATCGAAATATTAAAAATAAAATATCGATATATTACTAATTCAGTTACTTGGCAGATTGATTTTACCAAGTCCCGAATTACAAATCTCGAGGCCCTCTAAAAGAATCATCAAGTTAAAGTTAACATGCATGGTTTTTAATCACAATATCAAACGATAATTTCTGATTCTAGCGCAAATTGCAAAACCTTATCAAGGAGTACGTCAACTATCGAAATATTAAAAATAATATATCGATATATTACTAATTCAGTTACTTGGTAGATTGGTTTACTCAGGACCCGAATTATAGATCTCGGGGTTCTCTAAAAGAATTGACAAGTTTTAGTTAACATGCATGGCTTATAATCACAATATCAAAATATAATTTTAAAAATTGGAGGAAATTATTAAATAAATTGTTACAAATGCTGTAAATTGAATACAATGAATTAATAACTTTAAATCGTGCTAAGGTATGAGATTTTTGTTATATACCGACAAAGGTGAACTCATTTTTTATACATTACGAATATAACTTTTTAAAATTAAATATTTATTTGTATGTTACGTTGAAATATGTAATGTATAAGTATATTCACATATTTTCTTTTTCCTTTTTAACATATTTACGGAAAGAAAGAGGACAATTTTTTTTAATTGTTTATTCATAATATCAATTAATAGTAGAAAAAGCTTTTATGATAATACCTTATAATAGCCTAAATACTTTTAATGTAGAACGTAAATGATTAGCTAACCTTTTGGTTTAAATAAAACAAAAAACTCCTTTTTTTAAACCAAGAAAAAAACTAGCTTAAACCAAAAAAAAAAATAATAATAATAATAATAATGCGTTTAAAAATTAAAAAAAAATTTTTTCTTTTATCCCTGGATTAAACAATTAATCTAGCCATTATATTTATATTAGTCATTTACACGCCTGGTGTAATGAAATAATAAGAATATATTTTTAAATTTTTCTGTGAAGCGTATAATTTCAAATTGTTCTGAGACCCACAGACCCTTTATTTATTTATTTATTTATTTTTTAAAAATCTTGGATGTAATTATCTTCGTCCTTCGCTTCATTGAGCCTAGCATAGACTCACGTCAAAGATTATTGTTTATTTGAGTTTGAATCTCTAGCAATCAAATTATGAACTAAAAACAATTTTATATCTATAATAACCAATAAGTAAGGCCAGTTTGAAAACCAAAGAACATTCATGAATTGACATTGTAAAACTAACTGAAGCCATAAATCAACAACAACACCCCAAGGTCTTTCTTAACTAATAAAAAGTAATTCAGAGTTTTTTCGTGAGAAAACTGCCGTGCAATGGAAAAATCATCGCAATAGCGAGAAAAAAATTTAAAATTGAGATTTATATATATATATATATAGTTTTTTAAGGTTCAGTGGCACTGCCCGGTATGCCCTACATTAATGTTTTTTAAGGGCCAAGTGCCGTTTTCCCGTATGCAATTAACCGGTACTTCGAACTCTGATGTTTCTCCCAATCTATCCTCAACAGATATTAAAATATCAAATAAATATAATAATACCAAATAAATATAAATTAATATCAAATCGGATGTAACAAATATTTCTTTATGTCATTCACGGTAATACACACACATATTATATATGGCAAGAAAAAAAATTTTTTTTTTCAAAAATATTTTTTTCTTTATCAGTTGTTTGAAATTCTATTTTAGCGGTCATAGCATTAGCACAGAAGGAAAACAGTTGTCAAACCACTTTTTTTGGAATCAATCGTGACGCACTTACATTGTTTTTTGAATTGCACAGCAGAAAACGGAACTAATTTTTACAGAATCGAGGAGTAAGATTAGTTTCCCCCCACTTCCCGGCCTTCCCCCCCCCTTCACTCTCTCCTATAATAACCAAATTCAAAACTATTAGTAATGAACGAAAAAATAGCAATCTTAGTATTAAATGTTTTAAAATAATGTAATTTGTTGTCTTCCTTTGATTTGTAAGTTCGCATACTATTAAATTTCATCAATACTAATACAACTAATAAAATACACATTCTAATAAAATCAGGATTCCGTAAAAAAGGTTGATTCTTTAGGGTTCTATGGGGGGGAAAAAAGGGGTAAAATAACTGACGAAGAGAAACATTTCCCCTCCCCTTCAAGCACTTCAGCATATTTTAAATATGTGCAACACCCAACACCAAAATTCTAGATATTATGAGCCATTTCGTCATTTCGTCACACAATTCATATAAACAGATTTCTTCTCAGTACATAATCAGCCTAGATGATAAGAGAGTAAAACTAAACTGAGGAGGCCCTTGCAGAAGATAAGACCGATTTCATTGTGTACGTGGGAGCTGTGAAGAGAACAGCTTGGCCTTACAAGAGCCTCAATAAAATATTCCACTCAAGCACTATTTTGGAACATGGGAATGGCGTTTATTGTGCGAACTTGCTTTAAACAATTCTTGAGGGGACATTCTAATCTAGAACTTTCCCAGAATCAGAAGGGACTTTTATTTTTTATTTTCTTGCTGTTGCTCAGTTAAATTTTTGGGGACAATGAATAAATCGAAAATAGTTTGTAGCTTAAAAAAACTTGTTTATAGCTAAACACTTTATTTGTAAAGCTATACATTATTTAAACCATTATATTTCGTTCAAGCTTAACCCTCTCTAAGCCCATGGTGTGACACCGATTTCAAAAATTGTTTACAGCGTGGTGCGCCGATTATCCGAACTGCTCGGGACCGAGCGTGGTTCGGATAATTAGAAAGTTGTTTAAAATCTAGTGTAAATGATTATTTTTCAATCACTAACTTCCTTTCGCACTTTTTCTAGGCTTAGGACTGGCAGTACCTACTATCTAAAATAGCTCTGGCGTGTTTAAGAAAGAAAAAAAAAATTTCCTTTCAATTTTTAAATATTTTTTATTTATTTATTATTATTATTTTTTTTTTTTTACTTTTTTCTTCATTTTGAATTATTTTTGTCATATTTCAGCTTTTTATAAATTTTTTTTGTCAATTACTGATTTAACCACATTTTTCTTTATTTTCCATTGCAAAAGAAATCCAGCAAAGACTTTTGTTTCAAAGAAGATGCTCTTTTTTGAGCAGCCATATCCCTTATTCTTTTTAAATCAACAGAACTGGATCAACGTCATTGTGACGTTATAGACTGTCAAAATGAAGCTCGCATTCTTGGAAGATAATTTTCAGTTGAAGAGGGCTAAAGGGGTATGTAGGTTTAACTGTATAACGATAGATGCATGTAGATAAGAAAACTGCTAAAAAAGGTTGTAAATTAAAGATGGTCTTCAGATGTAGTGGATATTATTTATTCTTCTAAATTTAGAAAAATTGTCGATAAGTTAAAAAGTATTCTAAACTTTAAAAAAAAAAAAGCGGATTTGGACAATTGGACGTTTGGGGTTCGGATAATCGGCGCTCTACTGTATATCTCCAAAACTTGTTCCGAAATAAGTGTAAAAATTTTTGCAATGTTCTCCACATGATAAAACGGTTTCCCAAACATTTTAACCCATACTATATTAAATTTAGTAAACTAGTGGAATATCTCCCACTGCTCGTTGTCGCTTGCAAACCTCCGGAACAACTCAGTATAACTTGTTTAAGAAATATGCTCGTACTACATAGAACAAAACTATCTGCATTTCAACTTTACTCAAAGAGAAAACTTACACGTCCTGAGTTATTGAAAGCAGGAATATACACAATACTTTAAGTAAATATTAATATTTTTATTTCATGAAAAACAATTCTAAATTTAACCAGTAAAAAGAACGTGTAATCATTTTCTTAATTTTTTACGGTGCCGCAGTGAGCTTATCGTTTAAACTTGGTTCCCAGAAGAAGATTAAGTCAAGCATCATTGGCTGCTATCAGTAAGCAGGTGGGTGACCTTTTCGATCGGTCTGCGTAGGGACCGAGGGTACGCGATATCGGTCCTCGTTAAACTGTTGTGCCGTAAAGTGCTCTCTCTCTTTATATATATATATATATATATATATATATATATATATATATATTAGACTACTGAACACAATGTTTTTAAAATTATAATATGAGACAAGAACACTGAAGAAGCAATCGAGAATTTTTAATCATTCATTTTGTTTTATTTTATTTTATATTAATTTATACATTTTATTCCATTTTCATTTAATTTAAATTATTTTAATATCAATTAATGAGGAATTAAATTAAGAAGAAAAGGAGGAATTCAGAAAGAAAAAAAATTGAAACATTGCATACACTTACTGACTAATGACATTGAAATGATATTTGTTTTAAGAATACGAGAAAATATCTCACTATCTAATAATAATTATATTCAAAATTTAGTCAAGGGTTAGTTTTATTTCTAAAGTAAATTTTAAAAAAATATCTAATATAATATAAAAATCTTTTTATTAAAAGTCATATCGTAGGAAGCACTATCTTTTTGAAAGAAGGGCTACTTGCCCAAATATCTAGAAATGTTGATGGCACTTTTTTTTCCGGAAATTATGAACTATTTATTTTAATTTAATTTATATATTTTAATGCAACAAGCAACGCTGACGTAAACGTGAGTGTTTTAGACACAGTTCTTTTTATCAGTCATCTTAGTAAAACATATGCATGAAATTAAATTTCTTTAAAAAATAAATTATAATTCTTTTAAAATTAGTTTAATTCTTTTAATTAATTCTTTGTTTTCTTTTTATCAGTCAACTTAGTAATATATTTGCTTAAAATTAAATTCTTTAAATTCGTTTAAAACTGAAAAATACCAAACTGATACTTTTCAAAAAATTCCTTTTTCACCCACAAAAAAAATATATAAATAAATAAATTTATCAAAAAACTGTAAACGTGGGGAAGTAGATATAGTTTTTTTTATCTCATCGCTTCATAAAAAAAAGCATATTTTAAAATAAATTAACTGTAATGTCCTTAAATGTAAGAAAAAGATAAATATTTTATCAAGAAACATAAATGCAAGTTGAATATTTTAATTTAAAAAAATTGTATGACCTCTAAAATGATTTAAAATAAAACAAACGCATAATAGCTCAAAATTAACTTCAACATTCAGGTGGGATCTGTGTTTAGTATTTTTTTAACATTAGGACATTTATATTTAATGAATTATAAGCAACTTTATAAATGATAAAACAGTTTTCTAAGTACTTTTTTCAAGTACCAGCAATTAGAAAAAGCTCAAAAACAGTAAACTGTTTAAAATTCACATTCGAATTTAATGTTTTGTAATAATATTGCATAAATAAATCGAGATATTTTTCTTAAAAAGTGGAAATAAATAGTAGCAACTGAAAAAAAACAACAAAAAAAACAACATAGATTGATGATGAAATTGGCACCAATAAAGTACGTCATTATAAGTAATGATTAAAATGCCTAATTTTAAAATCGCAAGCCGCATTAATACCGGAGAAAAAAAATATAAGGATTTTCGAAATCCTATGGAAAAGCCCAGCAACAACTGCTGAAAGAGCGAAAAAAAAATTTTAAGTTTGCGATGAAATCGGCACAAATAAAGCTCGTCAAAAGTTATTATTATTTGCACGATACAAAAGTCGCTAGTCTTAAAAAGATCGGGATTTTAAGAAACACGTAGAAATCCGACAATAACCTCCGAAAACATAATCGAAAAGTCACTTAGATTATCTGTAAAATGGGCTCAAATAAAGAACTTCAAAAGTGATTACTAAAATTCGAAATTTAAGCATCAAAATTTTGTCGTATTAAAAATATCGAGATTTTTAAAACTTAGGAAATTCGTAGTGATAAACACCGAAAAAAGTTATAGAAAAACTACATTTAGATTTGGGGCATCAATACGTAATTTATAATAGCTAATAATTATTTTCTATGCCAAATTTTTGGGATTTTAACAGCTGTCAAAAAATGCTTTCTGGCATGATGGTTAAAATTGAATAAAACCACCAATTGTCAAAAACTTGCTAACCCTGGTTGGCTGTGTTGAAAAACAAATTTAAGATTAATTCTTAGGTTATTAAAAATTAAAATATAAGTGATAGGTTCTGACCTAATCAAATTTGCACGGGAAATTAAATACTGTTCAATTGATCTGGGACTGCTATATGGATTCAAATCTAATGTTGAAATGAATGTTACTACCTAAAAACAACCACTACATTATGTGACAAATCCCCTCCTCCCTAATTTGTAG
The DNA here is from genome assembly GCA_949128135.1 of Parasteatoda lunata. NCBI lineage: Eukaryota > Metazoa > Arthropoda > Arachnida > Araneae > Theridiidae > Parasteatoda > Parasteatoda lunata. The sequence continues at coordinate 22,296,938 of OX421978.1, forward strand.
AAGTTTTATCTGAATGTTGAGTCGCAAAATTCCTAATATTTTGACCACGATTTTTTAAAAATTACAAACAATTTTGATATTTAACTGTTTAAAAATTGTTTGTAATTTTTAAAAAATCGTGGTCAAAATATTAGGAATTTTGCGAACCACTACATTATGTGACAAATCCCCTCCTCCCTAATTTATAGAAGTTTTATCCGAATATTGAGTCGCAAAATTCCTAATATTTTGACCACGATTTTTTAAAAATTACAAACAATTTTGATATTTAACTGTTTAAAAATTGTCGTAAAAATGTGCTTTTCACCAATTTAAAATGGTAGGAAAAATATATATTGTATTCACTTCGATTTAACCTTTGTTTGATTTAATAGGTATTGCTTATACAAAGTGGAAGTCTGAAATAATGATAATAGATAGTTTCTGTTCTATTTCAACTCTAGCAAAACTTCAATTTTAGAAACTACATTTTTAATACTTGAAATACTGAGTGTCTTAAAAATTACTAACGTTTCATAAAATCAATTTTAAAAAAAAGATTAAAATTTTGTGATTTGAAGCATTCTGTATAGGCAACATATTGTTTATTATCATTAAATTTTAAAATTAGTCACAAAGAATAGGTAGCGCTGCTAAAAAAAAAAAAAAAAAAAAAAAAAAAAAAAAAACAATAAAAGCTTTTTCTGCATTTCAAAACATTTCAAATAACACAATTGCATTAAGATCTGTTAATTTAGTCATCGGAGTACACCACATTGTTGACACAAATGATGTTTATTTTAGAAACATCATTTTATAATTATTTTCATTAAGCAGCACGTTGACAAACTACGTAACTAATTTTAAAATTAAAATATTCTAAATTAGTTACATAGTTTGTAAAATTAATTATATAGTTATCTAAGCCTTATGCAGCAAACTGTGCGTTTCACTTAATTGATTTTTCCAAACTGATTTTTTTTTTTTCAATTATTGCTCTTTCAGGATAACAATACTTATTGTTACAAGTGCTGCGAAGGAAAAATGAAGAAATTTGACAACAAAATTACTAAACAAATTTTTATTAAACTTTTAATTATTTAAAATAAATCTATTTAAGATGTTTAACAAAAAATTGAGCATGCAAATAAATATTTCTAACATAAAATTTGAAATGAATAAAAAGAAATTTTTTCTCTTTTCAAAAATATACACATCAAATTATGTATAATTGCACAACAAATAAGCATTTAGAAATTTAAATGCACACCGTAATAAATAACAGAAGTTTTCAAATTTGTTCTATAAACACACAAATCATTTTAGCATAAAGAGATTCAACTTAAAGCTGCAACTTGTAAATAAGATAATTTTAAAAAATCAAGCTTATTTATCTTTTAATAAATGAAGTGACCATTAAACTTTACTAAAGGAGTTTGAAATATAAATATACAACTTTAAAAAACAATTGATATGCAATAAAATTAAAAACTATTATAGTGAAAAGATATGAAGGCAAAAATTTTAGTAATTTGAAAAATGTAAACAAAAATAGTTTCAGTTGATCAAATATATAAAAATGATAACTGAAGACTAAGAAGGACAAACAGTTTATATCCATTTTTCATAAAAATGACCATTGGATAGCCATCTGTTGCATTTTGAGGATTCCTAAGTTTTGACAGATCAATAACATGTAAAATCGATTCTCCCTCTCAGTGAAGAAGGACCCTATTGTGAAAAAACCTTTTCCTCCCCTCCGAATCAGCTTTTAAGGAAGTAAACTGTTAATAATCCCTGTGGTTTTACATTAGATTCAATGAATTAAAGCATTCTAGCATGACAATTTTTGCTCACTTTCAAATTAACTTTAAATTTATAATATCTATATCTTTTTATATTTTGAGACAAAAAGCTTTTAAATTCAATTTTAAAGGAAAGTTTTATTAAGAATAATATAAAAGCTTTAAAAGAATGTATAAAACAAATGATAAGATTTCACAATTGAAGACCAAGGCGGAATAACAGTTTGTGCCCGTTTTTCATAAAATGAGTGGGTTGTCATCCTGTTATAGTTTGAGGATTACTAAGTTTTAACAAATAACTAATGGAAAAATTCAGTTCACCTTGAAAATTATTACATGGTTAAGATCGGTTGTACTCTGGAAAAAACTTTCTTTTCTGCGCTCAAAATAATTTTTTCTCTGAATCAACCTTTATTGACACAAACCGTTCTTTTGCTGTGATCATCAATTGCTATTAAAAATCAATTCAAGCAATTTATTGATACAGATCAAATACAAGTTAAAACAAACTAACAAAAATAAACGAAAAAAGATTTGTTCTATTTTAAAAATAGCACTTTTAAGGACTAAATAGTTCAGGTTGAAAATATGCATTAAGAATACATATTTGCATATAAAAACAGTTATTTAAAATTTAGCCAAAAAATTTAATCTCAGCCAAAATATGTAATCTAAATCTAATCAACTTTTTTTTTTAAAATTATTTGAATTACAACAAAATCACTAGTTTTAGAATAACTACAAAAGACATAAAGTACTTAAAAATATTATTTAAAGAAAATTATCAAGGCTTTCAAAATGTTGTTATTGATAGATATTAACAACTAATAACAAAATAAAAATAAAAAAAATTAGAATCAGTACATTTTAAGATTGGAAGGCTATTTTACTTTATAAAATACAAAAAAAAAGAAAGAAAATGATACTAAATAACTAAAAAAAAGCAAAAGAATAGCATCAATCCAGAAGCAGTTAAAACTAAATACACAAATGAATATAAAAATATTGTCATAGTTAAAACCAAAGTACATGCAAAAAAGTCTGAATACAATGATAATAGATATTTTTTAAGTAAATCAGTGAAATATTTAGTTCAAACTAAGCTAAGCAATTACAATCATGATTTAAGTAGAATATTGGGTACTTCATGAAGTATATTTCTTTTAAAAGGAGCTTCAAAATGATTTTACAATAATTATCATAGCCATTCCCCATAAAAAAAAACTAACTGAATGAATGAAAATGCAATTATCAGCATAACTTTAATAAAAAATTAAATAAAATATACCTTAAGGGAGAGAGAAAGTTTTATAATAACATTAAACAAAAAAAAAAAAAAAAAAAAAAAAAACGAAAAAAAAAAAAAAAAAAAAACACACTTTCCAAGGACAAACGAATATATTTTTTTTTTTTTTCATTTTTTATTAAGAGTAGTAAAATAAAAATTGTCACAGCAGAGAAGAGAAGTAATTTTTTTAACTCAGTTTGTTGAAGTAGAGCATAAAGACTAGTAGAAAATAATGTTTCACAAATAACAGTTTAAGAAACCATTGTATCAATCACTCATTTTAATAAACGAAGACCATATTTAATGCAACTTAACATACAATTTTGATTATCAAGAATTAATCATAAAAACACTTATTAATTCTAATTCCAAGCAATCAAATCACAGACATAATCACAGTTGTATACCAAATTAGCTCGTTTCTAAATAATTCCATGTAAATATCATTGATAAGAGAATACTTTGAGCTATTTTAACTTTTAAAGGTTCACAAGATACATTCATTTTAAAAGTTAATTTGTTCAAAAGATTTGGTAGTAACAACCTTAAAAAAACAATCTCACTGATAAGCCAAGGACAGAGACTGAATGACAGGGCTATGAATTCCATAAACTATGAATGTCATAGAACCTCCCTAATTTAATATGAAAAATACTCATTAATAAAAATTTAGAAAATGCGTATGCAGTCAATGCTTGTTATAACAACCTCTGCAGTCAACATGAAAACAGATGTTTTAACATGTTTTAATTATATCATGAGCATATAAAAGAATCCTAAATATTAACTTGTAGCAAGAAATTTTCAATATATTTTAATAAAATCATGTTAGATATTTAAAAACTATCTAAATAATTAATTACAGCGTGATATGTGTCGATTTATATAAAAATGCTATAATCTACATCGTCATCTTTGATAAAGAAAAATTTAGAAACTTGTACAATATTTTAACAAATGAATCAGCAATAAAAAAAGGAAAGTTTAATTTTTTTTTTTTTTTAAATTGACTAGGGGTCAACATCTTATAAAAGTATGAAATACTCCAACAACAGCAAGATTGAAGGAATAATTTATTATAGTTGTTAAAGATATTTATTTTATGCACAGTTAATTAATATCAATTTCCTGCAGAAGATGCTAGCAAAGCATTCAATACCTCAAATTAATTTTGGTTTTACAATCTCCTTTTACGCATTTGTTAGGAAAATTTTAATTAATTTGTTCCGCAATATCAAGAATAGTCACAGATCTGCAGTAACATAGAATGAAATATTTTTTTACTTAGTGCCCATTTTTAAACTTTAGCAATCTAAAAATTCATCAAAAGCAGCTTAGTGAATGTTTATAAACTGTTTCTGAAAGGTATTTTGTTTAAAAGACAAAAAAAAGTTTTACATTAGTATGAATGCTATAGTTAGAATAGATGGTTTATTTTCTGTTTTCTACTGGCATAGTATTCAGCAGCAATAGAATTAAATGTCTATGGAGAATAAAAAATTAATTTTGTGATTATAATGGAAAGGTCACAGTAATTAAAGGTTGTTCTAAGGAGCATTGACTGAACAAAATAATGAATTCATAAAAATCATAAATATTTTTATAATAGTTATGAATGAAGATTCTAGCTATTATAGAAAAAAAAATGCTTATGATGTACAGTTAACATATATTAACATGCAAATGGCAAAAAATTAAAATTTTTCTCCTTTTTTTGTTGATTAAATAAAAAATTTTTTTTAATAACTCACATCATGCGTTGGATTGATGATCTAGCTTTTTCAATTTCCAATTCAGGCTTGAAAGTTGGCTCAATTTAAATAAATATTTTAGCAAATACACTTGTAAAAATACTTCTTTAATTAAAATCTTATATTGCTTTAGATTTTGTTAGTTTTTTGAACATATTTTATATTTCATACTGCTTTATGTTATTCTTTACCTTTTTGAAAAAAAATCCAGTCAGACCTCTATTTAACAAAGTTGCTTAATCCCGATAATAAGTTCGTTATATGGAAAATTTGTCAAATAGAAAATCATCTTTTCAAATACTTAAACAACACAAAACAGGTTTCAAATTCATAAACACTAGGCATAATTAAAATAGCAATGGATAAACCTTTATATCGTAAAGTAGTACCTACTATTTATTTTTATAAATCTTAATCATAAAAGAAATCTGCATGTAAAGCAAGAAAAAAGCAAAACATTATCCAGTATTACACAATCATGCTATATACATTCTCAACTAAAAAAAGCTAAATTTATGCATAAAATTATAGCTGCATTTATTATAAAGTCATTTTAAACATACATTACCACATGCGTTCTAAAGTTTAATTGCTACTGATAAAATCCGTTAATTTTGTCGTTTATGTTAGAGTTTTTCGTTCGAAATGCAAACAAAAAGAGAAAGTGATTTTACTGCTTTCTCTAAAAGTGGCTTTGAAATTCAATTCAAGGTTATTTCCCTCATAAAATGTGTTAACAAGTTTAAAATGTTTTCAAATATTTTGGGAAATAGGGAAAGAGGATCTCAAAGAAAAGTTTGTTAAATAGAAAATTCACTTCGCTATTTGGAAGTTATTTACGAAGAAATTTCCAAAATGTTTTTGGTTCTTTCAAAAAATTTGCAAAATAGAGGAATTTGCTAAATGGAAATTCGTTATATAAAAGTTCAACTGTATTCTTTTTATTGAGTTAAAATAAGCTTGTTGAAATAATAAAATAGTTGAAAATTTTTTAGCTTAAAAAACACTTTTTCAGCTTATTGAAAAAATATATTAAATTTTAGCATGTACTTTAATTATCACTAATTAGCAATTTTAAATATGGACCCTAAATAAAAACAAAGATGATTCTTTTCCAAACTGCCATGTGAAAAAATCACGATGGCACAAAAATAGACAAACCTAAAAGGCATAACTTACTTTCCCTCAATTTTAAAATGCTGACTAGAATTTGTACACCCTGTTATATAATAACTTAATTAATTGCTTTTAGTATAAAATAATAAAAAGAAAGAAAATAACATATTTTGTACAAAAGCTTAATTACTAAAACAAATCAAAATGCACAAGTACCACAAATCTAAGAACAGGAAAATTAAAATTTTAAAAATTAACATGAAAAATATGGTTAGAAAATTATTTCACTGATTTGATAAGCATGCCAAATTTGATATTAAATTATTAGTCTATTTCCCTCTATCAAACAAGGAAAATTATTCCTGGCATTTCAGAAAAAAATAGCAGCAATAAGGTAAACAAAACTTGTTGTAAGTAAATCATCTTATACAAAATGCAAACAAAAAAATTTGTCTTAAATTAATGATGCAACAACACTGTGTTAATAATGATGAATGCATAAACTTCGTGCACATCCAAAACTGACATAGCAGCAACAATACAGTGGAACAATTAATAAATAAAATATATGTGTATAATTGGCATTCAAATACAAAAATATTTCATTTAATTGAACACATGAAATATTACCTATGAAGATAAGCTAAAAACTTTAGAGTTTCTTCATAATAAAGAAAATGACTTCCAGTAGTACAGGCAGCTTTCAACACACTAGGCCACAAGCCTTTATATAGACCTAAAATTCCTTCCTCTTTAAGAATGCAAGTGGCACAATGAATGAGTCCAGTATAACGTCTCACAGCTCCAAATGGAATCCTTGCTGCTTCAAAACCTTGTACTTGAATTCGTTTCTTAATTAAATCCAAGGGATATATAAACATTTTAGCTATTGTTCCAGATGCTGCCCCACAAAAACTACTTTGGAACACAGCTGTAAAAAGGTGCAACATTTATTAACATGGTACATAAATATATTAAAAATAAAGCAATTCTAAAAAAGAAAAAAAAATTTAAAAAAACATAATGTATGGAAATGTAAATAATAACATTTTATACCCATAGATGGCGGTCAGTTTTGCTTAATCAAGTTAGATATGAGATGATGTAAGTATAGCCAGGAATTGTATGGGTTTTGATCTAAACAGTGAATTCATTAATTTGTTTCATGTGTTTTAAATTAATTGTGACGTATTCAAATTGACTGCTTAATAAACCAAATAACCCCATTCTTACCAACAACGTAGAGAATTTAACAAACATTTATCTTTTAGGTATGAAGAAACAAACAAGCCATCCCCATACATCATTGTTTAATAAGCCAATAGAGTCGAAATCTTGGCCTCCAGCTATCCTACAGTAGAACAAGTGACAAAATGACCAAATGCCGCAAAAGTTTTATCAGTACTATATGCTAATCACAAATATTTTTTGCTCAAAATTTATTTAAAGATTGGAGGAAAAAAAATTTAAATGAATGTATAGAACAATGAAACATGTGTTAGAAGCAGCTAGGCTCCAGCTATCCTACAGTGGAATAAGTTACACAATAACCAAATGCAGCACCAGTTTTCCCAGTACTATATGCTAATCAGACATTTTTTGTAGTTGTTCAAAATTATTTAAAATATTTGAGAAAAAGAATTGAAATGAATGTATAGTACAATAGAACATGTGATAGTAGCAGCTAGGCTACTGTAACTACATTAATGATAAAAATATAAAAAAATGAAAATTGATGCAAAAATAAAAGTAAGAACCAATGAAACAGAAATTAAGTAAATAAAAAACAATTAACAAGAGCAATATGCCCATCTCAATTTACTTTTTATGTTATCTAAAAAAAAAAAAAAAAAAAAGCTATTTACCAAGTAAAATAAGAAGCATTTTTATAGATTTTGCAATAATTGTACAGTGAAAGCATCAATTTATACAAAACAAAATTTCATAAGACATTAAGGTAAAGGTGCACAACCTTTTTGAATGAAAGGCCATCTGTCCAAGTATTTAGGCATGTTAACATCAATTATGATAATTTTAATATAAACATCAGTGTTTCAGACATAATTCTTTTTATAAACCAACTGAGTAATGCATTTGAAAAAAGTTAAATTCTTTTAAATAATAAAATTCCATCAAAACTGAAGAATACTAAACTGATACTTTTCAAAAAAATTTTCTTTCATCAAAAAATATATTTATCGAGAAAAAAAAAAAAAGATGGGGGAAAAGTTATGGTTTCTCATCAGATCCTGTGACACAAAAGTTTATTTTTAAAAAAATTAACTATAATGTTTCTGAATGGAAGAAAAAAATAAATAAATATTTTAGTCATCAATGTAAAGGCAATTAAAATATTTTAATTAAAGAAATTTTATGAGATCTACAATGATTTAAAATAAAACGGAATAACTCAAAATAAGATTCAACATTCAGTTGTTCAGTACAGTACCTATTCATTTTTAACTTTAAGACATTTATATTTAGAGATATGAAAGAGATTTTATGAATGTTTAATCTTAAAAACAGGAAAGTTTGAAAGTTCATGTTATAATAATATTGTATTAAAAATATCGAGATATAAAAAAAAACATGTACTAATGAATAACAATAACTAAAAAAATAATATAAAAAGAACTTAGATAGACAATGAAATTTGTACAAATAAAGCATGTCAAAAATGATGATTAAAATCCCTATTTTGAGACTAACAAGTCATAATAATATGGCACTAAAAAATAATCGGACAAACCGTGTGAAAATGAGTAGAAATAAATGCCGAAAACTAAAGAAAAATAGCTTGGAAGAAAAATAGCTTTGATAAAAGATAAATAGCTTTGAATACAATATTATGAAACTCGCAAGTTGTAATAATATTGTATTCAAAGTATCTGGATTTAAAAAAGTACACGAATATCAGACAATAACTACTAAAAACACGATCGATAAGTTACTTGTATTAATGATGAAATCGATGCTGATAAAGAACGAAATCAATGCCAAAAAATCAGTAAACAGCTGAATTGCTTTAGAAAATTTTTTGTTTAATTTTCAATAATAATCTGCTCTTGACAAATATAAAAATGTTAAATGTAACAAAAAAGAAAAATATTCAAAAACTAATTTTTAACATTATGAATGGAGAGATGATGAAGTGAAGTTTCATTGCCAGAAAAATACTATACTAAATTAAGTCAAATAACAAATGCATTACTTTTGAACAAAAAAAAATTAACTGAATGCTACAAAACTAAAACAGATATGAAAAGAAAAATTTTTGAATTTTGATTCCACTTAATTTTTATATTTGTAACAACAGTATAAGAAGAAGAATTTCAGTTAATTTTTATACAATTCCACTTTCATCAATTTGACTACTCATGATTTTCTTTAGAAAAATATTTCATATTCAAAGGCATTTACATGTTTTTACAGCATTGAGAAATTTAAGAGCACACATTACTTACACGGAGGTTTAGCATCTGTCTTGAACATATAATTCCAAAGACTTTGAAACAATTTATAGAAAGCAAATTGAGCCCCTGCATTAGGCGTAATCTGTACCAATGTTGGCGCTAATCCTTTATAGAAACTAAAAAATCCTTCAGTACAATACATAGTTTTTGCTGCATGAAATATATTTCTATAAGTCTGAAATTAAAAGATGTAAGATGATTAAAGTAAATATATAAACTTTAGTATTAATATATCACAATGCATTTTTTAAATATAAAATAACCAAAATATAAGAAATTATTAAATTTCAAAAATTGAATTGTATACATTTGCTCAAACAAAATAGATTCACTCTATAACTAAAGATTTTAACATGTAAAGTTAAGTGAAGAATATATCAATTCACTTTTTTTTTTAATTAGATAAAACATTGTTTACTAGCTACTAATTGGAATGTTCTTATCCCATGTTTGCATACTGATAAACACATTCAATGAAAAACAAGATTCCTTAGCGATTTCTAATTATCTTTTAAAGCTTTTTGCAACATCTTCGTTCACTGCTTCTTTTTCAATTAATAGTAAAGGATTATAAGAATCTCTGACTTTTGGCAATGCCACAGTAAAAGCACAGAAACAATACTTTAAGCACAAGAACAAAAAAATCACTATGTTACATCGTCACAAAACCATGGTTAAGCACCTACCCAAATCATTAGGACTCTACTTTTTAATAGCCATGGTTGGAATGCCATGTAATTTTGACTCTTGTCAAACAATGTGCACAGTGCCTCTTTTTAACTTCCAAACCACATCATGGAGAGAATTTTCAGCCACAGCAGATTCAACCAGCAACATTTGTCAGCCGCCAGGATAAAACTCATTGCTCCGGCTCTCCGACCACCGGTGTGGGCGACACCTTAGCCAACATTGGAACACTACTTAGCATATTAAAACCACAATTAAAAAAACCAAAAGAACATAAACCAAAGAAACAGCTGCATATGTAAAGAAAACTTGCTTTTCAAACTATAGAGAATCCTTGCCTTTGAGATCTTTTCTTCATTGAGATCTTGAGATCTCAAAATCTCTTTCTTTAGACTTAGAGGACTAATGAATAATTAATACAGTAAAGAGGGAACTTAGCTTTTATTTTCATTAAAAGACCATCTCTAGAGATATATAGTAATATTAATGGAATAGTTAGAAACATTTGAAAAATAAAATTTGACTCATTCACAATTTTTTCAACTTTATATTTAAACAAAATTCAAGTTACTGAACAAAAAAATTTCTCTCTGAACTTCCACACCTTAACCAATGAGAGGACTTTCAGCCATGACACATTTAAGGTGCACCTTGCTGCATATACACGCCGGTTGTTTTATCAACTGCCGGATCCAAAAGATAGAAATTAATAATTTCTATAATCAAATTGTTTTGGGTTAGAGCCCCCTTGCTTCAGGCTAACTGTAGGAGGTTCTCTCTAACGCAAATGCAGGTTAGTTCCATCAAAAAGTCCTCCACAAAGGGCAAAATTTCTCCCAATACTCGCTCCAAGAGTTCCCTTGTCTTCTGGATTGGGTTCAAAATTACAAGGCTATGGAGTTGAACATTAGTAGTCGTAAACCCTCAAAATTGGGTCGGCTGTTCAATGATGGTTATAAAATAAAAATCAAATTGTTTAATAAATGAGTTTTTAATTATAAATATATCTTGTTCAATCCTTACTTTTTAATTCTATATCAAGACAAAAATATAATTTCCACTCTTTTAACCAAAATTATATTAAAGCAGTACAATTATGTTCTATGAAGTAAAATGACCCCTTATGAATCAAAGGTTGAGTACTCTTACTTTAGTCTTATTAATAATAATTTGACAAATATTCCTTATGATAATGGAGAAGTATTTGTAAGCAAATGTATCCACACAAAAAATTTATAGAGTAGGTTAATTTCACTATTCTGTTAATATTTGAGGCGTGAAACTTAAAATAAGAGAGTAAACTTAACAGAGATTATGTTAATAATTTACCATTATTTCATAGTATGTATTATAATATAACTAAGCAAAGCAATCACTATAGAAATATTGATCAAAAACACATCATTTTCAAATTTCCTGACTTAATTTACAGCTAAATTAAAGTAAGGCTAATTAAACTAAAAAAAATAATAATAACTTGTCAGTGAAATACAACAAATCAACTTTGTCATTTATTTTTTTATTTCCATAATTTAAAATTTTTCTAAAAAAATCTTTTGATTGAATTCCAATTACTGGTCCGAAAAAGAAAATGTTGGGTCAAAGAAGGAGCTGGGGATTTTCAAAGTAAATATCTTTGAAAAAAAAAAATTGACAAAAAGTTTATAAAGTACAAGGGGTATTCTCATTATCCCTAAAAGTTTTAAGATGTGAAAACTTAAATATGATGTGTTAAATATACGTCTAGGCGTGTATTAGTCAACTCAGTCTGTAAGCATGTCTATCACTTCATCATATAATGTTCTATTTCTGATAGTGAGTAACAAAAATAAACTAATGCAATTAGTAGTTCAATATAAAATATGCAACATAACCAAAATATCCAGAAATATACTGAAATTAACAGGGTCCAAGAAAACATACCATTGAATCATGATACAAAGTTCATCTTATCTGAAGCAGAAAAAAATTAGAAACAGATTTGTGTAAAAGAAATATTATTAAGTTTGGATAATATAAGTTTAGTTAATATTAGAAGTTTATTAACATTTTTAACACAAACTCACCTTAGGTTCACCTTGCGCAACAAGCCTTGTTCTCAAAACATCAAAAGGTAAACTTCCAGTTGTAGCTACACAGCCAGCTAATGCACCACAACTGAAATTGATTAATGTTTTAGCATCATGTTGAAGTTTCTCGGGCAAATTGGAGTTTGCTTGTTGAGTGAGTATTTCAAATGTTACAAACTAGAACAAAGGAAAATTTATAATTATTTCATTTATAAAAAAAAATCTCAGATAACATGAATGTAAGAATAACAATTAAATTAGAATGCTGATTGAACTCGAGTCAATAAAAAATACCAAATATAAATTTTAAAAAAAGAACAAATGATCCCTGAATGTAATAACAGAGTTTATTTATTCATCTTCGCACAAAAAAAATACTCAAATTTCAATTATTTTTTATCATTAAAATTTTCCTTGTTAAATCAAGGCTCAAAATATATTAGTTTGACTAAAATTAAATTTCCTACATTATTAGCGATATGATACACAAAAGAAAAATTTCATCTAAATCATTTTATGATATTTAATATAGTAATAATAATAAACCTATGTAATAATAATTAAATGAAATAACAACAAAATAAATTATAATGAAAGCAAAAAATTAAAAAATATAAGAACAATAAAAAAAAATTTTTTTGAAAGTAAAATAAAAAAAAAAACTATAGATTATCTGCCTTAAAAAAACACAGAAAAGAAAAAAAAGATTAAATAAAGAAAAAAAAAGTATATAAGAGGTTAAAATATTTTTTTATAACAGAACATTAAGATCTAAGGCCTAGTAAAATCCTACCTGCACTGCACCATATGAGGTAGATAAAAACTGAGCTGGAACAATTCCTTTCCAAAGAGCTTGAATTCCTTCTTCTTTAAGAATGCATTTAAAAGCATGGGCCATGCCATGATATTTAGATTTACGACTTCCATCTATAGGCTCAATTTGTAACTGAAATTTAAACTTAAGTATAAATCAAAATAAATAAATACTAATCATAATCAAGAATTCTAGAATAAATAACAGACAGCTTCATATTAGGGAACATTCAAATATTACATAAGCATGTTTAAAAATGAAAATGTTCCAAAATTCTACTGCCTCAAAATAGTTTTGAATTTTATTCCACAATACATAAACCCAGAGCCTGACTAAGGCAGGGGCATACGGGGCAGCCGCCCTGGGCCCCCACATCTAAGGGGCCCCCAAACCGAGGAGTTTATAGTACATTTCCTTATTTAATGAACTTTTTTTAAAACAAAATATCAGTTCAGTGTAAAATCCGTCAGTTTTATGTTAGCTTCTTCATTAATCTATTGTATGAACAAATCTATATTTCGTAAATCCATGGCTTTCTAGGGCGGAATTCAGCTTAAATTTCACAACTATGATGGACAAATTTGGCCCATCAAAAGCCTGCATTTTTACATTTTGCAAAATGCGATATGCTTACAAAAATACGTGGTTCTGATTGGCTCATTTGAGCCGGCGTAATAATGAAATTTTTGCCAAATTCTGCCCTAATGTCAGCAAGGATATGAATTTTTCACAGCTAAATGAGAAAGTTAACAATCAGAAAACTGCATTTGGCATGATGGACATAGAATTGTAAGAAAATCAATAACAAGGACATAACGATATTTCGTCTGACCATTGGAGGAAGGTGGACTTTATAGTTATTTTAGGTTCTAGTCATTTTTTTCTTGTTATTTTTAATGAGGTGAAAAATTTAAATACCTCCATAAAGATAGGTTCTTCATTACTGAAAAAGTGAAGCAGAGGGGGCCCCCAAAGAGGTTTTTGCCCCGGGTCCCAATTAGGCTAAGTCGGGCCCTGCATAAACCGATCTCATACATTTCTTAATAGCTATAATTAGTTAATTTTTAAGTACCTGGAATCTTATCTTAATGACATCTAAAGGCTGAAATAAACTACGTGTGACAAAGCCACTGACAGCACCAGCAGTCATGTAGTCTAACTCATGAAATCTTCCTTGAGATGATGTTCTTTCAAATCCAACCATTTTCAATCAATCTAAAAGCTCAAAGTAAAATTAATAATTTAATATGAAAAATAATCTTGGAGAAATCATTATATTAAACTATTCAAGCAAACATTTATACTAATAAAATGAAGAGTTTGTATATGTGTGTCTCATAAAAAATAAAGAACTGTTGGTGCTATCATCCTGAAATTAGGATAGCAGACTGCAAGGAGATTTTTTGATCCTTCGATCAGAGACATTTGAAAAATGAATTTTTTTTAATTGTTTAATATTAGCTATTGTTTCAAGTTAAATTATAGACAATTCTGTTTTTTGAAGTATTTAAAAGATAACATTAATAATGTTAGCTAGCTGAGAACTTTATTTAATCAAACTAAGAGTTTACAGTATGTTCTTTAGAGCAATCTTTTATTTATCTTTTTATATTATATTATCCAGTATTTATCTTTTATTTGTTATGTCAGATAAGCTTAATAATTAATATTAATATGGTAGCATATGTGGATTATATAACCAAATTAGTTATGTGAAAGTTACAGGAAACCACATCACAAAACATGCCAACAAAATATGATTTCAAATTTATAACTTAATTTTCTCATAAGTTAATAATTGCCTTATCAATTACTCGATAAATTATTTATATATATAGATTTAACACGATATTAGATTGACACTTGAAATTAAATACATCTTAGAAAAAGAAAAATATCTATATAATAAAATCTATTTAAAACCTAATTATCTCACGCTGAGTCGAAATTGGGAATTTCACAACGTTTTAAGTAACAATAGGTTTCGTAAGTGAACATTTTAAAAGAGCACGAAAAATTAGATTTTTATGAGAATTAATTTTAATTTATTATGTCCGTGTTAATAATTAAAAATATAAAATGATTTAATAAAATAAACTTCAAAATATGCGAATTTCTTAAATAAATAGCATAGATAAATTATATCTTAATAATTCAGCATATTTTAATAAAAAATTTTAATTAAACAATTTGGAGCAGACAACATACTAGCAAATGCCGATTCTGAAAGAACACCTCGACATATATTATAAATTAGAAAAAGAATATCTTCTTGCATCAGACATGCTTCAAAGAAACTAATTAAAGAGATATTCCAAGAATAATAAATATATCATCCTAGTTAATTTCATAACTCAAATCAAATTACATTTTAAAGTAAACAGAAACATTACTTTAAAAACACGGTTAAAGTGTGACCATGATTGACCTTTATTAATAAAAAATCATGAATTTAGGCCTCTTATTAATCTTTTAGGCTATTAAAAAATTATTAATTAAGTAACAGCCTAAGTTAAGAAGAAATTTTTTTAATAAAATGATGTTTTAAATTGTACTTAAAAAAATTTTAAGACAGGCCTCATCTTAATTTCATACCCTGACGCTTTTCTTAACTGTAAGTTAACTGTAGGCGTTTATAGAGAACGAAACTATGTCAATTGTTTATAAACATAAATGTTTTGAATTTAAATAATTTATAGTGGCTATTCTCTTCCCTTTTTTCCTACTATTTACTAAGAAATAAGTATGGCTGATAGCCTTGCGAATAAGCTAATATCGCCTGAATTTAACCCTTTAGATTATGTGAAAAGAAAAGTTTTAGATTGCAACGGAGTGAAAGAACTACTTGTGGAAAAGGATTGCATTAAATCTTTAGCTGATGAAACTAATAGCTTATTAAAGAAAAATGTCTATAAAAATTACACGCAGTTCATCGAAACTGCTAAAGAAATTTCTTATCTTGAAGGGGAGATGTATCAGTTAAGTCACTTGTTAGCTGAACAACAATCAGTTTTGACATCTTTATTGGATATCTCAATAGCTGCACCTAAAGATGCAGAGTTAACAACTGTTGGAGAGAGTGAAACTGATGAGGAAAATAACAAGAATTTGTCGCTGTTATTGGAGAAAGTTGAAGGCTGTGCTACTGTTTTAGAAGTGCGGGGAAGAACAGTTCTTCATAATGGTGAACTTGTGGAATTATCTGTATCTGATTATAAATCACTGCATACTGTTTATTGTGTTTTGCTTGATGAAGGCCTTATGTTTGCTACGAAAGTGGAAGATAGCCGAGGACCAATGCAATATCGGTAATTAATGTTTACATAAAATTATTATTTCCTTTAACGGAAAATTTTACATTAGAATCCTGCACTAAGTTTTATCCACAAACGGGTAGTGTCACTCATGGTACTAAAAATACATATCTTAAAAAATCACAAAATAAGAGGAATATTTCTGTATCGATACCCAAATTATCAAGTTTTCTCGGCTTCCAAGTAACAGAATGAAAAAACAGATCAGAAACAATAAACAGGTTCTTGATATAGAAACATCCTTTAAGTATCTACAAATTCCAGGGGGTGGAGCCAAAATATTCCAGTTATCATGACAATTTTTTAATAACAAACAATAACTATTGAACATACCAATATCGAGATCATTAATGATAATGTAATGTATAAAATCACTCTTGAATACTATTAATTTAGAGTATAGTATAAGCAATATAACCTTTAACATAATAGTTATTGATAACAAGTTATTGAATATGCTTTAATAGCAGTCATTATCAACAATATATCAAACAGATAATATCATAAGTATTCAGGGTTGGATTAGGGTATGATGTGACCCAGTGTTATTAGACCTTAAGATTAAAGAATAGCGAATGGGAGTAACTAAAGTAGCAGATTCGAACATTTTGTAGCCCAAAAAATACGTTTATCTACTGAATTAAAAAAAATAAGTAAATTTTCAATGCTTTGCGTTAAAAATTTAGTCAAATTCAATATTTTGTTTTAACACAGGTTAAAGGTTACGTGATTTATTTTTCCAGAAGATAAACGGTTAATAATGGCTGGAGCTAAAGATTTTTTTTCATCCTACTCACCGTGCATTTTTTCACGAGTCTACGATTTGAAACATAGATATAGAAAGATTAGACTCCGTGCAGCAAAACAAATCAAGAATCCAAAACTATAAGGAATGCGTTTTCAACAACAGAAAAAAAGTCCTTTTTAAAGAGGGTAACGAAACTGCAGACTTTTTATAATCATTTTATTATGGGAAGGGGGAAAAAATTTAAAAAATAAATATATTTCTGTGGCGCATTTTTAAGATTTGTAGCTTTCGAGAAATAATGAGTAGCCCAATTTTGATTTTCAGTAGCGGGGACTTGTAAAAGTAGCCCAATCTGGAAAAACTGATGTGGCCTGTGTTGTAACTTGAGATCTTACCTGTTACATTTGCCAAATTAGAAAAAATTTTCCTATGTTCAAAGATATTAAAACTTTTTATGAAATTCAATTCCAATTATTATTGTTATTATTTTACAAAACTTAAAAAAGAAATAGATCTTGAATGTTTACAAGATCTATAAATTGTATGAAATTATAAATCCTGTATAAAATTATAAATGTTATGTTATTATATAAGATTAGAAAAATCAAGCACATGTGGCTTGAAGCAAAAGACGAAAATAAATAAAATTATGGAATTGTGTGAGAGGTAGAAAGAAACAAAAGGACCAAATATTAATTTCCCCCCTGAATTTCACATAGAATACATTAAAGCATTTTTAAAGATTCAAAAAGGATGTAAAACATTACTCTTGAAAATATTAAAGAATAGAAAATTACAAAGTTCACTTTTATATTTATAAATTTTATAACCTCCTTGAGGGTCTCTAAAAAACTTGAGGCTACAGCCCCAGTAGCCCCCTTATTAATGTTATACACAGGGATAATTACTGAATATATTGTGGGTGTTGTTAAATTTTATTTTAGTAGCAAAAATATTGATTTATTAGTAAAATGAATTATAATACAATTCAGAAAATTTGTTGCCAACATGTGGTCCCCACAACCATTTAGTATGGCTTATTCCATTATTATTTCTTTCAACCTTTATTTTATTAAATATTTTAATAAGCAGGGGTTTACAAAGCACCTGTAATGAAAATGTGTGGCAGAGGCTGTACAGGTACATGTATTTGGGGCAATATTTCAGTAAAATTAAATAGATTTTGATTCCTGTTAGTAAGTAAACATAGCTGATTAGTAAAGTTAACATAAAGCAAATTATTTTTTATCTATTTTGCAAACTTAACAATCATATTGGCAGATTAAGACTGGGTTCCTTATAACACAGAGGTACTTATTCTTCCTTATTTTGTATAAGAAAATTTTAATTACAGATGTATTGAATATTAAAGTGCAGCATATTCCTAAAATTATTTTACTATAAACTTTTAAAATCTGTGCAGTAAACCTAAGAATTAGTAATTTACATTTAAATCTATTACTAATATCCCATTTTGGAATTGAAACTAATAGGTTTTGCTTTATTCTAACTCTCTTTACCTTTCATTATAAATTTCTAATCTTTCAAATTGTATAAAGCTTTGAAAATTATAAATATACCAACAATTATATTTTTGTTCATTACTTTTATGTATTAAAAACATAGGCATGTGCATGGGAAGCACAACAAATAGAATGTTATCTTACCTAATAAATTATTCATTTTAAATTGGAAAAAAAAAATGAGTTCTTTTGAAAGTTGACTCAATGAACCAATGATTTGGTTTGACTTTTTGAACTTGACTTAGCATTTTTGTTTCATAAAATTAGTTCTGCTAGCTTGCAAATAATAAATTCACATGAAAGGAAATAAATTGACTGCCAAACTCAGCTGAACTAGATAACTCTATTTTTTACCCTAACTGTGCAAGCTTTTTAGTTTTAAGAACAATAAATATCTTCAAACAAATAAATCTTTTTTTTATATTTTTAAATGACATGTAAACATGATCAAAATAACAACATTGAACATTGCTTTAATTTGCAGATTAATATAGTAATACACTGATAGATAAAGCAATTATTTTAAAATCTTGCTTTATTTTGATTTTTTTATAGGTATCAAGCACTTTATGAACTAGATGGGCTTGCTGTTGTAAATGTTAAAGAGGAACTGAGCATAAAAAATGCTTTTAAAGTTCTGATGTTTCCCGAAGTTCGAGTATTACAATGCCACTCAGCAGCTTCAAAAAAAGAATGGATCACTCGCATTGATCAAGCCAAAAAGAAAAAACTATCCTTGTTTGAACATCATGGAAGTCCCACTGAAGCACCAAATCCTTTTGAAGATGATGGGAGTAATCCATTCGAAGATGAATATTCATCTCGCCAAAAAAGTGCTCATCTAGAAACGCCAGCTTGGTTACTTGAGCTTCCTGAAGAATTAGATGTTTGCATTGCATTGAGGCTTTTTGATAAGGCAGTCGAACTTATCCATCGAGCTAATGCCCATTGTTCTGCATTTCCTCGCAATACTGCTGTGCGAGATATTAGAATTAGAATTGAAAACCGTACTAAACAGTTGGTTAATATTCTTAGTGAAGAACTCAAAGTTTCCCCTGATAAATCATTGCACGGTGGTCCAAGAGCAGCGAGAAAAGCAGTCGGTGTACTTGTTCGTTTAGGAAAGTCTTCAAGAGCCTGCAATTTATTCTTGAAGCGCTGTTCAGCTATGTTGAAACAGAATATGAAACAACAAAGGGCTGAAGGTGCTACAGCTAGCTACATTGAAAAATTGTGCTCTGTATTCTTCACTTGCTTAGCAGAAACTGGTAAAGAATTTGATAAAGCATTTACTAACAATGCCTGTGCTTCTTCATTTGTTCTATGGGCAAAACTTCAACTAGACCAATTTGTCCAGATTTTTTCTAAGCATGTGTTTACTCCTCAAGTCAGCTCTTCCATTGCTACAGAATGTATTGCCTGTGCCCGTAGTCAGTGTGATACATTATCAAATGTCGGGCTTGATTTATCTTTTGTTTTAAATGATCTGCTTGCAGGTCAAGTAGAAAGACTTGTCACAGAGATGCGAGATAAGTTGCTGGAAGCTGTGAAACTAAGAGCTAATGATGACAAATGGCGACCCCAAAACTTACAAACTCCTGCTAACACTAAGAAACTTATGGATGATTTGCGGGAGATGGGTATATCTAATGTTGAGGTTTATCACTACGATGAATGTTGGCTTGCGTTGACAGCTAACAACACTGCATTTGCTAAAATGTATTTGAACTTCCTTGATGATTTGTTAAAGTTATACACACCATCAGTGCATGTTCTCTTCAATGAAGCTCTCTCTATTACTTTTCATACACATTTGTACCACATAAAAAATGCTTATCAGAAAGCTTTAGATTCTTCAGAAAGGCAGTTCATAATAAAAAATGCCAGTTTCCTTTTAGACATTTTAAAAATTGTTGTCGAAAGATATATGAGTAAGCTCAATCGCCCATGCTTAGTCACTAAAGATTTGCAGGAAGAGTTAAATAAGCTTGTTTCTAACTCAAGTAGAAGTTCTTCTTTCACAAAATATTCATCTACAGCTTACATTTAAAACATCAGTAAAAATATTATTCAAATTGCTTATTCATGTAGTTTATTTTTATATCCTTAAATATATTCATTTTGTGTACACTAGTCTTTCCATAATGTATTCTTTTTGTTATGTCTAAATTCGAAAAAAAAATTTTTTTTAATGGAATGTAGTACTGTTGCAATAAATAATGCTCAATTGTCTTTTAATTGTTACTTGGCTAAACAAAACAAAATTATCTGGTTAAACAAAACAAACAAAAATTTAAGTCTAAAAAGTTTTTTTTTTTTTTCGATAAATACATTTAGTTATAAATAAACTCCCTTTTTCTTTTGAAATCAAGTTTAAAAGTTTCATGAATCAGATTATGCGGTATTTGCGCATAATAAATGGTCAGAAAAATATTCTTCTACCTCTAATTCCTTATGACACCTTACTAGCTTACAGCACATTTCCATTGTTTTATGTGCAGCAGCATATTTAACAATATAGATATTTAAGAATGTAAATCAAAAAATTTAATTTGTAATAAACTTTTAAAACTTTGTACAGTCGAACCTGTTTATCTCGAATCTCACGGGAGAAGCGAAAAATTCGAGATAGAGAGGTTTCGAGTTATACAGGTACTTTAAAAAATTAATTTTAATTAAGAAATTCTATTAAAAATGCTTTAATTGTTTATAGTAAAAAACTATAGACATTTCTTTAAATTAATTATACCACATACATCTATTTACATAACAGTTTTTTAGCATACATTAAACACTGAAAATAATTTTTCGAATATTTTTGATGTATAACTTTACTTGTTCCGATTATTCTTTAGAGGTTAGAAAGATCGCAAATTCCTCAGAGCCAACATTTTCCTGGAATTCAAGAGTAGTTTATAAGAATTCTACAGCTTTTTCTACTTTTTTTGCATTCACTTTTGATTCATCAATATGATTTTCAGTTTCTTCCTTTTCATCTGATATTCCTTGGACATTATCTATGATTTCCGCATCTGCCAATTGTAAAAATCATCAAAATTAATGTCAACAATTTATCCAGATTTTATTGCATTCCATTCTGGCAAATCTGGCACTGAATTTTCAGCGTTAACATTTTCTTCTTCTTTACTGATGCCTTCATCCTCTTATTCATCATCTTCACAGCTATTCTTAAAACCAGCTTTTTAGAACCCTTTTGGATAGTTTTTAGAGACACATTTCTCCAGGCAAAACAGCAATTCTGATAGTGTCCAACTTGTTTCATCCATGGCATCTACAAGTTTGCATACCAACTGTTTTCTATAGCTTTCTTATTTATGTTGAAAAGCTAACCCCTGATGGTCACTATTCACTAACTGCCAGAATCATTGTATTCCTTTCTAGTTAAGGAAGTGCAGGGATAGTAATTGAAATTCCAAGAAACACCCCCTACCTGTTCATCCCTACTTCCTGTGGATTCACGGAATTCATCTCTGTCTACGAATTCTACTGATAAAGAAAGTTTTGACATTTGTGCTCTATTATTAGAAATTCGAGAAACAGAGGTTTTGAAGGGGAAAAAATCGACATTAACATGGAAAATCTATTGATTTTAGACAGTAAATGTAGGGAATTTTAGAAATTTTGAGATAAAGTGGTTTTCGAGATAAACAGGTTCAACTGTATATTCTTTTGTAATTTTATTCTATGTGTACCAATTTTAATTATACTTTCACAGCTTTTCTAGATAAAATAGTAATAGCGTTTACATGCTAAAGTAAATCAAATCTTTCTGTTATTCTTTTTATTTTGAAACTCATAACTTAAGTGTAAGACTTGATTTGGACTATAGTTTTACATCATTTAAAAAACTACAATTACGATAAAATTAAGTTACCAATAAAAAATGCATTGAGGTAAAATTTGACTTCATTTCTCATGTCTACATTTTTGTCATGCTTAAAAAAAAGAAGAAAAAAGATCAAGTGGTGAAACAGTATTAATTTTTCTATTGCATATTTATTTCACAAACATCTTTATGGGTTTGCTTTATATTGGTGACAGTCACTTTGCTGACAGATCATATTGCTACACGATCTTTTCACTGAAGCATTAATTTCACCTACAGGATCATATATATTTTTAGTTATGTTTTCTGTCTCACTTCTTTAAACATTTAATGTGCATAATCATAAATATGTTATTAAATAACTTATTATAAAAGTATGGTTTTCAGCTAAGATCTGAAGATGTAATTATTAAGTATTAGCACAGTAGAGATTTCCATAGTCTGAAATGAAGTATAGGTCATATTTTTTTTTTTATTTTTTAGAAATTAATTCAAAATTGTTTAAATGAAATGTAACTTGGAAAAAATTTCATTATTTTAAAAAAGATTTATTGAAAACAATTGACATATAATTTACTTTTATGGTTATACATGTGAAACACCCCTGACTAGTCTTACATGTCATTCATTTATTTTTAGTTTTAAATTTCACCATTATTACACAAAATGGCAATAAATAAGTGACATTTTTATTTCTGGTCACAATAAGTGAATAATGAATATTATTTCACTTTGTTTTCTTCTTACAATTTTAAGCCAACACGATGTCAACAACCACCAGCTGTGTTATTTCTCTTCCTTATTTTAGAATTCTTGCCTTTAGTTGACCACAATCTATCATGCTGCCTATTCTCTATCTTAACAGATCACAGTGAAAATTGGCATTAAGTGTAATAAATGAAGTCAGAAACTGTTGCATTCTATTTCATTTTTTTTTTTTCCTTGCATCTTGTAAAAACTTATGTTTTGGCACTTTGTTATTAGTCAACTGGTTTGAGTTTCAATAATGATCACAGTTTAGTGTGAGGGTGTAAATACAGTACTAAGAAAAGGCATTTACAGTTTGGCATTAAAAATGAATATTTGCTTATTACGCCAAGTTTGCTATGATATTTTCATTTATTATCATGTAATATATCAATATATATAGTTAGGGCCGGGATAGCCTGGTCGGTAGGGCGCTGGGCTCATGTACAAGAGGTCGTGGGTTCGATCCTCGCCGGCCGAAGACTCCCCGTGTAGTAAATGGTGACTGATGCACGTTAAATCTGTCAAGTCTCAAAGTCCTCCATGTTCCCATAACAAATCAATACCTCTGGGGGTACTGATCCAGGAGTTTCCTTGTCTTCTGGATTGGTTCAAAATTACAAGGCTACGGAGTTGAACATAAGTAGTTGTAAACCCATGAAATTGGGTCGGCTTTTCAACGACGGTTATAAAAATAAAATATATATATATAAACGTTAATCAATTTTGATTAAGTTCAAAAAAATGTCTCCTCAAGCTGATTAAATTAAAATTATATCTTTTCATTTGGTTCAAGAATATTCTGCGCTAAAGCTTTCCTGAGTTTTTTAAAATTTTGTCTCTATTTTCTTTGACTACTACAATGCCCGTTTTTAACATATTTATCATGTTCATCATATACTGATGAATAAATTTCGCCACAATGGAACATTTTATGCATTAATATTTAGTCAGTAGTTCCAGTCTTGTGAATTATAGATAAGAAAAACGTGGGATTTATATTTTTACCTTACTTTCCAATGATTATCATTTTTCTCATCTTTCTTATGATAATCAATAATGATTTTTGCTGTTCTCTTGATTTTGAAAATCTTTAGGCAAGGTAAAAAAAAAATTTTTTTTTTTTTTATAGTTTTATTTCATTTGAACAAATTAATTCAGGAAAATTTTTATCTTAAAAGTACATGTACAAAGTGAAATAAGTAAATTAATTTTATTTAATAACAAAATAAAATTGATTGGTGAAGTTAATCTGTATTTAACAGTTTCCTTATTGATGCTACAATCATTTTTTTGTATAAAAAATATATAATATAGTGTAATATAAAAATATGATTGTAATATTAAAACATTGGTTCATATTAAAAATCTAATAAATTGATCAGTTTCAAAAGTTTTTAATAGTGAAAAAAAAATTGCCTCTTGTTTTAATAAAAATTTAGGAGATAGGTTACATCGTTACACTTATACAATAGTTAGTTATTTGCTCATATACATATATAAATATATTATTTAATACTTGTTAATATTAGCTATACTGTAAAAATGTCAGCTATAAATAACCAAACAAACCTGGGATAATAGGTTTAACATTAATTATTCCCATGGTTTTTTTGGTTTGTGAACACAAAAAGAAAATAAATTATATGGTGTAGGCTTATAAAAAATTGTTCATAGAGCTGTAGTCAAGTAATTGGATCAGTGTTTACAAATAAAAATAATTTTTAAGTGATAAAAATTTTCCCTTTTTTCTAAATTAAACTTTACTAAATACTTATGAATTTTTTTAACAAAATGATACTTTATAAATAAAAATTCAATGAAAAACTAAAGTTACGTTAGCACTTTATTTCAAACCTATAAAAACTTCCTTCGAGTCTCAGAAATAACCAAACTTTAAGTTATTTGAAGTGCATGTTGTCTGAATATCAATGTCAAACGTGTAAATAGATATCACCCAAAAATATTACTTTTTAGACACAATCACTTTTTACACCTCAACTTGTAGACTTATCGAGTAAGTACTGGGATGCTTCAATTTCCCCAAGAAGTACCCTCAGCCACATCCCCCTGGCAGACAGGAATTTGTTACCTGTATGTTATGCATTTTTTTTTAAACTAAAGAAAGAAAATTTTAATTATTCTGATGGCAAAATGTGCAATTTTTTATTTTTAAAACATATCTTATAAGAGCTTGATAGTATAAAATGGCAGTAGTATTATTAAAAAATGGTTTTGAAACATTTTTAGACTCTGCTTTTGAAGATTTGATTTTAAAAAGTGGCTTTTTCTCGAATCCATTTATTTTGACAGTGAGTATATATGTATAATAAATTTTATATATTTTTTAATCAGTGTCTTGACTTTTGAATCTCATACTACAAATAAGAATAAGTTTTATTTTGCCATAAAAGGAACACAACTGTAAAGAATCAATAAACACAAAATAGACTTAACTACTTCAGACAAATTCTTTATTACAATCAACCTTAATTACAATTAAACAAAATTTATTAAAGAAACAAATATAAAAGATTAATTAAAATAGAGGCATGAAAATTATTCACAGTAAATTTATAAATGGCTTTTCCACTTCTGCAGGCGAAAATTACTTTGATTCTACAATTTTATTTTACCAGCATTTTTTAAATTATTTTCTTTTTTAATTTAATTAACAGTGCTGTCTTATGTTTGCTAAATTAAAGGTTTAAAAATTAATTTCTTAAATAAAAGTTAAATCTTTTTCCTATTTAGTAAAAAAGAAAAGTTATAACATGAGTTTCATTAATTAAGACTTATTATTAAACATAAAATTAAATTAATTTTAAAAGTAGAGAACAGTACTACTTAACTTTCTTCAAAATAAAACCAAAATTAGAAAATAAATTCTACTTTTAATGATTCAACATAAGAGAAAAGTAATTAAAATATACATAAATTATTTGACTATTCAATTTAAATTAATTACAGGAAAAAAAACATTAAAGTTCAGATACTTTTTAAATCTTACAGGTCACTAAAATATAACAAAAAATTGTTTTTTGTAGCATCATTATTTTAATATGCTTATTAATACACAAGGTGCTTTAAAATTTACAGAGCATTCATTAGTATTGACTCGAAATTTAATTGAAATCTTTCTAACTGTTTGATGAAATGTATCTTATATTCCTGTAATTATAAAATTAAGATAAATGTAAACTGATTAAAATTTATTTTTAATCCTGATATATATGGCAGCTAGGCAAATTGAATACATAATTAAACTTTAAAACCTTAAGCCAATTAAAAACTACATTTTGATTCATAATTATTCAAGTATTTACTAAATGCAGATATACTACCAGTTCAAGAGTTTAACATTACAATGTCAAGAAAGGCACCATTTCAAAACATTTTAAAATTAGCTTTTACAAATGCACAAGTTCTGGCATTAAAAGATATTTACTATATCATTTATAGACTATTTAGCTAAATTAAAAATAATGGAAAATGTACAACCATGAAATGAAAATGGGACAGATATGAATGAATTATAGAAATCTCTTTTTCACAACAACAAACAAGATCTTTTATGACCTTAAAAATTACTGATATCACAGTGATAAGTTGAGATTACAAGTTTAATCTAGTCTCGCTTTTGACCCCTTCCAATTCCATGACCAGGAGCTACACAACAAAGAAAAAATCAGAATATTAACAACAGGATTTTAACATGACAGTAAAGAAAAATGCAACAAAAGATATATTTATTAATAATTTCATTTTAATTGTTTCCTCTTTGTCATAAATTTGGAGAACATGTTTAAACTGCAATCAATTATAATTATTATTCACATAACTTATAGAAAAAATTCAGGGTTCATTGAGATAAATGTAATAATTTAATACCAAAAAATATGCATATTTTTTCCAGTCTATTTATAATGATATTATAGAATTTTTTTACAAACACACGTTATTTAAATGCACATTCTTTGATTATTTAAACTTTATTATTCTGGCGCTCTTCAAAACTTCAGAAAATTTCTTTAGCACTTCTTTTTGCAGTTATTCCTTTTATATTTTATTGTAAATTCACTAACTTTGTTCTTTTTTACCCAAGGAAAGAATTTAAAAATCACAGTAAAATATTTTATTTTAGTACTGATTAGAACTGCATTCAAAGATGTTAAAAAATAAGAATACAGATTATTATATTTTTAAAATTAAATATTTTTTATACAGGGTATCCCATAAATATTGCGGCACACTTTTAGGGAAACTAGGGCACATCACAAGGATTAAGAATTACCAAGGAAATCATGATAGGAAATGTTATCGTATGCAGTTAAGGCAGCTTTCCTATTATGAACTGTTACATCATGTGCTTTTGAACATCAAGTACTTTTATTTATCTCAATTATCTAAATTTTTTCGGTTTTCTATTAATTATTGTCAAAAACTGCCTTCAAATAGGTACAGTATTATCTTTTGTTATCATAATTTAATAATTTGGTGACCAACTGGACAAGTTAGCCTAATCACTAAATTAAGATAAAACAGCATTTCTGAGCCTATTTTAATGGAACTCTCAACAATAACAAATAGTATTATAGAACTGTGGTGGCTCAGGGGAAAGAGCATTTGCCTTCCAATGAGGTGAACCGGGTTCGAATCTCATCAATGGCTGGTCGATGCGAATTCCGCACCGACTACAGTGCTGACGTAAAATATCCTCAGTGGTAGGCAGATCGTGAGTTAGAGTCCCCTTGCCGTCGGGCTAACCACGGGAGGTTTTCCTATCCATGTAATGCAAATGCAAGTTAGTTCCATCAAAAAGTATTCCATGAAGGCAGATCTCTCCAAATACTTTATCCAGGAGTTCCCTTATCTTCTGGATAAGGTTCAAAATACCTTTTCTTCTTATCCCTTATATTCTGGATAGGGCTACAGAGTTGAACATTAGTATCAACTAAAAAATTGGGTCAGCTGCTCAACGATGGTAATAAAATAAAATAATAGTAACATGAAATTAAAATATTTTCGAAAAATAAATGTGCAAGTTCAAAGGCACACGAACCACGTGTCCATAATAGGAAAGCGCCCTTAGCAGTGGAAGAGGCCATTTCCGGTCATTGTTTCCTAGGCAATTCTTAATCCTTATGATGCACCCTACTTCCCCTAGAAGTTTGTCACAAGATTTACGGGACACCTTGAACTTCTGTCTTCTTAGTAAAATATATACAATTATTAGAAAAGTAGAAAATATTTAAACTTTCTTTACAAATATTATTCAATGAAATAGTATTTCATAACTTTATTTGAAATCCTTCTTTCTTCCCAACATTTTGATAATTATTTTTTATTCTGGTTTCATAAAAGGTAGGAAATGATTGAAACAAAATTAAGAATCATAGAGGCACCCTGGTTTGCGCAAAATACCATTTGCAACAATCAGAAAATTGATAAAATAAACAATCACTTACAAAAACTAAATTAGTCTTTCTTTCTTTCTTTTTAAGGAAGCTACGAAATGCACTAAGTGCAACTTCAATCAGATCTTTGATTTTGAATTATTGGACACAAATATTAAATACAGTCTAGCGTCTGCCTTTTCCCTAAGCGATGGAGTATTATCTAAACACTTCAATTATCAATTTAATTCACAACACATCAAGAAGAACTGCTTAAATCTGCACCCGTGAAGCTCTTTGGAGAAGGCGAGAAAGTGCTGCAGGGAATCAATATGATTGTTGTTTTCCTTTCTTTTCAATACCTTGTATATAGTGTGTGGTGGTTGGTTGTGTCCAGGAGATGAATAGACGGAGCTTACATTTTAATTAGTATTTATTTTAATATTTAATTATAACGAACACAAGGGAAAACATGAAAGTTAGAGCAGTGCGTCTACAATGGCGGTTAGGCTTTTTTTTTTCGCGCGGAATGACAGAGACAGTTACTGATCGTAACTGTTGCGGTTACGATTAAGTTAAGTTCAGTCGCCGCACACTCCCCCGCCAGTATCAGGGTACTGATACGTAACGATCGGGGAAGGTAACTCTGCGGCCTGATCTAGTCCGTTGTGTAGGCTTGTCCGGAGAATCTTTTGGTAGACTCGGTTCTTTTGAGGGAAAAGTTTGGATCTTGTTTGGTTCGGATTGAAATAGTCCAAATGCTGGTTGGAGACGGTCAATAGAAATTGTCTGTTCTTTTTCACGTATCATGATGGTGAAATGTTTTTCACTTTTTCGTATGACTTTAAATGGTCCGTCATACGGAGGTTGTAGAGGTTTTCGAACAGAGTCCCTACGTACGAATACGTGTGAACAATTTCTAAGTTCGGGATGTATGAAAATTCGACGATTTTCATGGTGTGACGTCGGTCGAGGTCTTAAGTCTTGAAATAGACGTCTTAATTTACAGACAAATTCTTGTGGAGGATCATCATTTGTAGTGGGAATCAAGAAATCACCTGGTAAGCGTAATGTCTCACCATAAACTAGTTCAGCTGGGGTTGCTTGGATGCTTTCCTTAACTGTGGATCGCAAACCGAGGAGAACCACTGGTAGAACATCTGTCCAATCTGTTGTTGCATGGCACTTCAAAGCGGCTTTGAGTGGCCGATGAAAATTTTCTATCAGGCCATTGCTTTGCGGGTGAAAACTTGTTGTTCGGCAACGCTCAATTCCAAGCAGTTTCGTCAGGCTGTAGAACAATGATGATTCAAAATTTGTTCCCCTATCAGTCGTTATGAAGGCTGGTATGCCAAAACGGGCAATCCAGCCTGTGAAAAACGCTGATGCTATAGTCGTTGCTGACATGTCAGTGACTGGGATAACTTCTGGCCAACGTGTATAACGGTCTATGCACGTGAGACAATATTGGAATCCTCTAGATTGCGGAAGCGGTCCGATGAGATCCAAGTGTACATGATCAAATCTTTTTGAAGGTATGGGTATTGATTCAACCCGACTTCGAGTATGTTTGTTGATTTTAGATCGCTGACAGGCAAGACATTCTCGAGTCCACTTCACACAGTCTTTGTTGATGGAGGGCCACACAAATTTGGAACGGATCAGTTTTGATGTAGCTCGAGTTCCAGGGTGTGACAATTTGTGAAAAGTATTGAAAATTGTACGACGATGCGATTGTGGAATATATGGACGAGTGATTTGAGATTTTGTGTCACAAAAAAGTGTCTTGGAGGAGCCAGGAATTACAACTTCTTGTAATTCAAGAGACGAGTTTGTACTCAAAATTAATTTCAGTTCAGGATCATCACGTTGCGAATCGGCTATTTCGTCATAGTCCACTGCAGTAGGTGTACGAATTGTTTCAACTCGAGATAACATGTCAGCAGATATGTTATCTGCGCCCTTAATATAACGTATGTCGGTGCTGAACTGACTGATGAAATCAAGGTGACGGTGTTGACGTGGCGAATATTTGTCCCATTTCTGTCGGAAGGCATACGTTAAAGGTTTATGATCAGTGTATATTGTGAATAAACGTGCTTCAAGCATATGTCTAAAATGTTTAATTGACAAATATACCGCGAGCAATTCCCGATCATAAGCGCTGTAACGCGTTTCCCTAGGAGTAAGTTTTTTGGAGAAAAATCCGAGAGGTTGCAAATCGTTACCTATCAGTTGGTGTAATGCCCCACCAACGGCGAAATCTGAAGCATCGTCGTGCAAGACGAGGTTAGCATCTGGGGAAGGGTGGGCAAGAAGCATTGAATTTCGAAGTAACGCCTTACAGTTATCGAAAGCTTCGGTAGCGGTTGAGGTCCAATCGATGATTTTGTTTCGAGCTGGGCTACCTTTTAACAGATCATGTAAAGGTTTTTGAATTGCTGCCGCGTTAGGTAGATGCCTACGATAAAAATTTAATAAGCCTAAAAATCGCTTAAGCTCTTTGATCGTATTTGGCTTTAGAAACCGGTCGATTACTTCGATGCGTTCAGTAAGAGGAGTGATACCTTTATCGTTTACTGAATGCCCTAGAAAAGAAATTTCAGGTACACCAAGTATGCATTTTGATACATTTAATGTCAGACCGTAATTTCGGAGTCTTTTAAAAACTTCAGTAAGATGTTGAATATGCTCTTGTTCTGAATTGCTAAAGACTAAAATATCGTCTAAGTACCAATAGCAGAAAGGTAGATCTCGAAATATTTCATCCATAAAACGTTGAAATGTCTGGGCAGCATTACAGAGTCCGAAATTTAGAAAAGGAAACTCGAATAAGCCGAAAGGGGTGGCTATCGCGGTTTTAGAAATATCAGCCTCATTAACTGGGATATGATAGTATGCTCTGACGATATCTAATTTAGAAAATATTGATTTTCCATAGAGAGCATGTGCGAAATCATGTAAATATGGAATGCCATATCTATCCGGGACGGTTTTTGAATTTAAGAGTCGATAATCTCCTACTGGTCTTATATTCGAATTTTTAATAACAACGTGTAACGGAGAAGACCAGGGACTTTTTGAAGGACGACATATACCTTTTTCACACATTGTTGAAAATTCGCGCTTAACTGCTTCGAAAACTTGCGGATGTAAGCGACGTGGCTTACAATGTACAGGCGAACCTGTTGTTTCAATGTGATGAACGGTAGAATGTTTAATAGATTTTCTTTCTTGCGAGGGGTTAGTAATATCCGAGAATTCTTGTAATAAATTTTGAAAAGGCATATTATTAGATATAGTTTTAACTGAGCACTGAGAAGAATTAGCAAAATAGCCGCTCGACTTTAAAGAAGTGTTTGAATCAATGAGACGTTTATTCTTCAGATCAACAAGTAATGCATAATGCGTTAAAAAATCAGCTCCAATTATTGGCGAGGTGACGTCAGCGAGAATGAAATCCCAGCCAAATGAACGACGGAGGTTAAATGATAATTTTAAATGTTTTGTTCCGTAAGTTTTAATGGGTGAATTATTCGCGGCATATAGCATTATGCTGCTTGGCGTATATTTATTTTTACTGTTAGAAATAGGCAGAACGCAACATGCGCTTCCCGAATCAATAAGAAAATTTAAGTTTGTATTTTTATCATAAATGAATAATCTGTTGCCTAATTTATTAGCCACGGAATCTGCAGGCAAAATAGATGACGTGGCACTTATTCGTTTCCCGAATTAAAAGAACAAGGTTGTTTACATTTTAACGCATCTTTTCCAAAACGAAAATGATAAAAACAAAGAGAACGTTCCTCTGATTTATTTCTTGTCCTTGAGTTTGTACGGCCACGAGAATCTGATCGGCGCCGGTATTGCTGCACAGACATTTTCGCTACTTGTAAGCTGAGCTCTGATATTTGATTTTGAAGAGCAACAAATGAATTACTTTTTAGATCGGTTTCAGTTTCATTTTGTTTAATGGAATTTATTTGCTGGGTGGGGGAAGTTTCAAGTATTTTATCAGCTAGTAAAGCCAATTTGACCAACGTTTGATCAGTTAAAATTGATAAAATAGATTGTACATTGGGGGGTAAACGTTGTAGCCATATTGTTTTAAGAAAATCCTCAGTTACTGAATCGGTAGCAACTTCTCGCATTTGTCGTAGGAGAAGAGAGGGTTTTTGGTCACCTAATTGAAGTTCTGAAAGTAGTTTTCGAATGCGTTTATTTTCAGAATCCGAAAATTCGGTGATGAGACGTTCTTTTAAAGCATCATATTTATTAGTAGCAGGGGGTGAAAATAACAAGTCTGATACATGAGATAGCGTTTCTGCATCGATATGTGCAATAAGACTTGCGTATTTAGTTTCATCTTTGGTTATGTTAGATAAAGTAAATGCACTTTCAACTTGTAAAAACCAAAGTTTAATATTTGTACGCCAAAAGGGGGGTAATTTAAGTGCAATCTTATCTACGTGATTATTTTCAGCGTTATTTGTTTACATATTAAAATGTAATAATATATATATGTAATGAAATTAAATTAATATACAGTATGCATTCCGACAGAAATTAAGAAACAAAAATTGAAAAGCCACAGTACCGTTTTTGTGAAACTTCCGATATCCAAAGCGAAATTAGTTATTCCATTTGAAACATAATCTCCTTAATATATGAACGTCCGGCTGTCACCACTGTGGTGGTTGGTTGTGTCCAGGAGATGAATAGACGGAGCTTACATTTTAATTAGTATTTATTTTAATATTTAATTATAACGAACACAAGGGAAAACATGAAAGTTAGAGCAGTGCGTCTACAATGGCGGTTAGGCTTTTTTTTTTCGCGCGGAATGACAGAGACAGTTACTGATCGTAACTGTTGCGGTTACGATTAAGTTAAGTTCAGTCGCCGCAAGTGTAAATTTTGTATATAATTATTTCTATATCCCAGATTATCTTGTACATAACCTCTTTGTGTGTTTTTTTAAAAATTATTATTATTTGATCATGTTCATTTACTAGCGTAATCTTCCCACCCCCTCATCTCTTAATCTAATTAAATTTCAATAAAAGAGCAGATAACCATCTGGGCTGGGTACCGGTATCCAGAATTCACATTGGCGCACAAAACCAATTACTTAAAAATTCTTGAAACTTTATTATTTGTATCAAAGACAATACAATGATTATTCCAACAACTGAATCCAGCTACTTGCTCCCTTCAATAAAGCTAAAACTCAACTTTTTACGTTTATAGAAAGAAAAAGTCTTCACTGGCTAAATAATTTTTGTTTAACTACTTTATACACAAGCTAGCTATTTTTGTGATATGAACAAAAATTATTGAAAATAAAAATCCATAACTTGAGTACATAATTTAAACCTCAATTTTTTAAAACTTGAATTAATAATATGTAAGGTGGAAGTAAATTGATTAATAAAACTAACCATCTGCAATGAATAACAGCTAATTCAAAATTTTTTGTTTCTATAAACAGCTTTAGAACTCTTATGACAACTAATTTATATTGGGTACAAGTTAAAAAATAACTAATATAATCAATTTTGAGTTCGATATTGAGATAAGTAATACAGTTGAAGCTCAATATAACAACTCTAGTAGTCTAAATTAAAATGGACATAATACGATGTTGTAATATTTTAAGTCCACAAAAATACCATAAACATTTACTCACAACTAAAAAAGACTAGGCTAGTTTTAATAAAGCTATATATACTAAGAAAATATTTTATAAAAATT
The DNA here is from genome assembly GCA_949128135.1 of Parasteatoda lunata. Taxonomy (NCBI): domain Eukaryota; kingdom Metazoa; phylum Arthropoda; class Arachnida; order Araneae; family Theridiidae; genus Parasteatoda; species Parasteatoda lunata. Next base: position 22,331,252 of record OX421978.1, read on the forward strand.
CAGCTTATTATGTATATATTAAATAATGTACAGTGCACCAAAAAAAGGACCACCCTGAATAACTTTTGATCTAATGATCGTATCTTCACGTTCTAGGACTCAATCTTAATGGTTTGAAGAGGTGATCTCAAATATGGTAATTAGTGGGTGCAGACGAAATTTTAAGCTATGAATTCAGAGACAAAAATATACTTTCTCTGAACATACTTTTTTGACAGATTTGGATTTCTGACCTCCAAAATATAGGGGGTAGCCTCAATATGGGAAAATTAAAATTAATTTCTTTTCATGGAATTATCTTGGGAAATTTGAATTGACTTCATAATTGTGTGCAAAAATGGTTCAATTCGTTTTAAAGTTCTTGAGATATGGCGAAATATGCAAATGGTAAAATTAATATTAAGGGGTCCAATCTTTGGTTTGCTCTCCTGACCAAACTATTGGGACCATATTTCCCAAATTGCGGCTACCTCCCGAATTTTGGGGATCAAAAGTCTGAATCCCTCAAAAAAAAGTTATGTTTATACAGAGAAAGTACGCTTTTGTGTCTGATTTTGTAACTTAAAATACTGCCTGCACTAATTAATTAGCCTACTTTAGGTCATCCCCTCGAGCAATTTATGGTGGAATCCCAGAAGGTAAAGATCAATCATTATATTAAAAGTTATTCAGGGTGGTCCTTTTTTGGGAGGCACTGTACATAAAAGTACTATTTAAAATAATACATTATAGGTAGACATTTCAATAAATAATTTATGCCCAGATAACTACAAAGACCAAATGCCTCAACACGAAGTTAACCACAACAATAAAAAAAAATTTATTTTACTTAAAAGATAAATTAGTTTTATGAATATTAACTTAATTACACAATTTTCTGAAAATGTCTATGGATACTATTCTACTTATATTCAAAAATTTATAACAGTGTAAAAATATTTAAAAAAAAAAACTTGCACATATTTTTGAGAATTTTCATACATTTATCATTTGTTTGCTATGAAAATAAATTCTCTGACTACAGTTGCTTCAAATTTAGATAATTAAAAAAGAAAGTTTCCTTAAATGTTTCAAACTGTTGACTAAAATTGGGATCTCTTTGTTAAAATTTAGACGAATTGTCAGAGTTAAAGAGTCTTCTGAAAATTTAAACTTATTTTCCAGTTGAAAGCCAAGGGTCAAATAAATCATCATTCAGTGACCATATTTGCTCCTTAGATGGCAAGTAGTGCAACCATAGTTTTAGGATATTCATTTTGTGTAACTCATTAAGAAAATATTAAAAGATTTATGAAAAACTATAGTAAGATTTTGGGTCTTTTTTAAAAAAATTTTGAAATTTCTTTCAAATTTTTAAAAAGAAATTCAGAATTTTCATATTTAAAACAAAAATAATACAATTAAAAGAAACTAAAATATGCAAAATTTCAAACGCTGATTATTGTGTTAACTATAATAAAAATTTTATACTCTAACGACAATAAAAAGATTTTAACAAACCTGTGGCTGGTGTCATGTTTAGTCTTAATCGTGCCATCTGAGCAGACATGCAAGTTGATGCTGGTTGTCTATGGCCACTAGTTACAGATGAAGATACCACACTTTGAATGTCACTCTGAATATCAGAGAACTGATCAACTTCACTTTCTGCACCAGAATAATAGGCTGCAAGATTGGTAAAAAAGATGTTACAATTTGATAAATATAACATGCATATCAGATGCTGACAATTTCAAAAACAACAACCAGTAAAAGTAGTATAAGAATTTTTATGCAATTTAAAAGTTAAAAAAAAAATAATAAATAATAAATGATACAGAGAAGCAGAAGAAAATTTGCATAAAAGGATTACAATAGAATGTTAATCATTCAAGTGATCAAAACTAAACCAATCTAATATCAATCTAGTGTTGTCACAATATATTTATCCAACCCATTTGACTTTAAAAATATCTAACAAAATGTTAACGATATAACAATTATCAATTGAAAAAATTAAAATAAGCTCACGTTCTAGATGTACTTAACTTATTGACATCAAGCGCTGCTCATTGTATTGGTATAAAGCTTTTAATTTAATTTTATAACTACCGTTGAACAGGCTACCAGACTTCTCGGGTTTAGAACTATTAATGTTCAGCTCAGTAGACTTGTAATTTTGAACCAAATCCAGAAGACAAGAAAACTCTAGGACCAAATATTGAGAGAAATTTGTCTTTGTGGAGGACTTTTTGATAGAACTTTTAAATGTGTTACATGGAAAGGAAAATCACCCTTGGTAAGCCTGACGGCAAAGGAGCTCTAACCCATGATCTGTCTACCACTGAGGATATTTTATGTCAGCACTGTGATCAGTGCGAGACGGGTGCGGAATTCGCACCGATCAGCTATTGCTGGGATTCAAATCCAGTTCACTTCATTGGAAGAAAAACGCTCTATCCCCTGAGCAATCAAGGCTCTGGTATAAAGCTTTGATGAAAATTTATTAATTCTTATAGTTACAATGAATTCTATTTGTACCTGCCAGGAAACGATTGAACCTAGTCTTTTAATCCAATGCAGAACTCCAGTTAAAATAAGACTAGCAAGTTGGAAACTATTGATATGCATATTCAAGTTAAAATGCAAGTACGCTAGCTGACAAAGAAGTCTAAATTTTGATAGATGCTAAATTCCTTGAAGTGGTGATATGGGGAGTAAATTCACATTTTAGCAGCCTAGAAACAATACTTTTATTATTATAAGCAACAGAACTTTAAATGAAATTTGAAAACTCAAATCGGAATTTTGAAGGAAAATAAATTCCCATTGTGATAAATTCTAGTAGGGGCAATCATAAATTTATTAAAGTTTATATTGGCATCAATAAGAGTTTTGAACTCCAGTCGAGATTTGAGTGCTGTGAAATTTCGAGATTCTCTAGTCTCACACAAAAGTGGGTGAAATAAATGCACACTAAAAAAGTTAAAAGAAAGAAACCTCTGGTAAACTAAAATAAAACAAAGATTTTAGATTGTTCCACAACTCAAGTTGTTTTACTTGATAGGGTCAAGTGAAGTAGGTAAATGGAATTCAATTTGGTTCATTTTCAGAAAAATGGAAAAAAATTTTTAGTGTTTAATTTTGTTCTCTATATTAATATAAAAGTTAGAAAATGATTTTTTACTGCAAAATTAAAATTTTGAATGCAATAACTACTGTATTTATAATTTTTACATACACATAAAAAAGTTATGTTAACACACACATCTTATTCAATTAGAGAAAATTAAACTAAATTTTGAAGCTAAATACAATATAACTAGTATAATATAATTTAAAAACACAACATGATTTTCAATACATAAATTTTACAAATCTTTTACAGTATGGTATACCCCAAAACATAACATTGTACACAAGCCCATATCGCACTCTTTGCAATAAACTAGTGTCTTACGACTTATCCTCCTCCATTTTCATCGGTTTTAAGACAGCAAATAAAACATGTCCTTTTGGAGTAGATTTTTTTGACGTTGGTGGAATGTATTCTGGAAAGTGTCACACCCCTACACCCACATTTTTCTTCACTTGACTGAAGTGGTAATCAGTGAAAAGCTAAGACCACTATCTATTAGGAAAATAGTAAATTAAGAATTCTAAAGTAGAAACGAACTCAGCTCCGGCTGCACAAAATAGAAACGTTAATTTTTCTCCAGCCCGAAGTCAGTTCGGGCATCAAATATACTGAACGTAGTAGTTACCCGAACTGGATTCGGGTGCACTAGCAAGAGGTTAAAGAAGGCTTTAAATCCAAACTATATAATTTATTTTACCAAAATTTTTTATTCCTTTTATATACAATGGATTCATATAAATTAAATATGAAGCATAACTTATCTATTTTATTTTTTTTCTTTGAGTAATGGATTGAAAAGAATTTTGAAGTACCCACTTTACCCCAAAGTAGGGTAAAATAGGTTAATAGTTTTAAAATTAGTATATATTTCATCATAAAACATATGTATATTGTTTTAGAAATAAAAATGCAGTTAAATAAATGTATTTCACTATATTAAAAAAATAAGTGTTAAAAATATTTTTTTTCTTCATATTACTAAACAGTTAATGTTCACAGCCAACAAAATTAGGTTTCACTCGGGATGTAGTATATTTTGCTGAACTCGACACAATTTCATCAAAAAGCAAGAAAAGTGTTTTCGGTTTATTTGAAATATAAATAAGAATGCAAAGTTTATCTAAGCGTTATTTAAAGCGGTTTTAATATTCATAGCAAAATTTTATTTTTTATTCAATTTAGTTATTTTAAGGAAATTGTTTTGTTTTCCCAGAAAAAACGGACACATGAAGGCAGAAGCTTACATTAAAACTTATCTGTATCTTTATATATGCTTCCTAAGGTGTACAATTATGCTATTTTGTTAACTTTTTAATTGTATAATATGTCTGTTATATTGTTACTTCACCCCTCATTCTACTTATTAAAAAATAAAATTTAAAAGAAATTTTGATCTTCAAAGCTAAAATTACTATTTAGGGCTATAATCAAACAAGTAAATTATTTTTTAGCTATTTCGTTACAAAATAGAGCATTAGATACTTAATAAAGCTAACACAGAAGTAAAAAAAAATATTTTTATTATACAACATTTACCCAACTTCAAAAAACAATTCATAGAAATAGAATTTTGAGATTTTTTTCTTCAATTTCTATTTAGATCTGTTCTTTAGATGTCCTATCAGTTTGAACTAAATTTAATAGGTTTTGCCAGTCTTTAAGGATATTAGAAAAAAACTCATCAGCAGTTTAAACTAACATACTGTATAAGTTGATTATAAACAGATAGTTTGTAAACATTAAACTTTTTATCAGTTTCTTAAACTGAAATAGAAAGTCTTGTCACAATTCCAGTTTATGTCTCTAAAAATATTAAATTAATCAACTCATTTTAAAAGGAGAAAATATATGTTTTTTTTAAAACATATATTGACTTTCTCTCACCTACCCTCTTTACCCCACTAGAACCTATTAAAGTTAATGAAAAGGCAGAAATATTATTTCATTATTGCGACAAAATTTTTATACGTTTACATGCATAAAATTTAAATAATATTTTATCAAATTTGACTTTATATACAAAGATATACTTACTGCTTCTACTGTCTAATGGTAGAGGAGGATTGTAGTTGTTACGACTTAGCTGGGGTGGATCCTGAAATAGTCAAAAGTTAGATTTACAAAGATTTTAAACAAAATAGTCAGCGATGGATAAATTTGAAGATTCAATGAAGCTTGGTACAGTTTAAATAACATACAATCAGCGTTCAACAAAACAGGATATTTAAAATAAATAAGTAAAAAAATTAAATTAAATAATGAAGGAAAATAAATTATTTGGTGGCTAAATAATCGATCTTTATTTTTTAGCTGTAATCATTAATTCGTGAATTCCATTATAAAAAAAAATATATTATAAAATTTATTTCTGCCTTTTTGTGTCCAAATCCTAAACTTGTATGACTATACTACTAATGCCTCTAAGGCAGTAAACAAATTTTACTTTATTTTGTAGCGTACCAGTCTACGCAATAACGTCAAGTCGTTGTAATAAGATTTGATAATAAAATTTGCTTGTTTTTTAGATGATTAAACCTGAATAATACAAGAGAACATGAATAATAGAAGAATAAAATACATTACCATAACAAGCATTCTAAACAAAAATGAATTGCGTAATTCATTAGAGTAATCATGTACAGATTAAAGAAATAAACAAAACAGTAGTCTCCTCTTAGTATGATCACAGTTAATATTATTAATTTCATATTTGTTACCAAAATAATATGGCCCATGTTTTTTAAATTTTTTTTATTGATTTGCAAGCTAAAATTTTCTCTTTCCCTGGTCATTGCATTGTTTAATGTTGTTTTGATTTATTTTCTCAAAAACAGTTTTCAGATGGATAGGAGAGTGGTGATTGGCTGTTAATGGGACAGGATTATTTTCAAATCTCAGAAGAGAGTGGTCTTATCTGAACTGTGGACGAGCTACCTTGCTAAAATTCCATGCCCTGCTGACTTGCATAAAGTTTGACAATATGGATAGCAGAAAGCAAACTGATTTAAAATTAAAACAAATATTATAATAGATTAACTAAAATGAGAAATGCAATCAAAGTAGTATGAAATGTTAAAGACAATACTGCTCTGATGACTATAAAACACTATAATCAAGAACAAATTATGTACTGTGGCTAATCAAACAATTATTTTTATAATATATTGTGTTTTAAAGGAAATTTAAAATGTATAAACATAATGGTAAGTTTTTTTCATTTTATTTATAAACTCAGCATCGGTGGCTTAAATTGGTAAATTCATCTAGTTTTGAGATCTGTTTATTGTCATCAATAGGTTAATGTTATCAAAATCTTTGTGAGCTAAAGGGACTGCATTACACAGAGACTATTGTACTTTTTTTTTATTAAAAAATATCATGTTCAGTTTATAAGAATAATTAATAATGAGAAATTTTAAAATTACATATGTAAAAAATTGGCTTACATTTGATATAATAACTGTGTAAGGCTTATCTTCAGATGATATCGCTGGCATGTGGCTTTCAGTTAATTCAACATCATATTGTAAGCACACAGCATCAGAGAGCAGATAACTGGAAGTTAAAATTGTTACTCTAAAACATAGTAACAACAACAAAAAAAAGTATCTTAAGAAATTATACTTACCAAAGACGCTTGCAATATGCCAAAGCACAGTTATGATTATCTTTGTCTTCATGAAACTCACATCTAAAGAGGTAAAATTTTACAAAGTTTACATTGTTTTCAAAAGCGGAAAAATATTTTGATAGCACAGTTAAACTCCGATATAGCGAACACAATATAAAGTAAATGAAATGCTCTTTCCCATGCCTTGCTACACAAATGTTATTTTTTGTGGATATAGTTAACCAAAGAGAGGAAGGTGGATATTATAGACTTTTTTTCTGTTTTTGACAGATTTATTTTCTTCATTTCTTTGAAATAATTTTGAAATTTCTACTTCAAAATAAATACATATACCGATTTTTAAAACCATCTACAGGATGTAATGCAGCAAAAAGCATTTTTTCTTGTTTGTTTCATTACTGAATTGGTTCAGCATTCAAAGAAGCCACAATCTTCCAGTATCTGGACAAATGCTTCAAGTCAAAGGTGATGAATTTGCTAAGCAATTTGGTGAGACTACTTTTATGTGCTCAAATGGCTGGTTAGACAGATTTAAAAAGCGGAATAACATAAATAGAGGAAAAATTATCAGAGAGTCGGGAAGTGTTTCTATATCTGATGTATAGGATTGCTCATCAGCTAAAGATTACTTTTTTTTTTTGGTACGCAAGACACATTTTTGTTACTACATATTATTTTTCAGTCATTTTTGCATTTCATTTTATTGGTCAATTATTTAAACAATGTGTAATAAAAGGGGGCAGTTTGGGACCATTGGTAAAAATTGTTTGCGGAACAGGTATAGTGTAGTCCTGGTTATAGTGAACCGAAATTTCGGTCCCCTGAAGGTTCACTATAGCAGGGTTTGACTGTATTATAATAAATAACTAAAATAGAAATGGATTTTTTTTTGGGGGGGGGGTGATTGATTTTGGAGCTGAAAGAACTAAAGCTAAAATATTTTACAACAAAAAAAAAATTTCTGGTAACTCCTGCACCAAGATCCCAAGCCAGAAATATATGTTGAGTCAATGCTTGAGAAAGGCAAATTGTACTTGAATTAAGAAATAAAAATTGCATGAAATAAATGAGTTAAGAAATTTAACACATCCAATCTGTAATTGAATTTATCAAGTTCTAGCAAAGCTTCGTGTTTAAAATGTACTGTTATGGAATTGAGAGTAAAAAGAGTTTATTGTTGAAGTTTTATAAATAATATGAAATCCAATTATGAGGAAAAAAGAGGAAAATAAAATTCTGATAAAAAAAAAATTTTCACATGAAAAAAAAAAAAAAAAAAACTTGACATAAAAATATGTGAGCTCACTATTAAAAAGATAGCTGCTGATATTACATTGGGTTCCTTTGATATTGTTTCCTTTTAAACAATACTGTATCATAATTCTGTATTGTGATATAAATTCTCTAATTAGAAATTCTATAATTAAACCAAATACCAACACACTTATTAAAATATACCAAAAAGATTTACAGTAGAAAACTGAAACTAAGACACCTCAAATAATTAAAAAAAAAAGTCAAAACTTAATAAGTTTGAGTTAACAGTAATTGACTTTATTATGAGAGCAACTTCAAATGCAAGGGCTAAATTTAAGAAAATTTAATCATTAGTCTTCAGGGCCAGTAATCAAAATATTTTTCAAGTCTGTACACATTTGTAATTTTTTTTAATCACTTGTTAAAAATTAGGATAAAAAATAAATTTTTCAAATTTTAAAATTTTTGCTCCCTATTTAAAATAGGCAAATTAAAATTCACCAAATGCAGGCTTAAGATTTTGAAACAGTAGCATTTTGTATCACAACATTAAAAGAAATCAGCATCATACACTCAATTTTTCTCTGGTCCGAGAGACTACTGTTTAACATTTTATGGTGAGCAGAATTGGATTTTACTGGACCAAAAGACCACAATTGATTTAAAACCTTATGCAATTTAATTTAAGAAGATGTTTCAAAAATGATTATTAATGCTTTAAATATAAGTTGAGATAAGAAAAAATTTATTTCAATAATTGTTTCAAATTTACAAAAACTGAATATATATTTTATCAGACAAATTGAAAAAATAATAAAAATAATGCTTTGACATTGACAAGCATAAAAATAGAAAAAGAACAAAATGTCTGAAAATATCAATTCAAATTATGAAAAAATAAATAAGATATTTTATGCAAAAAGATAACTACTACATGATGTGTACATTGACAAGTCCAACAAACTGTTAAGCTTTACATATATGTAGATATATTATGTTAAAATAGGCATGTAACATAGAAATTTCATTTTACTATTCCATCTAAAGAAAGTTTCATTGCTACTTTTAATAGTATACAAAAATTTTTTCAAAAACAATTTAAAAATTCATCTTAATAAAAATAAAAAAAAAACTAACAAAGATTACCTTTGCATTTTTTTAAACTAAGCAGAGAGGGAACATCTTTAAAAAAATTTTTTTAATGATTTACTTGATCTTTTTAATGAGTTTCAGTTAAGAAAGTTCTAAATTTCACCTAAAATGGGAAGAATCTCATGCCTGCATTTAACAAATTAATACGATAAGTTGAAATAATAAACGAATACTAAACAGTATAACAATAATATTTCTTGAAAAAAAGTCATTTTGTTATTAAATAAAATCATTATTTTATCTTTATTGAGAAAGAAAAAAAATCATTTTTGTAAAACATTTAAAATAAATGAAATCAGGCATAAGAACACAAAATTTAAAAGAAAAAATTAAAACAAAAAAGGGAAACAAGAATTTATTATGACCTTTTGACTGTTTTAAAATCAATTTCAACAAAACATTTTTTTTTCTTTTTTGAATATGTGAAATTTTACTTAAAAGTATTAATAATAATTAATACAGTGAAAACCCGTTATAGTGAACCTTCAAGGGACCAAAATTTTGGTTCACTATATCAGTTACCCAGGCAATTTAACCAATGGTTCCCAAACTCCTCCCTTTTATTACACATTATTCAAATAAATGACTAAAAAATATTGAGTAGTAGCAAAAAAAATTTTTTTTCTCATTACTCTTCGTCTTGCATACAAAAAAAAAGTTAGTAATCTTTAGCTGATGAGCAATCCTCAACATCAGAAATGGATTCCCGACTATCAAATAATTTTTCCTGAATTTCTGTTATTCTGCTTCTTAAACCTGTCTAACCTGCCATTCGAGCACATAAAAGTAGTCGCACAAAATCGCTTAGCAAATTCATCGACATTTGTCCAGGGGTTCATACAGAGTAGTCGCACAAAATCGCTTAGCAAATTCATCAACATTTGTCCAGGGGTTCATACAGAGATCAGAAGAAGAAATCCAAGGAGTATCCAAGGAGGTCAAAATTTTAAGGACTTATCAAAAATTAAAAGAACTTTGTGTAAAAGATAACTAGACTGCTTTTTTTTTTTTTTTTTTTTTTAAAAATAAAAAGCAGTTATTATAAGGAACTCGCAAAAATGTATAGACTGCATATTTTTTTCTAGCCCTTCTAAAATAAATTTTGACTTTGTCAAACTTCATCAAAAAAAAAAATAATAAAGTTATAACTTTTACACATAAATGCATTTTCCAGTTTCAAATATTTTAATAAATCTTGTTGAAGTACAGATGTTAAAGATTAACATAAAAATCTACCAATCTTATATTTTTAAATTTGAATACATAAGAAAATCTAAGGCATTTTACACAACAACAAAAAAAAATTCACAGTAAATTATTAATTAAGTTTGCTTGTAACATGTAAAATTAAAATTATTTGCTGTTATTTTTTTCTTCTAACTCTTGCAATTCAATTTTTTTTTCTATTAAAGTTTTTCTTAAACTATAAGATTTTGACAGCTAAGTCATATCATTTAGTTTCCCTGTTTGGAGAGCAAATTCATCAGCGTACTTAGTAAGTTCATCTATGCAACACAATAATCTAAGGAGTTTCTAAGGACTAATTTAGAAATCTAAGTAGTTCCAAGTACTCCTTGGAGCCTTTTTTATTTCCAAGGAGTTTCTAAGGAGTATAAGGAGTCTGTACGCACCCTGCCAGATACTGGAAGATTGCGGCTTCTTCGAATGGTGAACCACTTCAGTAATGCTTCTTCAACACCCTTGTGATCTGCTTTTCTCAACTTTTTTCAGCCATCTAAATTTTTTTCATGAGCAGAAATTATTAATTGACTATTTTTCCATATGTTGCAAACTTCAGATTTGGATAGTTTCCCTGCAAATATCAGCTTGATTGCAGCCATTTTCCATTTTTCTGATTATGCCCATTTTATCATCAATGGAGAACGTTTTACGTTTACTGCTCGCCATAGTTAAATTTGAGACAATTGTTTGCAGACTTTTTTTAACTGAACTGAGAGCATAAAGGAGTTGAAATGAGGGCTTTATCAACACATATTAGTGTCCAACCCTTTCAACAATAATGAGTAGTAACTTATGCTTTCTGCCCTCTGACAGAAAATGCTTATTGATCCCACTAACACCTTACAGGTGCATACTTTGCCTGGGTTGGAAACATCTGCTTAGTTTGTTTAGGGATGGGAAAGTGAGATAAAAGAAGCAAACAAGAAAAATGCTTATCTCTATAGATGGTTTTAAAGATCGGTATATGTATTTAGTCTGAAGGAGAAATTTCGAAATTATTACAAAAAATTGAGAGAAAAAATCCGTCGAAGACAGAAAAAAGTTCATTATATCGAACTTCCTCACTTTTTCAGTTCACTATATCCACAAAAAATAACATTATACGGGTATAGCAAGGCACGGGACCCAACATTTCGTTCACTATATCCGGGAATTCACTACAAATAGTGTTCACTATAACGGGGTTTGACTGTATAAACTAAATACTAATAATACTTTTTTACGACAAAAGTATTCTGGCTGTTATTGCTACAGATATCCAGAAAACTTTAGAAATCTTGATTTTTTACGACAATATAACTTAGCTCAAATTTAGAATCACATTGAGTAATCACTTTATGACTCCTTCAATTAGCGGCAATTACGCCTAATGTACACATGGTTAATCAATTAATATTTTGGTAGTTATTTGGTAGTATTACAACAATTTTTCATATGGTTTTTAAAATCTCACTATTTTAATACATTACAATATACCGCGAATTTTGAAACACTCATTTGAATAATCAATTTTCAACCTTCTTTACTTGCAACTATTTCACAGAGTTTTATTGATCAGATTTTCCCACTGGTTTTAAAATCTTAATGTTTTAATATAATATTTTACGGAGAACTTCAAAACACACTTTTAAGTTATCACTTTTTACATACTAGATTACTTGCGATTTACCCCCCCCCCCCCCAAAAAAAAGGAAACCTTAGAAGTTTGAACGGAAACCTGAGAATCTTTTATCAATCACATTTTTGTTATTTATTGCCAAGGGTTTTCACATGCATAGTTTTTAAAATCTTGACTATTTAATACTACATAGTTTTATATGGAGAATTTTGAATTGCGGATATGAAGAATCAATTTTTGATGCACTTACTTAGCGACAATATTATTGTCCACTCTGTTTTCTTGAATGTATTTCTATGTAATTTTTAAATCTTCGTTTATACAATATTACGATGATCTAAGAATTTCAAATAGCGCATTTTAATAATCACTTTATGATAGGCTATAGTCGCAACTGCTCAATCTCCAATCTGTGAATTTTTTTCAAAAGGCACGAGTTTTGCACGCTTTGAAGCCGAATGCATGCATTTTAGATTATAGGCATCCTGTTACGCAAGAGAAGATAAGGAGAGAGAGAGAATGTAATTTATCTGCATTGTAGTGAAATACCATTATGAACACGAAACTCCGGATTTAGCTTCCATGACATTCCTTTTTTAATCATAAAATATCTGAAATTGGAAAAAGAAGTCTGGTAAAAATTGTAAAAAAAGCAGAAAATAAGAGGACTCTCATTCCAGTAATGTGATTTTAAAAATTTTAAAACATCCAAAAGCAAACCCCAAAGAAATAAAAAGATGCTATTGGTGAATAATAGAAATAAATTTTAATTTGTCAAAACCAAAATTCTTACCTTGCACTAGGATGATAGTTAAAACTAGTTTTTGTAAGAAGATCACGGGCAATTGGAGCCTGAATCAAAGCTTCCACACCCTCTCTGAGCTCCACTAAAAGATTAGTTGCATCCCAAATGTCAAACCAATTTTTTTCACCTGAAACAAGAAAATATCAATTTATTAACACAATTTGCAATTCTCAGTTTAGTACTTTTTTTTTTTTAACAAAAATAATTGCATTTATTTTCCTTAGCATTTATAATGAAAAAGGCATTTTTAAAGGTTAATAAATTAATAAAAAAAGTTTTTATTAATTTATTACTATAGTTTTTAAAGTTTAAAAAAAATAAAAATTAATCTTTATTACTAAACATAATTATTTATTGAATTTCATTAAAAATATTTTTTTGGCACTTATATTAATCCTTTTTTCATATTGAAATATGACATAATAGTTTAAAATAACTTACAGAAAATTAAAGTTATCAAAGGACATATCAAACCGGAATGAACCTTTAATAAATCATAAAAATTATATAATAGAAAAATCATAAAAATTAAGTAAAATATCATAAGAATTAAAGAAACAAATTCAATGTGGGAAAATAAAACAATAACAATTTAGCACAACAAAGTAAGATTTCAAAATCTTACCGAAATTTTTTCTTCTTTTTCTTTAATTAATTATCAGGGCATGATTTATACACAACATTGCAATTCTATTTTTCATTGAATAATAAATGAGTAATTGACTTTTCATAGGCCATATATCCAAAGATAATATTACTCATCTACAAACATTGCAAATAAAAATCTAACTGAAAAGGGAAGAAGAAAAAAATAATAACAAAATCTTTCTTGATTAACAAGATCCAGAGGCACCTTCTGTTATGAAAAAAAGTCAAAACACAAACAATATCAGTGCAATGAAAAGCCTAATTTTTCCTGAACAGGATGCACAAAAGTAAGAATATCATATTCTTACACAATTATTTTATTATACTTTTGTGGCATAAAAAATATTTTATTTTAACATTGCATAACCCAAAGTTAAATATCATTTTTCATAGTTATCTTTAGAACTGCATTCTAAATATTGCCCCAGTTAAACAAAAAAGGAAAGAAATATTTCTGACAAATTTTATTTTCTAATGTGAACTGACATAATAAAACTGGCATAAATTTTGTAAATACAAGTAATGAAATTTAGATTTGTATACAAATTGAATTTAAAATAATTTTTTTCGGTACTTTCTATAAAATATTTACTTGATATTATTTCCAGGAATTTTGTAATTCTTCATTTCAAATAAATAAAAAATACATAAATATATTCAAAATATATATAAAAAAAACTTTCATTAATTAAGAATACATAACTGTATAACTCCATAAAACAACCAGAATATTGAATATAATAAAGTTTTTCAAATTATTTTGATTCAACCTACATTGGTTTTGAGAGGCCCAGCACAGCCATGTTCAAGATTTTACAAAAGATAATTTCTCGACACATCACATAAACTTAAATAGCTGCAAGTATTTACTAAATTAAAGATTTAACATTAATAAAATAATTGCTAATTTATTACTTCCAAAAATTTTTTTGAATGTAAAGTAGTATAGTCGAAAATAAGATAAAAATGGCACGCTTTAACTGTGCGACGTGATACTTTCACAGGAAATGTAGTACTACTGCAGGGTGCGTAGCCAAATCTTCGAATCAAAAATAAGCACTTTTTAAAAACTTTTCAAGCTTTTTTTTACAAAAATTTTTAAGCACTCAAAAAATTCACATTCAATCAATGATATTATTGAAAAACAAAAACTTTTTAAAACAGTTTTAGCGTTAAAAAAACCCCCAAAAAGAAACGGACGTAAATCGAAACAATCAGCTCTTTCCCACATCACTGGTCTAATCCGAGTGAATTCAACTTGACCCTGAAAAGTACCCTTACCCCCTACGTCAAAAAAGTGTTAGAATTAAAAATAAAATAAACAAGAATAAAATTAAAAATAAAATAAACAAGAATAAAATTAAAAAGAAAAACATTTCATAAGGATCTGATATTCTCAATCCGAATTAGTGCACTCTGGTTTCGGTTTAAGTGTGCGCGCATGCGCAAGTCACAACGTGGGTACGACATGAAGTCCGTGTGAATGATTCCGTAGCAACATCCCATTTTTTGTGAAATGCATGGGATCCACCAGATATCACTGACGGAAAAAAAATGATTCCTGAAAAAAAGCACTTTTTAAAAACGCCAGCTGAAAAAAGCACCTTTAAAAGCTTTTAAAAACAAAATCCCCCAAAAAAGCACCTTTAATTACTTTTTACAAACGCTATGCACCCTGTACTGGTGTTATATGT
Organism: Parasteatoda lunata; assembly: GCA_949128135.1. Lineage (NCBI taxonomy): Eukaryota > Metazoa > Arthropoda > Arachnida > Araneae > Theridiidae > Parasteatoda > Parasteatoda lunata. The sequence continues at coordinate 22,346,417 of OX421978.1, forward strand.
TAATGAAAAAAACAAAAATAATTAATAGCATTAAAATAATTGAATAAATCCAGTATACTCTTAGGTCCAATCAGCAATATTTTGTTAACAAAATAAATCATAACCTGGATTTGAAAATAAAATTTAAACTTAGGAACACAGATTTTGTAACACAATGTAACATAATGAAAATTGTGTAAATAGTTAAAAACAGTTTTTATCTCTCTCAAAAAAAATCTTTAATATTTTTAAAAATGTGGAAAAATTAAAAATAGCTTACGAGATACATCAGCTAAGAAATCAAGACAGCCATAGTTTCCTTCTATCATTTCATCAATACAAAAAAGAGGTGGATATTCATCAGAATTATCAGGATTAGTAAACTCTTTAATTTCATCATACACTTTCTTCAGATTTCTTTCACTGCACCTTTCTCCATAAATATCAATTTCATGTACTTCACCTATAAAAAAAAATTGTTTTTATATTAAAATCAGCACATTATAACCTTTTTTAAAAAAATTTCTTAGAATCTGATAATGGTAAAATTTTAAATGGTTGTAGAAAAAATATATGTAATTATTACCTTTTCTAAATTAGTATGTGGTGAAAGCTTAGCACCAAAGGATAATCTAAGGTAGGGGTGCAGAACCAGTGGTCTGCAGGCCACACACGGTCACGTAATAGGAATCGCGATGTGTGATTTCAAATCATGGAATTTAATTTGAAACCTCATTTGCATTGGTAGAAAAAACTTAAATATATATATATATATATATATATATATATATATATATATATATATATATATATATTCTGCAAATTCAAAAAAGACAAACTTTCTTTGGAGCGGTGGGTAAATTTTTCATTTTTTAGTAAAAAAATGTTTTCTGTGAATGGTGCTCGCATGTTCGTGTACATTAAACGGATCTGGTGTGCACTAAAAATAACACTTCACAACCGCAGGAAATTATTTGTTTATAACCAGATAAAAAGAGAAATTTAACTTACTTAAACGTTTCGCTTCACCAGCATAACCAGTGGGAATACGACCTACAAAAATAAATAATAGAGTGGAACATTATGAGTCTGTTTTAATAAGTACAACGACATAAAAAATGAATTAATTCGTCTCGATTTTTATTGTTAAGATAACTCAAGATATGCTTTCAAAGAGAAACATTTTTATCATGAAAATAAAACTGAGCTTGACAATGTCATATGCTAATTCTGTTTTGGCCATTCTTTTATTACTCCAAGTTATTATGTATCACCTTCTAACTTAATTGTTTAAATAAAAGGTCTGAATAAATCATATTAAATAGCCATGATTAGGCTTAAAAAAAAATTCTACATAATGCATCTATAACTACTAGAAATTATTTTTAGTCCTAACCTATATTTACTTCTTCCAAAAAAATGAATAACTGAAATTCCCATTTTTTTTTTTTTAAGTAATACTGTTTTAGAAACAAATTAAATATCACCATTATTTAAATCTTATATTGCATTTTAATTGGTGTCTTTAAAAGTATTAGAATTTTTTAAAAAAAAATTTTTAAAAAACTCACTTATCTTTAATAACCAGAAAAATTTGTATTTGATACAAATTTTCCTAAAAATTCTATTCTTACTAATTTACCTCACCTAAGATTTTATAGAATCTATGCCTAGGTAAGAATTTGTTTTATTTAAATATTATTTTTGAGATAATAAAAATATTCCAACACATCTTAGATCTTTAAAAGGAATATAATTCTGAAAATAATTTTCTTTATTAGCAACCCTTGTCTCATTTTGCTTACAATTATACCAACCCAGTAAGGTGTGTCTATTTTATGCATTTTCAGGATTGAAAACAAAAAAACAAAATTCTTTAATAAATCTTTGGGAAAAAATGCAGATGATTTAAAAAATATTCTCGCTAAGTTAAAAAGAGAATCAGTCATTAATTTTCTATAAAAATTGTAGAATCAATTCCTAGACTAAGTCATTGGATTTTAAATTACCTTTAATGCAATTGGATATTGAATAAAAACTTTTTTTCTGTAATGCAATTTTAAATGTTCAAATCTTAGCAATCTGGTGCGCCTCGTCATGGCTATTCTTATATAAAACTTGAATAATAAATTACAAAATCTAGTAGTTTTTCCCCCTCTTTTAACTTTAAAATTATCCAAAGAAATTATCGCTTTAGATTTTGATTCATGTAACAATTAATAGGGAAAACAACATAGAGATCTGAAGCAGTAAATTAGTTAAGGTAGACCAGCAAGTCTAACAAATAGCATATTTCTTAATGCAGTAAGGGTTTTTAAAACAAATCATTCAGTTCTCAGTACACAGAAAGAATAATGAAATAAAAGCTACAAACATTGCAGTTCCTTAAGTACCAAAATATTTTTTTTCTTCCTGCTACTACTCCAGGCAGTAATGCACTCATATTATAATCAATGCGAATAAGGGAGAAAATCTGATGACAAATGTGTTTTGAAAATTATGTTAGATTTAGATTATTTCTTTAAATGTGAATTGCTATGATGGTTTCTTTTATATAAGGAAAAAAAGACACAGAATTAGAACTGCAGATTTATCTTTCCTCGTACATAAAATTACAAAAAAAAAAAAAAAAAAAAAAAAAAAAAAAAAAAACTAAAGAATGAAATCACTCTCTGATATTAATGCAGTAATAGAATATCAAATATCATTGCCATCCCTTGGTACAGACATTGGCTTAATAGTAATGAAAAGTGTTAATTTTTCAAATAAAACTCTTTTTCTTGTCTTGAAGGTCTGTTTTATTTACGTAAAGACAGAAAAGTCATAAATGTGCATATTAATAGATGGATAAGGAAGTAAAGAATTTATTGTTAACTCGATATCATAGATCATTTTTTCATGTTAACGACTCTTTTCTATCTTTTGCTTTAATTTTTAAGACAGTGGAGTTTATTTTATTTTCGGCAAAACTTAGAAACTTATGAAAATTAAAATTTTTAATGTACATTCATTTTAAAAAGCAAAATAAAATTGAAATCAAGAATATTTCTCTTTTTTCATAGTTAATGAATACTTTTTAAAGAGAATATTTTTTAAACAAATAAATTTCATTAAATTTCTTTCAATATTTGTTATTCTGTATTATACTAACCTATAAGCTAATAAGCTCAAAGTTAATAAATATGCTAACTCATAAGCTAATATAAGTGAAAACATATATTTAATAAAAGTAAAACATATATTTAACATAAGCAAAGCATACATTTAATACATCAACTTCACTTAGAATATAACACATGATACAATTACAACAAAAAAACTTCATTAGAAAATGAAATCTAACGTACGGGCAGTATTTTTTTTTTATAAAAAATAAATTCCATTTAAAACTTTTACGGCACAAAAACTTTCATATTTTAGTGATTAGTGCTTGCTAGCAATTAAAAATACCATAACTTTTTTATAATTTTATGGGATTACCATTATTTCATAATATTTGTTGTTTATTTAAAATTATGTTTGTTGGTCTTAAATTGTTTTACGTAGGAATATAAATACTATTTAGTCTTCAGTGATAATTGTTTTATTCTTCCCTTATACATAGTATTTTAAATTATCAAATCGATATTATGATTATGAAAAAAAAAAATTGCATTTCATAAACTCTGGAAAAGAACTATTTTTGAGCTATCAAAAACAACTAATATGAAATTTTCATATTAATACTAAATCAATTGCTAATTAACATTGAATCGTGCAGATGAAGAAATGCTGAGCATATTTGAGAGAAAGATATTACGGGGCATTTTTGGAGGAATTAATAAAAACGGTCAGTGGTTAAGAAGATCAAATTTAGAACTCTATCGATCATATAATGAACCAGACATCATAAGATTCATTAAGGTCCAAAAGATAAAATGGGCAGGCCACTTAGTAAGAATGGAAGAAGACCGTATTGTGAAAAAGATTTTTGATGCCCGGCCGACAGGAACACGTAGAAGGGGCAGGCCAAATCTCAGATGGCTAGATACCCTGGAGAAAGATTTATCTATATTAAAAATAAAGAATTGGAAGTCCATTGCCAAAGGAAGGACAGCTTGGAAAAAACTACTGGAGAAGGCCAAGGCCCATCCTGGGCTGTCGAGCCAGTGAGGAAGGAGGAAGGAATTGCTAATTAAATTTGTATTTATTGTATTAAACTCTAATCATTAAATATTTTTTGCACATATCTTCAAGAAAAAAACGAGTATAATGTACAATGGCATGATCTTAAAAGAACTCAGAATGTTAGGACTGTATTTTTCCTAAATCTATCGGAATCAGTAATTAAGAAATATACAAACCTGGATAAATGATCTTGTGGTACTCTCTGTGAATTCCATTTTTGATTGAATATTCCACTAAGCCAACTTCATTAGGATAATAATGACTTTCTGTTTTACACATGAGATTAAAAGCAATAAAATAAAATGGCCTTCTCAATGTATATTCTAGAAAAATATAAGTGATAAAAAACATAAGTTTGCAATAGTTTAATTCTCTAACATTCATTTACCAGTAGATTAGACTTGTTGTTAAACTTATTGCAAGCCCAACTCAAAATTCCTGAAAATTTCTTGAGTAAAATCATTAATGATGCATTTCAAAAAATTAATGTCTTTATAAATTTAAATTATTAATTATGTATAAGTTTACTTTTATCGCCAATCACATTCATTTACCAGTAGATTAGACTTATTGTTAAACTTATTGCAAGCCCAACTCAAAATTCCTGAAAATTTCTTGAGTAAAATCATTAATGATGCATTTCAAAAAATTAATGTCTTTATAAATTTAAATTATTAATTATGTATAAGTTTACTTTTATCGCCAATCACGTTTATTATTCTATCAGAAAAAATATTTACAAATGAAAGAGATGCCAAGTAAAATTTTTTGCTCTAATATTTTTAAATAGAATATACAAGAATTTTTATACATAAATGTGATCAATGATTTCTTGAAACTTCTGAACCATGGATTTCTGGATTTTTCGCTAACCGCAATTGCGGAATGCGGTTAGCGAAAAATCCAGAAATCTAGATTTTTTCCGGAGCACAATCATCTCTGATTTTAAAAGCAAAGCTGCTTAACCAATTTGCTTCCTATGTCCATAAAAATTTCCACACATAACCTACACATTAATTTTTTCACATTTTTACATCTTAGAATGAATTAACTTAATGTATTACATATTATTATTAAAGTTGCTAAAAATGTTTCAATTGTATTTTGGTATCATTTTTTCTTTTACAAGAAAGGTTTAATAAAAGAAATTCATGAGTAAACAAATACAATCTCTTTACAGAATGAAATATAATATTGCATTTTTGTACCCACAGGAAAAACGAGGAAATGTATAAAAAAGTTCTTAGCAAAAAAAATTTCAAGAGTAATTTTTAGAGATAATACTTAATTTAATTAAAAACAATATTTAAAATCACAAATTGTAAAAATATTTATTATATAAATTAAAAAATTTATCATTTGTGATTTTAAATGTTACTTTTTTACAAAATTTATTGTAAGGAATTCAACTAAATTATCATATATTCATATTCAATATCAGTTATCATTAAATTTCATTTTAATTGCACGAATTTAGTCAAGAAGCTAAATATTCCTTCAAACTTTAACTTTGTTTTGTTAAAATTAGGCTGTAATAAGATACAGTTCTTTCAGAGTGTATCTTATTACAGCCTAAGACAGCAGTGTTACATCTATCAGTGTCTATCTTATTACAGCCAGTGTTAGATAATCAGGATTAATTGCTAAAAAGTAAAGAATTCTCGAAACAGCCAGCAATGAGCTGTCATGGAGATTAAGACTCTTCAATTCATAGAACAATGGCATGAATGTAGCTATGGGGCCATTTACGCTGTCTTTACTTCCTAGACAAGCTGCGAATTCGAGTCTAAGGTGTAAGACTGGCAAGGGACAGCATAGGGCAGCAAGTAAGGGGGGGGGGGGCAGCAGAGTGTGGTAAGACTAGAGTAAAAGAAAAAACACTTTATGATCTTTTTCCCCTTTCTTAACTTTTATTTTTTTTACTTATTTGATGAAAACTAAATTGATTTGATGAAAAATGAATTGATGAAAAACTTTGTTACATTAAATAGCAAAACATATTTAACAAGATTTTTGTTTTAATCAATAATGTAAATATTCACGCTATCAGAAAACTTTTAAGTAGCCCCCTAAATTTAAATGCTGCATTGATAAAATTTAGTTTTACTTTTGAGTAAATTATCAGGAGCAGCCATTTTGGAAATGTTGTAGCAATCAAAATTTGTAGAAATATAATGGTGTAAGGTCAGGCAATTATAATAGGTGAACTACTAGATTTTTTTCATTTAATTTTACACAATAAGACTGTAATGTGCAAAACCATCACTGAAAAAATATGTATAAGGGTGAGAGTACTCCAATTACCCACCATATTTGCGCAACATTGCACCATCAGATTTCTATGCATTCTGAACACTACAATATTTTATGCCTGACAAAAATTTCGAAAATGTGGATGATATTCAAAACACCTTTTTCAGATATTTTTCTCAAAAAGCAATTGATTTTATGAATCCGACATTTATGTTTTTCATGATAAATGGCAAAAGGTTTTGAATAACATGAATCTCTGACAACATTGCACCATCAGATTTCTATGCATTCTGAACACTACAATATTTTATGTCTAACAAAAATTTCGAAAATGTGGATGCTATTCAAAACACCTTTTTCAGATATTTTTCTCAAAAAGCAATTGATTTTATGAATCCGACATTTAAGGTTTTCATGGTAAAAAAGGTTTTGAATAACATGAATCTCTGATTTTAATAATTAAAACCTGTTATCTCTTTTTTAATTTGATGAAACTACTTTTCGGCTACTTTTTGGTCTGTTTAATATTTTGCACACAGTTTTATTGGGCTATTTTATTTTTCAGTCTGTAAATCTAATGTATTACAAATAAAATAATGAAATTAATTTCTCTTGATTTCCGTGAGGTTTGTTGGAAGAGTATGAAAATTTTTTTTTTCTATCTTAGCTTTCACTCCTAAAATTATTGATTCTTAATGATTTTTGTTTTTGAGATAAATGTATTAATTTCATACACATATTTATCTCTTCCTTATTTAAAGGCTTTGTAATTCCATTATTCTGCTCTATTGATTTTAAAATAAAAGTATTTTGAAGTAGTTTGTACTGTACTTTAATAAAAAAAAATTGATGTCTCATTTTTAAAATTATGAATAAGAGTTATTCTACTTCATACATAATAATTATTATTATCTTTAATGGAGAGGGGGACAAATATTTTTTCTCACATTTGAAAGTTAGCTCAGACCGGCCCCAATTCGGGCCGGGCCTCTTTTATGATCCTAGCTGCATGATTTACAAGATAAATTATATGAAGAAACAGATCTAGTAGCTAGATTAAACAGTTCTGAGACTGAACTTCTTCAAAATAGTTAAATATTTTTATATAAATATATGAATGAAATTAATAACATTTGACTTCTGTTAAGACTAATGACTGATTAAAAAAGATATTTTTTCAAAATATTGATTTTATTTCTAAATTTTACACTTCACTCCCAATACCAATAGATATATAATCATTAGAAGAGCACATACACATAAACAGAATAGTTATTCAGAACTGTATAACTGGCAAGGATTTTATTATTATTCAAAATTTAAAATAATAAATCTAAATTTAGAAAAATTTCAAAGAGATTATACAAAATCTTATAAGACAATTTAAATAAAGTAAAATTTAATTACTTCGATTGTTCTAAAATAATTTAAACATTTCACATTTAACTCTGACATAAATTTAGAACATATAAAAGATTAAATACAATTCAGAAGCACATCCTGAGAAGTTGGCTTTTTTATATCAAAAACAGGTCATGCATCAAAAATTGGGGCAAATCTTCAAAAACCTTGGGTAAGACCACAGGATAAAAAAATAAACATTTTGTAAAAAAATTTTAACTATATTTAGGAAAACAGATTGAAATTCACTACATTACAGTTAGCAACTTTAAGAATCTGGTAGAAAAAAAATTTTTTTTTTAAAAAGTAGAATAAAAAAAAATTTAACAGTATAAATTAAAAATTAAATGTTTCAGGTAACTGATGAAATAAAGTAAAAATTATTTACTATTGAATATTACACACTTAATATTTACTTAACATTTAAGACAACACTTAATAAAAAGTAGAAAATTAGCAATTTTTCAAAAGAATAAAGGTGTCAGTTTCTTCCCTTCAATTTGCCACCAACTATTTTTAATTTCTATTAAAACATTTTTATAAAGTTGTATAAGCAAGGTTTACTTTATCTTTCTTTTAGAAAAAATCTAAGTAGTTAATTTTAAAAGGCTATAAAACTTTCAGGGAAAAATATTTTACCTAATTTTTTAAATGCTAGAAAATAAGTAATGACCGCTAATATTTATGAACAGAAATAATAAAGACAATGTAAATTTAAGGTGGTGACATATGATAACAAAAATGTAAGATCTGAAGCTCAAGTCTTTAACAAGTCATTCTTATCTTTGGTAAAAACTATATGAACTTCATACATAAACAGCTTGTGTATACATCTTGATTTTGATAAAAAGCTTTTGAAAAAACAGGGGTTTGTCCAGGCCATATTTACTACTGTTTAGCGATACCTTCAAAAATTCAACTTTACTTTAGGGAGTTTCAAAAAATACTTTTTATTAAAAATTTTATTTTTGTATCCCGTAAGAAACGATAAAACCATATTTTTAGCATATTTTTGTGGATTTTTTAATTTAATTTTCACAAATTATATCTAAATTTTCACAAAATAGGTACCTTTCAGAAAAACCTAGACAGACCCCTGAAAAAGTAACACAAATACACAATTTAATAAAATAAAAAAAACTAATATGAATGATACTTTAGTTGAATATATTAAATTATAAACTTATAAAGGAAAAAATATTTGATATTTTATGAAACTTAAGTCCATTTTAAATTTAATTGCAATTATTTATTTCGTGACAAAAATGTTATATTTTATCATCAACCACCAAATTTAGTGAATTAGGTTTTCCACCTAATGAGAAGTTGAATGCGAGAGCTTTATAAATAAATTAAATATAAAAAGATCAAAATTTAACAAATATAAATTTATACAAATAATACTCAACAAATTTAACAATACCTATAAATGCCTCGAAATCCATACAGGCAGGGTTCAAATAGTTTTTGACAGCTTGTATTAACCTATTCTTATGTTGTTCTTTTTCCATAGCTTCTCGCAGATTGTCCTAAAAATAAAATTAACTTTATTAAAAAAACTAAGAATTTGTTACCACAATTAAATTTAAATTTTAATTAACTTCCAAAAACACATAGCACACTGATGATCAAACTTAGAATCCTTGACCGCAGTTTGGATGAAAAAAGGGCTTGTACACAGCTTAACGCAAAATAAATATTTTTAAAATAAAATATTTTCAAATAAAATATTTTTTAAAAAAATTTTTGTTATTATTTCCAATGGCTATGCAAAAAGTTACAAAGAGTTAAAAAGACATATACACAGTTTCAAAGAGTAGAACTAAGTAAAAGATGAAGTTTCAGTGTCTAAAGCAGAGGTCGCCAAAGTGGTCTATTTAATAAAAATAGGGGTCGATCTGAGCCAGGGGGTCGAATGCAGGTCGATCCGAATCGGAAGGGTCGATTGGGGGTCGAAGAAAAAACAGTTTTTAATACGCAAATCACACATACCTAATTGAGTATGTAAAATGTGTGAATTTTTTTATAATTAACTTAATATCAGTTTCTTTATAGAACATAAATTAATAAACGTATATTTATTCGGGTGAAACAAGTATTTGCGTATCAACGCGCAGTGGCACGAACTCTGCACTTCTGGTTTATAAGTCATATGCATATGTGCTTTTGTCCAAATGCCACGAGTGACGAGCATTGACGTTACAAACGCAAATATCATAAGCAGTTCCAGCTATCTTTGCAAACTGTGAACAGTGTTAAATATTTGGAGTGTCATTATTACAACTTTTATAGTTTTGGATAATTAGTTATTGTTTCGATAAAACCATTCGTTTAGTTTAGATATCAATTTTAATTATCAATACATGTAAGAAAGAGGGTAAGCATTAATAATATGGATTAGTACAGCCAGCGACAAAATATAGCACACTTAGCATTTTTTTACGAAAATTACAAAATTTTTGAAAATACTATTACTTTAATAATTAATTAAATGTACTAATTAACTTTAATAATTAATTAATTAAATGTTTTATTACTTTAATAAATGTTTAAAATCATAAAATAAATGTACAAACACAGTACTAATAGAGTTTTATTTTAATTAACAGAAAACTATTTTTATGGGGGTCGATAGAGATTTCAAAAAATTATATAGGGGTCTATGATCAAAAATGTTTGGCGACCCCTGGTCTAAAGTGTGATCTAGACTTTCAGTACCTTGACTCCACTGCAGAACTACAAAGTGATCCCCACAATGGAGAAGATAGTCCCTGTCCATCACTTTTTCAGAATCACAAAGTAAATAAAGAAGAGATCAGGTACGAACTAAAATATCACACATTTCCGAACATAGGACAAGAATAGAAAAAATTTCGAAATCTAAAGTGATCGTGGAAGTGCCGTTAAATTTGCAAAATTCTATGTGATTGTTGTTAACAAAAATATTTTTTCATTCGTCGAGCATAAAGATAACAAAACAGCGAATGAGATGTTTAATAAACGTATATTTATTTGGGTGAAACAAGTATTTACGTATCAGCGCGCAATAGCACGAACTCTGCACTTCTGGTTTATAAGTCATATGCATATGTGTGCTTGTCCAAATGTCACGTGTAACAAGCATTGACTTTACAAACGCAAATATCATATGCAGTTATCAGCTATCTTTGCAAACTATGAACAGTGTTGAATATTTTTTGAAAACGTTTGGAAATGACTACATGAAACTTGCAAAAATGAAAGATCCTCTAGATACGGTTCACTCAGATAAAAAAAATAAAGAACTTGAATTTTTCAAAACACTTAAAGAAAAATTCACATGTCGACCAACTATAAGAAGTTTTATGATGCAGTCTACTGAAGTTGAAACTGAAGGAAGATTAATAGCTTCGTACAAGATTTCGCTTAATATGGCAAAGAGGGGGAAACCACACACAATCACTGAAGAAATTGTTATACCTGCAATTAAAGACGTCATTGAGGATGTAATGAAAAAAGACTCTGTTAATGTTTTAAAGTCACTGCCATTAAGTGCAGATTCTGTAAAACAGCGTATCGACGAAATCACTGAAGAAATAGAAAATACGGTAGTTTCAGTGCTAAAAAATTGCAAGTTCTCTGTTCAACTTGATGAATCTGTTTTTGGCATTTCTGCCATTCTTATGATGTAAGTTAGATATTTCAGTAAAATTAAAGGACAAGTCATTGATGAATATTTATTTGCTCAGTATCTTGAAACAGAGAAAAGGAGAGTAAATTTGTAGAGTTTTACAAGAATATATAAATAAATATGATATTCCACTTGAAAATATAATAGCAGTAGCCACAGATGGGGCACCTGCTATGGTAGGACGTTACAGAGGTTTTGCTACATTTCTCAAAGAAAAAGTGCCCGGTATACGTACTATTCATTATGTGTTGCATAGAAACAACTTAGTAGCAAAATATCTGAGTCTAGAGTTACATAAAGCTTTACAGTTTTGTACTAAGTATATCAATCAAATTAAAGCCCAAACTCTTAAATCAAGATTATTTTCCAAACTTAGTGAGGAAAACGACCAGTTATTTAACCAATTATTTCTGCACACCGAAGCTAGATGGTTGTCTGGAGGCATATGCTTGCAAAGGCTCGTTTAGTTATTTGACTCCACGACCGAATTTCTCAGCGAAATAAACCCTTGTCTGAGTGATGAGCTCCAAAACAATAAGAACAATAAGATCTTCATTGCTATGTAAGGATTCAGTATTTTACAAATCTGCGCAATTAGAAATAAAAGAAGAAGACTTGGAAATATATACAGATCATCTTCAAAAATTTTGCGACGATTTTAAACTGTGCTTTGTTGATTTGGAAAATATTGACATCCCTGATTGGATTATTGTGCCATTTTCTGCTCAAATTGAAAACGTGGACATCAACCATCAAGATGAGCTTGCTGAATTATTGTCGGATCTTGAAGCAAAAACCCTTTTTTAAAATTCAACAATAAGAACATTTTGACAAATATAAATATAATGCAAAAATATGTAAAACTTTACAAAATAGCTCAGCCATTTATGCTATCATTTCCAAGTTCCTATATGATTGAAGCCAGGGATCGTAAATATCATGATATTTTCGAAAATATCACAAATATCCGATATTTTGATATATATCCGATATTTTGATATATATTCAAATATTTTATCACTTTAATAACATTTTTTGCAACATCAGGAAAATTTATATCTTTGGCTAAAAGATTTAAGATATGAGCAGAACAACCATAATATATACTATCATAATTCTCAGTTTTATCTAGCTCTTATCTCATTTGTTTCACGTTACTAGCATTGTCTGTCACAAAGCTTCGTATGTTTACGTTGAACTTTTCTTTGCAATCAGAGATGGCTTGTTTTGCCAGAATGCAAAGATAATCTGCAGTGTGAGACTGCTCTGACGTGTCAATAGTCGAAGTTAGGTACGAATCACCAGAAGATGTTAAGATTGAAGAACAAAGAAAGGGTTCATTGTGAACATTAGTCCAACTGTCAAGGCTGATGGTCACAGTTTCTCCAGAGAGACTATCTTTACAGTCTGCAAGGACATTTTTGTGAATTTCACCTAGAAGTTCACCAGCTAATCTCCTTTCTGAAGGAGGAGTGTACCCTGGATTAGGTAAATTACATAATTTTAAAAGCTCTTTATGAATAACATGATTGAATGGTGTATTTGTTGCATAAAAAAACGTGCATTTTGTTCATCTATTCTTTGTGCATATGATGCTGAGGTGTAAACACAATCAGAATCTTTGGTTATTGAAATTTTAGCAGAGGTGCTTGCAGTTATCTTTTGCTTTTTGTTTGGGTTGTCTAAGATAATAAGGAAATAAAGACGAAAAAAGATTATAGATGAAATCACTGGTATTTGAATGTAAATTAAAAAATAATGTACTTGTAAGTTCATGTTCAATCTTTTTACATCCAAACAAAAATACATATAATTACCTCTATTTTCTTCATCTTGAGCGGAGCATAACACGTAATGCTTTTCCATTCGTTTAGGAATTCCTTGCATTTCTTTTTGGCACACCTTACAAACTGCCCATTTACTGCTATTTCCATCTTTTGGTTTTGCACAAAAATTAGTTCCAAATAGGATCTTTTATCCTTGGCATAATCCTTTTTTAAATCTTCTTTAGTTCAAAAATTTATAACATACTTAAGAGTTACAAGAAAAGATGAATGATTTCTAAAAAATACCTTTGCACACAGTAAAATTCACCAAATACTGGCAACTACAACTCTACACTTAACTGATAAGATTGGTTAGATCCAGTTTGACAACTTGCTTATCTACCTTGACCCTTTACTCATCATAGGAGGGGTTTATTTCCTTCTTTAATAGTGGGGGAATGGGAACAGGTTCAGTCTAAGAATGAAGTTTTCTAGGTAGGTGGTAAGTGGGAGCAGGAGCAATCTAAAACAAGATTTTTGTAGGAAGTAAAGATAGCGTGAATGGTAGCATGAGTTTGTGTAGTGAATAAAAGAAATCTTGAAATAACGTGGGGGATATTTAAGAGATTTTGCTGAAAATATCGAAAATATCATATTTATTTCAAAATAAATATCGGATATATATTATGATATATATCCATTGATATATATCAACGAACCCTGGTTGAAGCCGGTTTCAGTCGCTAAATTCAATCTTAACTAAGTACAGAAATAAATTAAATGTGGAGTTCCGAGGGGATTTAAGATTAAAATTGACCAATTTTGAACCCAATATAGCGAACCTTGCAAGAAAACACCAGACACACCCATCTCATTTATTAAGAAGCAATAAATCTGCAGTTACTTTATTTATTATTTCTATTTATTTGTAATTACTTATTATTTAATAAATATTAAGTTATTTAAATTTCAACATTAATATATTTTTCATAAAACTATTGTTACACAATGTACTATTACTTTAATAAATGTTTAAAATCATAAAATAAATGTACAAACACAGTATCTAATAGAGTTTTATTTTAATTAACAGAAAATTACTTTTATGGGGGTCGATGGAGATTTCGAAACATTATATAGGAGTCGATGATCAAAAAAGTTTGGCAACCCATGTTCTACACGTAACAGAGGAAAAAATAGCTAAAATAAGTAAAAATGCGGAAGGGCTGGTAGTTATGCAGTTTGAATTTTCTGTTTATCTTAGAAAATCGGAAATAAACATTCTTTTATTTCAACAGTAGAATTTTCTGAAAAAGAGGAACATTTATAAAAGTAAATGAAACTTTTAGTTAAAAAGTGAAAAAAAAAAGGAGAGAGAATCTGAGTTTTCGATAAAAAGGTTGAAATTAGAGAGACAAAACTGAAAAAAGCTGAAAAATCTCATCCCTGTATAAAAGATTTGCAGTAGAATTCAAATGTTCAGAAAGCAAACTTATCATTTAATACAAAATATTTTGCTGCGATACCCCAACATCATTTTTTGTCACTTTTTTATCAAAATAAAAATTCATATGAAATATACATTTAGAAATTGAGAATTTGACATGTGCATTTAAAGTAGTAATCCATCAAACCACATGTAGTAGAAATGTTCTCTAGTTCGCAAAAATCATGAATTCTAATTTATTATTCATTAAGATTCTAACATTTTTATTTTCTGAAAGAAATATTTATAATTGATACAAAAATACTGAAGAAAGAAAACCGAGGTTATGTGAAACATGTAAATTTAATCAATTGAAAATTCAATAGTTAACAATAATTTTCTTTAAAGTTTAAGAAATTTATAGTGGGCTCCAAAACCTCAGAGCCATGGAACAGACCCAATGTTAATCATAATAAGTTAGAAACTTACTTCTACTCGAGTTCCATCAGAAGCTAATTTGCCACCACGGAGGCAAGGATCATTTTTATGTTTCTCTGCAAGTTTTTCATATGGTTGTTTTTCAGCTACAGACATTCTCTGTAAAAAAATTAATCTATTTTAAACTAAAATAATAAACTTGAAATGTATCTTTAATTCAAATGTCATGAAACTAATCTAAAGAATTTTAGTCAAAAGTTCAACTTTAAAAACAAGACATTTTCAATTTTTAAAAAAATAATCTCTGAAAAATAAAAATCTAACTATGGATATTAATACACCATTCAATAAGTATTAAAAATAAGAGTAATAAACCATTTAATGAGTGTTAAAAATATTGGGAAATTTTGAAAAATGGAAATATAGGAATTAGCCTCCAACAATTTGAACTGTGTTCTTTCACTAAGGCTACCAATTAGGTGTAACAGAATAAATTTAAAAGTTGAAACAATTGGTGGATCTCCAACCCAAAGAATATATTTTAAAAACAAGTTTTCCCTATTTTTTATTTTATTTTATAACCGTCCTTGAACAGCCGACCCAATTTCATGGGTTTACGACTACTAATGTTCAACTCCGTAGCCTTGTAATTTTGAACTAATCCAGAAGACAACGAAACTCCTGGATCAGTACCCCCAGAGGTATTTATTTGTTATGGGAACATGGAGGACTTTGAGACTCTACAAATTTAACGTGCATCAGTCACCATTTACTACACGGGGAGTCTTCGGCCGGCAAGGATCGAACCCACGACCTCTTAGACATGGGCTCAGGCTACCGACCAGGCTATCCCGGCCCCAATGTGATTTTTAAGTAATTGTTGCTACCGATTACTACACTGCTATAATTTTCTATTACAACAAGTTAATTTCAGATTATGCCCTTGTAATTATCACTTTTTCATATGCTCAATTCACAATAATCCCATCATATACTACACGATCTTCTGTAGAGATAGTTATTACAACAGATTTCTCTGATTCATAAAAGATATTTTTTTTTTACTTCAATTTTATTATGACACGATAATTTCAAATTGTAAAATTTAGTATTAACTCTGTAATGCCTTTATATTGAGTCAATCTCAAAGCATTTCCTAGTCTTGTCCTTCGTTTTACAGCATTATTGTTACAGATTTTTTCTCCATAGTATTTTATTTAAAATTCAGTAATTTTTAATAGGGATGCAACGAATATTTGGCCAATATTCGGTATTTGCCCATTTTACAGTCAGTTGGCCAAATGTTCAAAAAAATATTTGATGGAATGTTCAACAAAGTATTTTTCGGCAAAATTATTATTATTTTTTAATAGACTTAAAGAATAATCAAAAAGGGTATTTTTTATACATTATTATAAATAATTCTAGTTCATGTTAACTTCTAAAACTTGCAAAAGGCTTGCAAATTTATGTTCAAGATAAATGGAAAAGTGAAATTGGAAAAATTAAAACTAGATTACTTTATGCTGAACCACGAGTAATGTACCGCTAATTTTTTAAAACTTTTATTCAGGCAAGTCAATTTTGTAATTTTTTAACACTTTTTCATTTAAGATTTAAGAAAGTTCTTTTTCATTTTTACTCTTTTTTCTGTTTTTATAAGAATGTAACATTTTAAAGATCTGTTCCTGATAGACATTATTCTTTTATTGTCACTTTTTCCAGTACATTAATATAGATAACCAGCAACATAAACATAGAATGTGCACTTGAGTTATGTAAGAAATAACATAACTTTAGTTAAATTTGTTTATTTTTCTTTTTTTTCTGTTTCTCTTTGGCTTTTTTGTAAACTTTTTTTTTTCTTTTTAGCAACATTTTCACGATAACACAGCAGTTTTTAAAGGGCATTAAGAAACTTTATTCTTTAATCGTCATACTTTATGAAAATATGGCAATGTGAAAAAGTTAGATTAAGATTATCAGTCTTAAATATTTTTTAAAAAAATTTAAGAACAATATGTTTCGGCTTCAATCTAACTTGTTTTTTTTTTTTGTTTTTTTTAAAGCATTTGTTTAATCAACCTTTTTACTATAACATAGCATTTAAGAAGGTTCCTATTAGATATTCTTTTTTCTTAAAAAAAATGATAATTAGAAAACTGAAATGTTTCAAGAATTAAGATATATTTTAATTTTTCTGTTTCCCTTTTGTATATAATTTTTTGTTTTAAGGGTGCTTATTTATGATAGCGAGACATTTTTAAAAGCAATTCAGATAGACTTTCTTTCTCTTCACTTGTTACGAATACTTTTCTTCAGAAAATATTATTTTTAGCATTTAAATTTTGCTTTAAGAAGCAAGAGGATTTTTTTTTCTATAAGCAGAATTCATGCAATAAGAAATTTTAAATTATATACCAATTACTAACAGGCAAAAATTAAAATTGCAAATTAAAATATTTTTTTAAAGAAATATTGAATAATGAAGACCTTGATACTTGATGAAATACTTCAGTGCCCAGAGAACTAAAAATGTAGTTATTTAATGGATACTTAGCCACTATGATAAAAAGCAGCTTTGTTTCATTGCTAAAATAGGTATCCAATTATTACAACCAAATTGTCTAGAATGCTTGACCAGGCTATGAAACTATATATGAAATGTATCAGAAAAATTATACAAGTGTCGAAGCTAAGAGAACCTGTCATTGCAAACACAATTATTAAGACACCAAGGTTTCTGTATTTTAAAAAAAAATGGAGAGGATTTAAAAGTATAGTTATGAATATTTATATATTTTATGTTTTCTGCTACTATGATATTTCTAGATTTTCACTTACCACTGCTTATCCTTTAATTTAACTATTTTAAAACAGGTGTTGATTTTATTATTTCTTATATTCTGATATTTGCTTATTTTTATTTATTTTTTGTACACTGCTTGTGTACTTACCCTGCCCCATCGGGCATGAAAATATTAAGCAAAGGCCTAGAATAAAAAATGATGGAACGACATGAAAATGTTGAATTGCCAACATAATTTTTGAGATCTTAATGAATTATCACAAAAATATTGTTGTTCAGGCTTATTGTTTGACGAAGTCAGACAAGATCCATTAGACCAATAACCCTTAGAAAATAGAGAACCAGAAGTAGAGAAGTGTTAAAGTCTTCCCTGGAAAGACCTGAGCAGGATGTCCAAGACATGGTAGGCAGAGGTCTGCTGAGCTTGACATTTATAGTAAACTGCAAGGATCCTTTTGCTTTCAAAGAAAGAGAGATTCTTTCAAAGAGAGAGTGTCCACTTGCCAATCTTGAAAATGCCATGCATGAGTCTCTGTCACAGTTGAGAACAAATGATGAGCTCGCACACCAGTTGTTTTTTCTTGCATACCAGTTATGATCAGGAGTCTCTCAGTCCTTTGAAATTTCAGGTTTGACTAAAACTCTCCTTGGCTGAGCAATCCGCTTGCTCAATGCCATAGATTTCAATGTGGGATGGAATCCACTGAAAATGAACATTGTGCAGCTTTGAAATAAGTTTAAGAAGGATATCTTTGCTAGTTATATCTCAAACTGTTATCTAATTGCTAAGGAGTTGAAGTAAGCTGCGACTATTCGAAAGAATCCAAGAGGTCTCCAAAGTCCCGCTCATTGAGAATAGTTGTGAGGTTTTCTTAAATTGCAATAAGCTCGCCCGTAAAACTGAAGAGAAATCAGGGTTATGATGATAGACAATTTTTGTGAACTGGTTTCTCAATATAGATACCACTACCAGCGTGGTCCTTCAGCTTTGTGCCATCCTTAAATATTTTTAGGGCATTATCTGAGATCTAGTTAATAACTTCATATACCAGCTGCTTTAAGATGAATTGGAATAAAGTTCCTAGTGACTGGAGCAGAAAAACTGAAGCTGAAATGAACTCTGGAAAGTCTCTCTGAGGGACTCGCGCAAGATTTTATGGAGTGGGATTCAACTTCAGCCCAAAAGCAAGTGCAGAAGTTCCACATGACTGAATGAACTGTTTTTCTTCAGTCGCTGATTATTATGCAAGTTTTTTCGGTACAGAAGGTTTTTATTACGCTGACCATAGCTAGAAAATTTATTGAAATATTTTTTGAGGTTGGTTTTCTTAGTTACAAAAATACTGAAAACACCTCTCAAAAACTACTGAATTCAGTTAAATGTACTGGAAAAAAACAAGTCAGAACAACAATAGAAAATAATATCTCAGTGGAAAAATGTAGGGATAAATGCTAAGAAGAGAACGAATTAATTTTAAACATAAAGAAAAGATTTCCGTAACAGCAATCTACATCAAAATAACCACCACCTTATAGCGACTTATAGGACAGCGAAAAACTAAAAAAAGAAACTATTACAACTAAAATGGAGAATTAATAACCTTTGAAAGCCAAGGAAGACTTATAAAAAGAAAATATTACATCAGCAGGTTAAAAAAAAAAAAAAGCTTAGTAGATGCAACAAATACCAATACGTTAATATTCTCAACACAACATATACGCAATTTAAAATGCAGTGTTAAACTGTCAGGCAGAAAAGTAATTTTTTTTAAATATCTTTCCAAAATTTGTTATTACTTACTGCCCAAATAGGATGAGCTATTTGAGGCATATTCTCCATGGTAATTCTTATTCCTTTAGCAGCTTCTGCTTCTTGCATTTCCTTCATGAAAAAATAAAAGCTATTTTTCTTCTTATTTTTCGGAGCCATTCTTTTTTATTAATTAAATAGTCAAATTATAAAAATATGAATAGCAAATATCAACGTAGGCATAAAATGAAAGATGTTCCAGGAAAAAACACCACGATGAATAGAATTAATGGCTGCCGACTGCTCACTTTTGTACTTTAATTTTACCTAATGTGGGTTTTTTTTTTTTTTTAATATCAAAATGCTTATTTAAAAGAGAGTGCAATATATATATATATATAAATGTTATTAAATTTCTCTTCAAGTCATGGTTTAAAAACCTTTTCAGCACTTTATATTTACTTGCTTATGAGAATTGTATTCAGTTAGAACGGTCCTTAAAACCTTTTTAGCAAGTTCTTTGATAAACAGAAACAGGCAGCTCAGAATTACAAACAGACCCATCGACATTCATGTGTTTTGAATAGAAACCCAGGAAAACACTCTTTCTTATAGATTTCCGATATTGTTTATTGTGATTTTGTATTGAAATTAAAATGGAGCTAACTAATTCATGTTCTATTTGTTATGAATCTTTCCATGGTAAAGAAACAGCTAGACCTGATGTGTGCGATCATGTGTTTTGCTTTGATTGCCTTCAAAAATGGGGGAAAGTAATAGAATTTTAGTGTCATTTTCTTTTTTAAATTAGATTTAGCATAACTTATTGATTTTGCTTGATTGTCCTCTTGCATTAATGCATTCAAAAGAATGTTTTGTGTGTTGATACGCCCCCTCTCAAAACAAGTTCTGAAACTAGTATATATTTCATTAAAAAACGAGTGTAAATATTGCTAATGTGTCGTGTAAAACTCTACCTGTCCATGTGTAATGTAGATTCAACAAAATTTCTTTAAAAAGTTTAATAGTTTTTGGAATATAAATGAGAGAGTAAAAATTAATATCTATAGTGTTAATATTTATAACAAACATTTCTTTTTTTATTAAATTTAATTGTTTTAAAGCAATTGTTTTGTTTCCCGTGTAAAAACTGTTATATGTTGGCAGAAGCTTATGTGAAAACTCTTCTATATATATGTTCATTAAGTTGTACCGTTATGTGATTTTGACCATTTTTTCAATTGTATAATATGTTGTTTATATTGCTATTTTCCAGGGGATATTTCTCTTATCGTGATCTGTCACGCCAGCTACAATCGCCAAGGTGCCAAATAG
Source organism: Parasteatoda lunata (assembly GCA_949128135.1). Taxonomy (NCBI): domain Eukaryota; kingdom Metazoa; phylum Arthropoda; class Arachnida; order Araneae; family Theridiidae; genus Parasteatoda; species Parasteatoda lunata. The sequence goes on from OX421978.1 coordinate 22,367,411, forward strand.
ATTTTAAACTTAATAGATTAAAACATGTAGATGTAGCCTGGGGGTGGGTAAGATTTGTACATTTCAAGTTAGTCCCTTTCTGTGATGTTTTTGTTCAGTTTCTCGCGGGTCACTGCCCGGAAGTTGCCAAGACATGGCGATTATTCTGCCTCAGATCACGATACGGAAATCTCCCCATTTTCACCTCTACCATTCTTATCTTTTAAAAGTATAGTATTAGAAAAAAGTGCTTCCATTTTGTAAATTTTATGTAGGTTACAATCAAATAAGTAAGTTTTTTTTTTACTTATTTGAAGTAAGCTATTTCATTACAGAATATAGAGCATTAGACACTTACTAAAGCTAACACAGAAGTAAAAAGAAAATATTCCTGTTGTACAACACATAGTGAAGCCTAACCATTATACCCACTTTATCCGACCTCAAAAAACATTTCATAATAAACAAAAAATTTAAATTTACACTTAAATTTCTATGTCGATCTATTTTTTCGATGTCCCTCTATCAGTTTGAATAAAAGTTTATAGTTTTTGCCAGTTTTTAATGATATTTGAAGAATTTAATCAGCAGTTTAAACTAATATATTATAGAAGATCATAGTTTGCAGATAGTTTGTAAAAATTAAACTTTTTATTAGTTCCTAAAACTGATCTAAAAATTATTGTAATTAAATAATAAAAAATATTATATTATATAAGAATAATATATCATTATAAATATATTATTATTATAATTAAATTATTATGATAAAGATTTTTAAGTTAACCCACATTTGATTACGAAGAATTGTCTTTTGCTTACAATTATGTAATAAATTTTTAATTTCAATTAACATGATCTATTTCTTTTTCAGCTTGAAAGTTGGTGCCCAATTGATAGAAAAAGATTCAAAAAGATTTTGAACTTGAATACTTCTGCACTAATACCGGTATTGTTTTCAAATCCTTGAGCTGTTTCTTATTTTATGCTTTTTTTATTAAGTTTGTACTTGTGTGATTTTTATGAACTCAAAATTTCAAAAATTATTATTCATCTCAATCAATATAATACATGTATATAAATAAAATTTTAAAGCCATTATTTCAAACTGAAACATTAGTAATATTTTGTATTTCATGTAATCCCATTTTTATTTAACTCTAATCTCTGCAATACCAAATTTATTATCACAGCACATAGACATTCAAAAAATAATGTTGGAGTTAAAGTTTCAATAAATCATGATAAATTAATCACTCGAACTTAATTATCAATCATTTAACTAGTTGATAGGGTAAATGTACATAATTGATTTCATTTAACAAAAAATGTGGTTATTATTAAAATAATTGCCACATTTGTTACTTTAACCATATCATATAGGTAAAGAAAATCCTTTTTCTTCTTTGTGAGAATCAGAAGGAAATTTGAATTATCTGAGTATTAAATTACCTGTTGCTTTTTCTTGTTGCAGGTATTTAATCTGTCTTTTTTGAAAAATTTATTGTTGAAATATAACTCTTTTGTTGTGAAATTCTTTATCTTGCATATGGGTAGATTAAATAATTATGAACAGACATTCATTTAGCTGGAAAAAGAAGTTGAGAATTATTATCCTTCCGGTTCTTAAAACTCACAGAATTCCACATATCTCAAGAAAATTTATTTTAAGACCTCTTTTTTTTCTACCTAAGTTCTAATTTCTGTGCTACAACATATTTTTTTTTTTAATTAGATTGGTAAGAGTGCAACTCTTTAAGAATTTGTTTAATGTGTAAAATTGATAGTAAGGAAGTAATAATATTATTTCCACTCCTTTTTAAATGACTATTTTTTCTTTAAAATTTCACTTAAAGTTTTTAAAACAAGATTTAATTATAAACATTTTTAGAATCATCTTGAACTTGTTATAAAAAATTAATGACGGATTTAATGAATAAGAATTATAATTTTTATGTATTTCATGTTTAGTATAGACAAATATTTTGCTGGTTTATTCAATTTTGTTTAATATCATGCCAAATTTAAATTTTAAAAAAACTTAACAAATTAAAATACTAGAATTAAACAGTTTCAGCTCTAAAATCATTTTCTGCATTCATCATTAATTTTTAATTCATATTATGTGTGTGAATTTACATTTAGAAGCCAGCTAATATAAATCATTAAAATTTGAAAAAATTTAAGCTTGACTCTGGAAATATCAGGGAATTTGATTTTATCTGGGGAGTGGCCTCATGTCAGTATACTTCCTACCAAATTCATTAATTTTAAAATATTGCTGACAAACTATTTTCGTTCTTGTGATTTATATGGCCATCTGCTAATAACTTCAGAAAGTTATTTTAAAAAAAGGTGAAGGGTTTTGTTTTCACAAATGTGGGAATAAGCAAAGCTAACATGCTGTGATGTTCATAATTGAGGTACACAATGAAGAGCTATTTTCTCTTGGGCAGTATATGTTTTACTCATTTGTTCATTTCTCATCGAGTTTATAATTATAAACACAGAATTTGTTAATTTGGTAGTTTATAAGTTCTCAAGTTCAATTTTATGGTAAACATAATTTTGAAAATCCTACCATGTGGTCATAAATAGGCAATAATGTTTTAGGTAATAAGCTAAATGATTTTTTTTAAAAAAACCAATCATTATCCTAAAATTTTAAACACAATATCACTGAAAAAATGGTCATATAAAAGGTTCAATTTATAATATGATGTTTAAACAGTTTTAGTGTTTTATTATATGCAAATTTGAAAGAAAAATTTCTTAAGACTTAGTAATAGTTAATTTTTCTTAAATATTTCTATTATATTTAACATTTTTAAATATATATTTTATCTATTTTCCTATTACCAGATCGATTCAGATTTCATAATAAATATGAAAACAAAGAAAGTTTTTGACCAGACATAAGCTACCTGCAAACAGTTAACTCTTTTAGCTCATTTCAACCTTTTCGTCGCTGCCTAATTTTGCCATTTGTTTGTTGCCATTTGTCTGGTTTATTTAAAAGTGTTAATAAAACTAATAAGTGTTTATAATTTTTATAAAACTTTAGATTGAATACTGTAGATACCAGCATATCTTTCTTTAAATTTAGCAGTTTTTTGATATAGGATTGAAGGAAGTTTGTATACCTAAAATCTAAGTAGCTCCTTAGCATCTCATTGCAAACATTTTTCAAAAATTCTCTATTGCCCATTTGCTTGCTTCTGCCGATGTGAGCGGTTTATTTATTATTTTCTATACATAGTTTAATACACCCAAAATTAAAATCAGAAGTAAATTTGGAAATAAAGAAGCCAGAAAATAATTTTTTATGCATAAAATCTATATCTTGATTATTTTTAGAAAATGTTAGATATAGTATTATCTGAAATATTTATATTACTAAAGCATAAGTAAACATGTTTTACTGTTCTCAAGAAATACTTTATGTTGTGGAAAGTATACTTTCTAGTTATTTCATTCTTATTTTCTTACTGAATATGCGTGTCTTAAACTTGTGATAAATTGTCAGGTGATAAATGTATATGTATTCTCATAACAATAATTCATTTTTCCATATTGTTAATTTTATAATGTGATATTTTAGCAGTTAGAAATTTGCTGCAAAAGATGCAAATTTGAAAGAAATATCATTTAAGACTTTAGGTAAAATTTCACCTAAATATTTCAACTGCATTTAACATTAAACATTACATCTGAATAGTTTTTTTTTTAATTTATTCTTTTGTTTATATTGCTCTACATTTAAATTACATGAAATTTATGTGTAAAAAATTAAATGTTATTTTAAAGCTACAAGTCATCTGATATAAATCTAATTTTTTTTTTTTAGACCTTGTTATATAATAGAAAGGTACAGGAATTCCCTTTGAAAGGCATTACTAGAATTATTCACTGTAATTTAAATTTGTTTTATGTGTAGTTAAATATACATTTAAATTTACATAATTTGCTGTTTCTGTTTGATATACATAATATTTTCAAATTTTTTGTTTCCCATATAGATAAAACCGAAAAAAAGAAAGAAAACTCGCATTTTGTATGATGTTAGTAGCGTTTGTGAACTTTGTAATAAAGTTAAAGAAAATGATACTCTAATACTATGTGATTGCTGTGATCTTGCATATCATTTAGTTTGTTTGACACCACCACTATCAGAGGTTCCTGAAGGAAATTGGAGTTGTCCAGTTTGTGTTGCAGTTGCAGAAAAATTAAGTAAGTTTCAGATACACATATTGTTTTAAGCTAATAAAATAATTTATATTCTGTTCTTTTTTCCATTCAACACATTACAGCAGAAGATTCATTATTTTTTTTTTTTTTCATGTGTGCATATTTAAAGGTCAAAGTGAAAAGGAAGTTTATATCCATAAAAGCTGCTTTTTAAAAGAAAAAAAGCATTTTGAGGCGGACGGGTACCACTTTTTCCTTGCATGTCCCATCCTCACTATGTAATAACTTTTGAAGAAAACCTGTTTTTCACAATATTGGTTTGTCAAAGCTTAGTAATCTTCAAAATGCAACACTTGATATTCCTCAAAGTGCAGATGGCAATCCAATTATCAGTTTTGTGAAAAATTGTTATAAACCATTCTTTTCCTTTGATCTTTGTGATAAGTGAAGATAGACACTTCTGAAATTACTTAATGTTATCTCTTAATAATAAAAGAGTTTCATCTGAAATTATCTAATTGTTAATGCAGTTTCATGGTAACTCTTTTAAAATTAAGTGAAATAGTAATATTTAAATGTTTAGCTTTCAAAGCCAGTTTTTAATTGTTGAACCTTTCCTATATCTTAACATAATATCATAACATAATTATTTTTTATATACTTTTGAATATTGAAATAAAAATTGAAAAATGTTTTTATTTTTAAATTATTATTATGAGTCTATCTCTTAATAAAAGCACTAGGGAAAAAAAAACTTCTTATGTACTGCTGCCCCCCTCCCTTTTTTTTTAATAATGACCTTTCTACTGTTATAATTTTTGTTGTCTTCTAAACAAAGCTATAATTTGAGGCTATTGTGTTGATTCAGTTTATAATAATAGTGTACTATTTATATTATATTTAAATATATTTCTTGAGGGCATGTACTGTAAAAGCAAAAATCTTAATTATTAAAAAATAAAATTCATTAGCTGAAATATGCAAATTTAAATCGTTTTAACGATGACAAATAAAAACAAGAGATGTCAAGTACATTTTATTGCAATATTTATCTTCATAGTTATTTTAAAATTCAAAGTTAGATAGTTATTTTATAACTTAACTATTGTTATTTAATTTCTTTTATTTGACCACAGAATCTAAGCAAGGCATCACCAAGAAAGGGAAGAATACAAATATAGGCTTAATAGCATCTTCAGAAAGCTCATCATCAGAAACTAACCAATCAAATAATAGTAAAATCAATACTAATTGCTCAAATCCAAAAACACAGACAGGGAGGAAAGAGATATCATCAAGTGATGAGCCTCCTTCTACCAAAAGAAGGTATGTTCACAGAGCAAAATCTTTTCCAAGGAAAAAAACTAAAGGAAATGTTTTGAATGAGAATATGACCATATTGCGCAGTTTAAGACCTCGACGCCAAGTAGAAAACAAAGATATGTTAGTCTGGTCTGAGTCTTCTGATGATTCACAATCCATAACTAGTACCGATTCAAGCACTTATACAATTAAAGCCCAAAATCATTCTAAAAATTCCACCAGAATTAAAACTTTAAGACCAAGAAATTATGGAAGAATTTTTCACGATAATTTTGGTGATTCAACTGACACTTCCCAAGGATGTTCCAGATATGATAGAGAAGAAAAATCCCCTGTACAATATTCTCCCGATTATAAGGAGTCAAATAATCTTATTGCTGCTTCTCCTAAATCTAATGCTACTTCAACTTCAGACGAAAATAGTAAGATTGGTTTGGAGGAGTCATTTTCTGGAAATTGCACAGTAGTTACGAGTGTACCAGAAGCAATTCCAATTCCTTCTGAATCTCAAAATTATAAAGTCAATGATATAATGAATCCTAATGTTTGTATCATCGCTGCTTCATGTAGCTTGAAAGATAATGATAGCGAAACAATCAGTGCAGTTGAAAATGCGGATGTTGCCACAAATCATATAGTTCCTTTTAGTTTGAATGAAAAACATGCTATCTCAAGTTCTTATGTTTCTAAAACTCAGGCTGTTGAAGAAGATGAGGAAATTTCTGTTATTGCTACAGTAGTAAAAGCTCCCAGTATACCTATGGTAAAATTTCATTTTATTTTATTCCAATCAAATTTATTCTAATAAAATGCATTGTTCAATTTAGTATTTTGAAACCTTATCTATTGGTAACTATAGAGCAAAATTAGAAAATTTCACTTCTGGCCAGTTGTTGCATTTTTACCAGTGGCCACATTATAAAACATGAAGCCACCTTTTCAAAAAACTATTAATATTAATAATGTTAGACATTTCTCATAATATGGTAAACATTAAAAGTTTCATTTTTAAAAAGAGAGAACAATTTTTACGAAACAAGAGTGAAATAAATCAACTTTCAGAATATTACTAAATATTCATAATAATTTATATTTAAAAATAATAATAAAATGTGCATGTGGTATATTTTTGCTGAAAAAAAGTTTTCATTGGCCATTAGTTTTTAATTACAATTAGTTATATTTGATAATGTAACGAATAGAGATTTAGTCAAATTTGACACGGTATTTGATTCGGTATTTATACCGATTATTCGGAAGGGGGAAAAAATCGGCCAAATAGCAATTTTTTTTAATTATTAAAAAACATTTTTCATTATACATAAATAAGTTTAGTCATTAATCAAAATTGGTATGATTCAAAGGGAGAAAAAAAATTTAATAGTTATCCATTTTAAATATTTAGGATAAATAAAAAATTAACAACTATAAAAAATGAGGTTGTTAAGTTGAAGAAAAAAAGAGAAGCTGAAACATCCCATTAATTCATAAAACAAAACTTTAATGCTAAAAATAATATTTTCTTGAAAAAAAAAGTATCCATAAAACGTCCAAAGAAATATAGTCTATCTTAAAGGGTTTTAAAAATTTCGTGCTATCAGAAACATGCCCATAAAACAAAAAATTATATATATAAACAAAATAAAAAATAAAAATCAATCTTAATTCTTGAAAGAAAAATTTTAAGACTGATCAGTTCAATTTTGAAATGTCTGTATTTTCTAGAGAAAGTGAAGAAAAAAAGAATCAGCTCTATTAGAAACCATCTTAATTGCTGTGTTATTCTTAAAATGTCCATAATTACAAAAAAAAAAAAAAAAAAAAAAAAAAAAAAAAAAACAATTTTAAAAAATAAAAGGCTAGATTGAAGTCAAAACTGTTCTTATTTTTTAACAGAAAAGTTTAACATACTTCATTTTGTGTTGTTTTTTTTTATTTTTAAAGTGACTATAAAAGAGTAATGCACATTAGAAATAATCTTTAAAAAATGCCTGCATTATAATAAATCTTTATAACAAAAAATTTTTGGCTAAATTGACTTACCTGAGCATTAAAAGAATAAATAAAGTGTATAAAATTTGTGGTTCAATGTAAAGTAATCTAGTTTCAATTCTTCAAATTTCTTTTTTTAATTTGTCTCTCGGAACATAAATTTTCAAACTGTGTGCAAGTCTTAGAACTTAACAAATATGCGTAAAGACTTTTTGTAGTAATGTTTAGTAGAAAAATACGATTTTATATTCTAAATCTATTCAAATTGCAAAAAAAAAAAAAAAAAGATGTAAACTATGTTGAAAAATATTTTGCAGAATATTGGGCCAAGCATTCAGCCAACTGAATATTAGTCAAAAGGGCCAAATATCCCCTACATCCCTTGTAATATTTAGTCTTCCTGTGGCTGTTAAAACAGTTAATTTTGCCCTATATCGGTTAAAAAAAATTTCTTGGTATTCTTATGTATCAGTATGTAAAACATATGTTGTTGCTAATCATTTCTAGTAATATAACATGGCTATATAAAATATTAATGGAACTATATTTGCCTATACACTATAAAGAAGTCATTTTTTTTATTGCTTTGTTTAAAAGTATATATTTGAAGTTGATTTGATGAAATTACGCAGACAATGGTGTTAAAAGTTTGTTGTGGAAATTTCTCTGCTTCCATACATTCCAAGTTACCTAAGGTATCATTTGTTTATGTTCAGCAATAGTTTCTTTGATACTAAATTGATTTTTTTAAGGTCGATCAAAGATTAACCAATTTTTTTTTCTTTCTAAAACTTTATCCAAAAAAAACTTTTGGTTTGAGAAATTTATCTAGAGTTTACTTGACCACCATTTTGTTAATATTTTTTAAGTGAATGATTAAAAGCTGGTTTTATTGCTCAGTGCAAAAAAGTTGTAGTCTCTTTTATTTGGAAACAATAGTCTTAAATATATATAAATTCCATGTTTTTTTCCATGAAAAGAAATAAGTCATTAGGATATAGGATGTGCTCAGAAAACTGAAATGCGTCTACTTGTAACTATTTTACTATTTTCGATCTAAAGCGACTGTTTTCCTCTAAGGTTAGCTAAGGAAACATTTCGTATCTTCATAGAAAGCTCTACTTAAAAAAATCCCCCATGTACTTAGAAAAGCCTCTGTATTTTTTAATTATTTACTTTATATGTATAATTTTTTTTTTTTCTACTTCCATTCATAAAAAATCTCTTTTCGATACCAGAAATTTGGCAAGTTCTGATAGATATTATTTTTAATGTTATCAGATATGGATTGTAAAGAAATCTAAATCTGCAGTGAAACATACTTCTCATAAATTAAAATGTTTTCAATTTTTATAAAAATATAAAATAAGTAAGGCATAAACTGTATAATCAATTTTTACAAGCATATTGATTTGTTACTGCTCACATTAATTCTTGATTTCACTTTTGTTTTAAATTTTTCTATAAGCATAATAAATTTATGTATCCTTTTTATTTTAAAATATATGTTTTTCTTTCCTGTATTGTTTTCTAATATTCTTATTGTTTTAGGACATAGAAAAATCTGAAGATCAATCTCACTTACAAACTAAATCTTTAAATGAACAAAGCAGTGAGGATGAGCTTCCAGCCATTCCTCTTATTCCCATCAATGCAAAAGATAAGCTCAATGTGCAAAAAGCTACAAGCTCTAAAATATTTTCTTGCGATAAAGAGAAACCATTGTTTAGTGTGTTTAAAGAGCTGGAGAATGAAGACTTAGCAGAAAAGAAATATTCTGAGCTAAATAAAGCCATAAAAATAAGCTATCCAACTAACAAAGATTCTAATTGTGTTCTGAAAAAAAATTGGCCAGACTCTTTAAAACTTTGCTCTCAAAATAACACCGAAAGAAATCGGATAACAAATGCACTTTCAAAAGAACTAAGAGCAATAGAAAAAGAAAAATGGAAAACTCACCAAATGAGATCAGAAAACAATCTTAGACAACGATGTTGCAAAAGTTATGGTAGAAATCGTTATAAACCTAGTGATGTGGTGCACATTGGAAAGCATTTTTGTCAGAGAAAATACTCAGATAATTACAAAGAACTGCTATCCATTTCAAAGTCATTGAAGCAAAAGCCCAAGTTTGGAGAAAAAGACATTGTTATTCTTAACAATTTGAGAAGAAATGATAAACGATGCAGTACAGCAATCCACTCTAATCAGTCTTCTGGCGTTCCTACTTCTATCTCAATGGATAGTGAAGTAACATATCCTCATCATGAAATTATTTCTTTTGACAAAGAAGGTTTACAGGGTTTAATAAAGAGTCAACGTAAACTTATCAGTGCTACCCTTTGCTTATCGAAACTCAAGCATTTGAATGTTCAAGAAGATGGTTTATTATGTTTCAATTGGCAAAGGTAGAAATGTATTTTTTTTCCCCATGATTTTTCTTAATTCATAATACTTTTAAAAATGTATCATAGGTGCCTTCACTTGCTGTTTATCAAGAAAACTTCTGAAATTGTTCATATATTGCCAAAAATGTCACAAAAAAAAACTTCTTTTTTTTTTTGAAGAGGAAAAAGGGCATTTCCTAAACATGTTACAAAATAATTTTATTTGTATACCGTATGTCCAAGTGGATAAGTCAGCTCCCCCTTTTTTTAATTATGAGATAGCAGATTTCGGCATGTTGCCTGCATGAGTTGACTGCTGAAAAAAACCAATTATAAAAACTTCTAAAATTAAAATATTAAGTCTTCTAAATATTTTAGAGGTAAAAATATGTCACATTGTTCTCTTTAAATATGATACATTTGCTCTCAAATTAAGATGCTTCAAGGCACTCCCACAAATAAAGCAACATAATTTTTCATTAGCGTAATTTAAAGCATTGTTTCTAAAAGAAAGAAAAAAACTTTTAAATGTAAAAAAAAGATATGAGAAAGTGCAAAATTATTTGTATATAATATATTAAAAATAGTTTTTGCAGGGGCTAAAATGAAAGAGTTATTCATATATATCTCATTGCTTATAATGCATTGGCATTTTACAATAAACCAACTTATGTTACCAGCCTGTAAGTTAATTCCCTGATTTTTGTAAAAAAAAAAAAAAAAATTCCATAAGGGAAGCTAGTCTTTACACAAAAAGTGATTACTTGTAAAATAAAATATTCATGTATCAAAATATATAAAAAAGTAAAACTTACAAAAAATGTTTTAATAATTTGAAGTACAAAAAGTGTTGTTTAATCCTTGTTTTCTTTAAAAAGTGTATTCTAATTCTAATATGTTTTTTGTGTATTTCATTTGCATGAGTAATACCTTAGGTTTTATTTGGAAATTAGGGCCAGTTTTGGTTACCATATATAGATTTTTATTTTGTGGTTGGCTATGATAAATCTAGAATTTAGCTAGCCTCATCATTGCACTGCAAGTAGTTTATAGTGTATATGTAAATGTATCTTTGATATACTTGTATATGATACCAGATAGCGTGTTAATAAACAATCAAGCTGTTATTTAAATCTAATGAATAAAGAGACTTTTCATATTTTTGATCTATAGAAAATATGTGTATTTTTATTATAATAAAAAAAATATCCTTCTATAATGTATCCTTTATGTCTTAAGTAAATAATTTTATTCAAAAATTGAGGAGTTTAACTTCTTATTAGGTATCAGTCTCCTTAGATTAGGTATCAGTCCAGATTTGAATACTATTGAACGAACCAATGTGTTATTGGTGATTCTTATGTCATTACTCAATGTCTAGAGCATTACAAACTAAAGAAGAAAAATGTGATAATAAAATACTGCCTTCTCTTTTTAGTTATAAGCTCTTACTTCCCCCTGAAAATTGAATAAACTAATCAATTATTGGCAATTGCTATCCTATTCCTCATTAACAAAATGAATGATATCAAAATAATTGTCATCAAATTTTAAGTAATAATTTATAATCATTTTTTTAGACAGATAAAATAAAATAATTAAAAATTACTCATCTTTAAGCTTTGATTTACGTGAGTGAATATAATACAATTTTGCTGTTTAATTTAAAAATCTTTTGAATTTATCCTGAAAATTGAAGTTTTAGCTGCTTTGATCAGTTTTGCTATCTAGATCATTCATATTTGTATTATTTATTTTTATGAAGCTATATGTTATTGACATTTTTATGAAGACGTATCTTATTGACTTATTGAAGACATATCTTTCTCATTGTTTTAAACCGTCTGATTTCATATTCCAAGATAATTTAAACTTTTTTACAATTTCAATGTTTTCTGACCTATATATTGAGAATTTTTATGCTTGTCAGTCTGAGATTAAGATGTTAAAAATATTTTTCTGACAATTCTATATTAATTACACAGGTAATAAAATTTTAAATTTAATCTTTATCTAAATTAACATTCAAGGAAAAAATTAATAAACCAGATTTTCTAACTGCAAAATTTGTGAATTTTAAATCTATGCTTCCTTAAATAATGATCCACTTGTTTTTGTACTTAAATATAAAGCTTATTATGCGTCAACATTTTACATAATTGTTATTTCCCATAGTTTCCTTTCACATTTTTAAGTAGACAAATGCCTTAACATTCTTGACTAAAAGTCTAATAATCTTCTTATTAAACAATCAAAAAGGATAGGCTTAAATTTTATTAAACGATAACAAATATTAGTTCCCTTTATTTGAAAAAAACTCATTATTCTCAATTCATGAACTTTTTTCAATTTATATTTTTTCAAGTTTCATTTTTATGTTTAATATTAGTTATATAATTAGTGCTTAAATAAGATATTTTTTATTTAAGATTAAAATGGAAGTTGCTACTTATCTCTGATTTATTGTTTGTTCATAAGTGTAAGGAATATTTAGAGAAATATTTTTTTGATTATATTTTTATATTTCTGTGTAAGTTAAAATTTATAATTAAAGAAAATGTCACTGAAAAGTCCTGACTATATTTATTGTCTTTATTGTTATTATTTAGAACACATATACCCGAACTTCTACCCGAATTTTGATTAGAGAAAGATAGTGTCATGATTTTTATATCGTTAATGAATTTGAAATTATACATTTTGTACTTTGATCAATTATAATAAACATTCTTGAATTTAAATATGAATATTTAAAAAAAAATTCTACTAATTAAATTACTCCTTTTTGCAAATTTAAATACAACTGCATGACAAGAGGTTTTTTTTTTTTTTTTTTTTTTGATAATTGAATATAGAGTCAACTTTAAAGCTAGCAATAATGTTTTCTCTATTAAATCAACATAACTATGTTTCTATTTAATAACGTTAAGAAAAACGTGTTTCATTTTAAAGAACCATAAGTAAAAAGCGAAAAATTAAGTAAACATTCAGAGGATTTAAATTTGATTGTTATATTCCTGGTCACTATACTTCTATGTATTACAAGTAAGGGAGCTTATGTACTTATTTAAAGCAAACTATGTTTCTTTTTTTTTTAATCAAATAATTTTAACAAAAATTGTAGGTTATTAAACTGAGTGGGACAAATAGTTTTGTTACATTCAACAGTAAACCAAAAATTTATAACTCATAGTGAATTATCATCTACTAATAATAAAACTAAAAATTTGTGACGATGTTTTAGCAAACAACATTTACAGATTATGACATTTAACATGAAAGTAGATCTATGTTATAAAAATATTGCTGTTTCTCTCTAGCCATGGTGCTTTTTTTTTTCATAGCTGTTTTGCAATTTTTAGATAATTACCGCTTAAAAAGATGAAGGTGCGTAGCGTTTTTAAAAAGTGCTTAAAGGTACTTATTTTCGTTTTTTTAAAATCCCTTAAAGATGCTTTTTTCATTGGGTGTTTTTAAAAAGTGCTTAATTTACCCTTTTTCAAAATGAAATTTTTCCTTTACTATGTTGATTTTCCCTTCGAATTATACAAAAAGACTGTTCACATTGTTCTATTCAACATTTTCACAACTATTCAACCCCAATCTATTTCGGTGTATTGTCAGTCCGTAGCGTATGAAAACGCCATTCGTTTTACATGATTCGTGATTTTTGACAATTGTCAAAAACAAAGCGAGATTTTATTTTTTTTCTGACATGACGGTTAAAACAAAAATCAATTGTCAAAAACTTTCCAACCCTGCCTTATTATATATATTTTTTTTTTTTTGAAAGTGCTTAAAAATATTTTTGAGTGCTTAAAAGGTGCTTATTTTTTGTTGAATAATTTGGCTACGCACCCTGATGTGGATATTTATTTTCGTAATAAAGAGTTAAATTACTATGATTATTTAAAAGCCACTTATTATGAAAAAGAAACAGTCATAGTTGTTTTTTAATACGAATTTTTGCTTCATTATGAAACTAGGAAACTGCGAGTTCTTTTCGTGAAGGTAGGCCGTGACTGCTGAAGCTGCCAGTATGGCAGCTTATAACCCTCTTGTGCATATGAACCTCATATTAGGACATGTATGTATATTTTTGCTTCATGATGTTATTTAGATTTGCATTTATGCTGTAATTTCCATGTAGTACTTATTTGGAGACACCAATCAACTCTTGGAAACCACACCAGGTAACAGGCCATTGAAGATAGTTAAAAGAGTATGATCTCTTTGGAAGTCTATTGAAAATTCAAGAAGAAAATGAAAATCTAATATTTCGTTTATTTATCTTGGGAAGTTGGTATTATTACCTTATAAATAAATATCTATATATACCTCATAATAATCTTTTAATACTTTATAAATAAAGTTTGAAAATTCAGTTTTTGCATGATTAATATTGAAAAAAATATACTACAAAAGCATATGCTGTCTCGAGGACACCTTTTTTCGACCAAAGCGGACAAAAATTTTTAAAAATAAATTATTTCACCACAGTTCTGAGATATTAGATGGTTTTGTAACTTATCTAATTATTTGCTTCAACTAAAAATGAAAAATTCATGCAGGAGAGGGTTAAAGAAATAACGACGGTAAATATAAAGTAAGGACATTTTGATAGGATGTTATTGAAATAAACATTAGTTGTTAACTTACTGCATGTCTTTTTTTTTTCAGTCACAAGTACTTGTGTGTCTAAAGATTTAAAAAAAGATCTAATGCAGTGACGCTTACAAGTTTATATTTTCCTTTTGTTATAAATCCAAAATTTATTTGAAAATTCACGAAAGCTTAACAAAAAATTTGTATTTCCCCCTTCTTTTTTGGGAATATAACATAACTAAACGATGTTTATTTTCATTTGGGAAAAGATTAGAGGACCCGATGTTATTATTTACGTTTATTAAATATATAGGGATTTTTTCGAACCTCGATATCACGAACTTCAATAGCATAAGCTTTTCTATATTTACCGAATATTTTTCGTGGTAACTCTTAATTTCACGAAAAATTGCTGTTCATTCAAAATATATTTTTTCTCCTGAATTCTGAGGAATTCAAAGTGATTTCTGGATTTTCTAGCCTTAAAAATTTTTATGAATCATGGTTCATAAAATTTTATGCATATGCATATCTAACAGCCCTTATTAGAAAGAGGTAGCCTGAATAAGCCATCACCAATAAAATATGAGGCATGGCCATGGCCTCAGACAATAATCTGGCAGTGTGTTTGATTATAGAGAATCAAATGTATTAAAAAAAAGAAAGAAAAATGTCTATTTAACGTAAATCAGGTGGAAAAGCAAAGATATTGTCATTGTTTGGAGCAACTGTCATTTAATGCGAAATTATTCAAAATGCACCCCTGGGGTTGGAAAAGAATGAACGGAGTTGGGTACTTTGTAATAATACGGCTCCGTGTAAGATATATGGTGACGTCCAAGCCAGAAGCCAAATTATATCACAGAGAGTAATAAATAAATCAATTGTAGCTTGAAACAATTCCTATATTGAACGATTCATATTCACATCCCAAACGTAACGTAATCCTGTTGGTTATTATCTGTAGCTCATTGATCAGTGATGGATTGCCAATGAACGGTGAGTGAATTGACGTTAACTTAGACATATCCATTAACTTTAGATAATTGCTTAAATAAAATTCTAAGTAACAAAAATACCCTTGAAACATCTAAATGACATCATTCGAAACTTACAACATATCATTATGATATTGTACGAGTTTTTATGATGTATGCTCGGGCGTTAGAGATGTTTTATGTTTAGTTGTCCAGTTGGTTCTCTTACTATTTCATTTGCATAAATGCACCGTTCTGTAGTTGCACTAACAGTGCACCACAGTGGACTAATCCTAAATATACAGTCTACAGTAGAAATCCAAAGGCAGACATCACTGATAGCGGTCAATGAGCAGGTTGGTGAGTACTTAGATTAGCTAGCAAAGAGACTGGGGGTGCGTAGTTTCGGTACTCCTTAAACTGTTCTGCCGTAAAGTGTTCAATTTCACGCCCAGGTTGTCGTGCTCCCGAAAAAGGGAGCTATCCCTTCTGCGCCGATGAATTTGTGATGACATTTCTTGGATCTTCCTCAGAGATGATTCCTAAACCGTTGCAAATAACCTATGGTGCAATTCTAGTGGGACATATATTATACTTCATGTGATGCTACTCGATATTAGTCACTTTGACAAGATCCATTTAGCATTGATATTTATGTGTAGAACGCAGTGCCGTAACTTCACCCCTCGGATCGGAGCCCTGGGGAAAATTTTTTTGGCGGGGGCCCTTTCAAAAACTTTCAGTACTCCATCTCTAATCGTCATTTTAGCTATTTATGTATTAAGTTAGCGAATATATTTATGAAAACAAGTATTTGTTCGCATATAAATTGGATTACAAAACATTGTAAGTTTTGCACATGGCGAAATACAAAATTTCAGCAAAATCGATTAATCCTGGGAAATTAAATTTTAAAAAAGTCGTACTTATAAAACTCGATTTCTCAGGAACTAATCAACCAATTTCGCTCAAATTTGTATTTTCCATGTGGAATTAGATACTTTAAAATGATACAAAAAAAAGTTTTTTTTTGCCTTACGATTCAAAAGTTTTCAGACTATTATTGTCCCGAAGTGGACTGATCGTTTAGACACGGTTCCTAGCAGATCACTGAAGTCAAGCATCACTGGCTGCGGTCAGTGTGCTGGTGGGTAATCACTTGGATCAGTCTGCGTAGGGACCGAGGGTGTGCGGTATTCGTTAAACTGTTCTACCATAAAATGCTCGAATTCGCGTGCAGGTCGCCGGGCTACCGAAGCGGGGATGCCATCCCCTCTGTAGAGGATCAAACCTCAAGGGATGTTTCCCAGACCGTCGCCAATAGCCTATTGTGCAGCACTAGTGCGACGTAAATGATCAACATCAGACTAATATTAAATTAAAAAATAATAAATATTTACTAAAGGTTATTTTTGCATGGAATTATCTTTAGAAAAAAGAATTTTATAATCGCGTGCAAAATTTTTTCAGTTCCCTTAAAAAGCTTTCGATCTGTAGTGAAATACAAAAAAATAAAATTAACATTTGGAGGTCCAAACTTTGGATAGCTCACCCGACCCAACTATTTGGACCATATTTACCAGATTACAGTTACCTCCTATATTACGGGGGTTTGAAAATCGAATCTGTTGAGCAAAAGTTATGTTTATTCAGAGAAAGTATGTTTTTGAGTCTGATTGCGTAACTTAAAATAAAATATCGTGCACTAATTAATTTGCATATTTGAAGTCACACCCTCAAATTATTAAGATGGAGTCCTAGAACGCGAAGATCCGATCACTAAATCAAAAGTTATTCAGGGTGGTACTTTTTTGATTCACTGTACGTAAATGTTACCAATTTACGACATCTCACCGAGGAAATACGACTAGGGGGAAAAAAGCTTTTCATGTTGTCTACTCTTGTCCTCCATGTCCACAGTAGCCTCCTTTTCCTCTAAATATAATGCTAATCATAAAATACCAATTTTATAAACCTGTTGAATCCGGTTTTTAAGACTTCGGTAAATTAAGTTTTTATAAACATTAAAACAAATTACCAATTAAAATTTGAAGAATAAATTTAATTTAAACATAATTCAGAATTACAAATAAAAATACAGAAAGTTAAATGAAATTAAGATTATTGCAGAGCCATGCATCACCGACCAGCGCACGAGGTAAACTGCGAGTAGCGTCGGTTGCTGGTAGAAAACTGGTTTCACATGAGTCACTGCAAGTTGAAGTGAAAGTGCTTTTTTGCATCACCAAGTAAAGGTGAAATTATAGGAGCAGGGCTCCGCCGCAGTACTCCCCCTCCAGCAAATACTACAAGTATTTGGGATAAAATCGAACTCTTCTGCCAGATCGTGTCGTTGTCTGCGGAGATTCAGTTAATTGTGTGTTCGTTGGAGTAGTTGGAGTTATCACAGTATGAGGTAATTTTGATGTCACAGTTCGCTCAATGTCTTTGAGGAGAAAAGCCGGTTTCAGACGGTCAACACTGATCACTGAAGCTTTTCCAGAAATTTCCAGACAAAAAGTTTTTTCTGAACGACTGAGTACTCTATATGGTCCATCATAAGGAGCTTAAAGGGGTCTCTTTACACTGTCACGTCTCACAAACACATGAGAGCATGATTCAAGAGTTGGGTAGACGAAAACTTTTACATTTGCATGTGAAGAAGTTGGAATTGGTTTCAGTTCTGACATGCAGGTTCGAAATTTTTGAAGAAACTCGTGTGGATCAACATTTGAAGTTGAAGGATCGAAGAACTCCGCTGGTAGTCGTAGGGGGGTTCCATAGACGAGTTCAGCACTGGTGCATCCTAGGTCTTCTTTTACGGCAGATCTTAGTCCGAGAAGTACAATAGGAAGGGATTCAGTCCATTTTATATTGGGGTGGTATTTGAGACCTTGTTTTAGAGCTCTGTGAAAGCATTCGACGAGACCACTGCTAGAAGGATGGTACAATGTTGTACGCACTCTAGCTGCTCCAATCATTCGAGACAGTTGAAGAAAAAGGCTACTCTCGAATTGACTGCCTTGGTCTGTTGTGATGACAGAAGGGATGCCAAACCTAGAAAACCAGTTATTGACGAGTGCTCGGGCAACTGCTTCGGCAATAATCTCTGGGATAGCTTCAGGCCACCTTGAGAATCTGTCAATGCATGTCAAGAGATACTGGTATCCATCAGAAGGAGGGAGCGGTCCGACAAGGTCAATGTGTATATGGTCGAACCGTCGAGATGGTAACTCGAGTGGTTGTAGAGGAGACCGTGTGTGTCTTTGTTTTTCTGAAAGCTGACACAGGAGCGGGAGCATTCTACAACATCTTTGGCTATGAATGGCCATACGAAGCGAGAGAGGACAAGCTTCTTCGAAGCACGGATTCCAGGATGTGTCAAATTGTGATGAGACATAAAAATACTTTTTCGAAAGTCTTTTGGCATATATGGACGAACTCTGTTATTGCTGGTGTCACAATATAAGGGGTATGGGCCGTCCAATTTCATGGGCTGCAACTTCAAAGTCATTATAGAGTTTTCGCATTCAGTGAGTAGTTTCTTTAGTTCTTCATCAGTTCTTTGGGCATCAGCAATTTCAAGAAAGTCAACTGGTGGAAGGTTTATTGAGTTTAATCGTGAGAGAGTATCGGCTACTAGATTATGACTTCCAGAAACATGGCGAATTTCAGTACTGAATTGGGCTATAAAATCTAATTGTCGAAGCTGGCGTGGTGAGCATGAATCTGAGTTTTTTTAAAATGCTTAAATTATGGGACAATGGTCAGTAAAAATTATGAAATTTTGAGCTTCAAGATTATGACGGAAGTGTTAAATAGCTGCATAGATGGCAAGTAATTCACGATCATAGGTACTGTATTTTTTTTTAGTTAGTGAAAGCTTACAGGAAAAGAAACCGATGGATTTTGGTCCATTAGGAGTATCAGTATTTAAAACAGCGCCACTAGAGGTATCAGAGGCCTCTACCATTAAAGAAAGTTGCTGATTTGGTGTTTGGTAACTAAGAATAGCAAAATTAGCTAATTCTTGTTTGCATTTTTCAAATACTGAAATTGCTGCGTCTGTCCACTGGATTAAACGTTTGTCGTTTCTCTTCGAATCTTTTAAATATTCCGTTAGAGGAGCTTGTGTGGCTGCGGCATTTTTTAAAAAACGGCGATTAAAATTTGTCATAGCTAAAAAACGTTTAAACAGGGGCAACAGTCTCAGGTTTAGGGAAATCAACTATGGCTTGTACTTTTTCAGGTAAAGGTTGAACACCATCTGAAGAAATCAGACAACCAAGAAATTTAACGGATGATTTTCCCAACACGCACTTTGATGGGTTAAGTTTAAGGCCGTACTGAGAAAAACGGGTTGAAGATGTTGGATGTGTTCGTCTTCATTAGCTGAAGCTACAAACACATCATCAAAGTATGGTATGCAGAAGTCTAAGCCCATTAAAGCTTGGTGCATAAACCTTTGGAAAGTTTGACCAGAGTTTTTTAAACCGAAAGGCATGTAAACGTATTCGAATAGTCCGAATGGAGTGGTGACTGCTGTTTTGGGAATATCCGGAGGATTCACCGGAATTTGATGATACGCCCTCGTGAGGTCGACAGTTGATAAAATGTTCTTACCGTAAAATAATTGAATGCAGTCCTGAATATGTGGGACTGGGTATCTGTCAGGAACTGCTATGGAATTAAGTTTTCTGTTATCTTTCTTAAGTTTTAAGTTATCTCCGCAAGATCGCCTATTACCATTCGATTTTTTAACATGTAATGGGCTGGCCCAAGGGCTTTTTGACGGTCTTATAATCCCTTGAGATATAAGAAAATCGAATTCTTCCTTGGTCGCTTTCATAATTTCAGGTAATAGACGCCTTGATTTTGAAAATACAGACGATCTTGTAGTTTCTAAAAAATGGTAAACGGTCGAAGGAGTAGGCGTAGGATTTGCATGCGATGGATTTATCAATTCCGGAAAGCGAGACAATACCTTATCAAATTTTGAGTCTTTTAAATGAATAGTTAAACTACTTAGGAAATTAATATTAGCGATCTTTCCGCGTGATGTTAGTTTAGTTAGATTATCGTTTAATCGGCTATTTTTACATCAACTAATAAATCGAAATGTTTCAGAAAATCGACACCAATAATTGACTGCTTAACATCGGCAATAACAAAACGCCAAGTGAATGGCCTACGAAGGTTAAAATCAAAAGTTAAAATTTTTGTTCCGTATGTTAAAATTTTAGTACCGTTTGCTGCGAATAATACTAAATCATCAGATACTTTAGTATCAGATGCATAACGCTTTGGCAAGACTGACAAATCAGCGCCAGCATCAATAAGCAAATTAAGGTTACTTTTTTGATAGGCCAATAAAATACGATTAATGTGGCGATAGGTATGGCCTTCGTGCGATCGCCTGTTTAGTTTTCCGAGTAGCTGCCTGGCAAATTACATTTTTTAACGCGATTACCGAAATTTGTATGATAAAAACAGTATCCGTTTTCAGGTTCATTATATTTTCTGCGAATTCTAGAATTGAGGCGATGTTGAGAATTCTTTCTTTCTCTGTTCGGATTTCGAGACTGTCTCATACGAGGTATGATCAAAAAGTATCCGACCTTAATTTTTATTGGTCAAACAAACGCAGCTATGGTGGCGGGGCTCGATGTGTGGTTGTGAGCATGCCTAGTGCGCATGCTCATTTTTTTCTACAGCTCCAATACAAGTTAGTCGGCGTCAGGCCATTCATGATTGAACAGGTGCAAGTGAGTGTCGTCGGATTTTATTTTTTTTAAAATGTTAGAAAAAGTCGAACAGCGTTATTGCATAAATTTTTTTTTTAATCTGGGTGATTCGCAAGTGGAAACAATTCGCAAGATTAAACAAGTGTTTGGAAATGAAGCAATGGGCACCACACAGATAAAGGAGTGGTACAACCGCTTCAAAGATGGCCGCTTATCAGTTGAAAGTGAACCACGCTCAGGGAGGCCCTCAACATCGAAAAATGATGCCATCATTGATCAAGTGAGGAACCTGGTGATGCAGAACCGCCGAATCAAGATCAGAGAGCTTGTAGACGAGATGAGTATTAGTTTTGGTTCCATTCAATCAATTTTGACTGACGACTTGGGCCTCAGGAGAGTCTCAGCAAAGTTTGTGCCAAAGCTGCTAACATTTGAGCAAAAAAACCTTCGTCTGGAGATCGCACAAGACAGGCTGGAAACTGTGAACGGTGATCCCGACTTTATGAACACGGTGATTACAGGTGACGAGTCATGGGTTTATGGATATGACCCAGAAACCAAGCGCCAGTCAACACAGTGGAAGCATCCTTCATCCCCGAGGCCTAAAAAAGCAAGGCAAGTTCGCAGCAATGTCAAGGTCATGCCAACTGCCTTTTTTTACTCCAGTGGCTTAGTGCATCACGAGTACGCACCACACGGTACTACAATCACCAAGGAGTACTACCAAGAGGTTCTGCGTCGCCTTCGTGACGCAGTGAGGCGCAAGCGCCCGGAGATGTGGGCAACAGGCAGTTGGAAGCTCCATCATGATAACGCTCCCGCACATTCATCCCATTTAATTCAGAACTTCTTGACAAAACACAGCACACCAGTGGTTCGTCAACCTCCCTACTCTCCTGACATGGCTCCCTGCGATTGTTGGCTTTTCCCAAAGCTGAAAATGCCACTAAAAGGGACCAGATTTCAGACCAGAGAAGACATTATGCAGAATGCGACAGAAAATCTGAGAGCCATACCGAAGGAGGACTTCCAGCGATGCTTTCAACAGTGGCAGAAGCGTTAGGAGAAGTGTGTGGCAGCCCAAGGGGACTACTTTGAAGGGGATTTGTATTAAATAATTATATCATAATAAAAGTTTATTTTATGAACAAAAGTCGGATACTTTTTGATCACACCTCGTATAAGAAGTGAGTTCGCTAACTTGTTTAGTGAGCTGAGCGACTTGCAATTCGAGTGCAGACGTTTTATCGACAACGTTTACGTGTTGATGAGAGGAGAGATCATTAATTTTGTCAGCAACTGAAGCTAGCTGGTCTAATTCATCATTGAGAGCTGCCAAAATAGTTTGCACATTGTTAGGGAGTCTACCAAGCCACAAAGATTTTAAGAGAGAAGTGCCCACATTATCACCTGCGAGTGCTCGCATTCGTGTTAATAATTGGGAAGGTCTCTGGTCACCTAATTCCAGCCCTTGAAGAAGAGTCAGGATTTTTGATTCCTCACTCTCGGAATGCAGCTCAATTAATCGTTTTTTGATAGCTTCGTATTTCTCAGTGTTAGGAGGTTTTAAAACAATATTGCTAATTGAACTTAAAACATCAGAGCTGACAATTTGATTTTTGTCTAAAGTTTCGTTAGGCATTGCGGAATGTATAAAAAAATTAAAAGAAAATTCTCAAATAAGTTGTGAATTTAGTTAACAAGTATGATTAGGGATTAATATCAAAAATAATGTAAATATTAATGCACGCGAACATTGATATAACAAAATCTGCCATGCTTAATTAGAAGTAAAAATAACTATTAAAACTAGACGATAACGAGAAATAAAAAAGGCAGACAGGAAGATAAAAATTACCGCGTGATACTCCTAGTGGAAACCAATTTAAAAATAGACTTAAATTGTTGGAACTCCATATCCTAAGTTGATGTTGAACGCGTGTTCGAAAAAAAGGGTCACCAATTTGGTAAATTAAGTTTTTATAAACATTAAAACAAATTACCAATTAAAATTTGAAGAATAAATTTAATTTAAACATAATTCAGAATTACAAATAAAAATACAGAAAGTTAAATGAAATTAAGATTATTGCAGAGCCATGCATCACCGAACAGCGCACGAGGTAAACTGCGAGTAGCGTCGGTTGCTGGTAGAAAACTGGTTTCACTTGAGTCACTGCAAGTTGAAGTGAAAGTGCTTTTTTGCATCACTAAGTAAAGGTGAAATTTTGGAGTAGGGCATCGCCGCAAGACAAAACCATTCTAAAATTGAAAATTATTTTTTAGTTTCAAATTTAAAAGTTTTTGATCGCATTATGGAAACTGAAGGAAATTATAGACTTTTTTTTTCTATCGGCACATATACCCACATTTTAAAAAGTCCTAATTGAAAAATTATTCAGAAATTTTTTCTCTATATACATTGATTAACAAAAACAAAGTTGCCTTACTCTAATATGGACAGGTTCCTAGAAAATATAGCTATATTTTGAAAAGAATTCGCTCTTGAATATTTGTCCTATGTATTCATGAAGGCATGTAATCATATGTGATAAAATTATGACCAAGAGTAATAGTTTTTTATGAAAGAAATATTAGAAAAAGTCAAAGCATATTTGCTAATTAAAAAAAAATTCTTTTTAATGGTTTGTCATGGCAATGAATTTTAATTGCTACGGATTTCTAAGCTGATGCTCATAGCTTTTTTATTAAATTAAATGCGCTCTTTTATTAAATTAAATATGATTTTTTACATAAAATAAAGATTGCATTTCATTTTTTAATGAAAACAAAGTTGTTAAAAACCCTAAAAATTCGAAGTTCCAATTTAAAAAATTTAAAGGTCTTAATAATTTAAAAAATATAAAATAAGAACAAAATCCATGCACACAATAAACAGTAAAATTATAAATTAAATTACTATACAAATTAAATTTTATATACGAACATGAAAAAAAGCAATTTTTATGCTGGCATTCTTATAAAAGAATTTTAACAGTATATAAATATAAAATTTAAATGTATTAAATGAGTTAATGCAAATATTTACTTACCTCTTTATAAATAAATTTACATTTGGTTTTCTTGTTTCCCAAAGAAAAATTTAATTAAGAATGAGAATTATTGATATCACGATTTATGTTTGAAAAAAAGGAAGTTGTAAATAATGTTAATAACTTTTAATTAAAGTTAAATTTTAATTTCAAAAATTGAACAAAATAAAAGCTAACAGAAAATTTATATCTGAATTAAAAATGATTAATTTAAAAGACGCAATTAAATGAGCTAAAAACTGGAGTTTAACTGGAACGTTTCACGTTTGTCTCAGAAAAAATCTCTTGACAAAATGACCTAAGTAAATGTCAACAAGAGACATCTCCTTGGATTCCTGAAAAGCTTACATCTGTTTTCCTAGAACATCCAGTAAATATATGGCATTTTATAAAATCACAAAAGAGCCCAGGGTCATAAAAATGATTAAGGCAATTTAAAGAAGCAGAAGGTCATTTTCCCATGGTGTAAAAGGAGATGGCTATTTTTTGAGGAGTCAGATAACTATGGGTCAACTCTGTGGGTGGTATGAAGGTTTTAACACCTTTATACCACCCACAGTCAAAAGATGCTTTAAAATATATCTATTAGTCCTGGTGTAGGATGCATTTTTCAGGATGCAAAACAGTGGTACTTTTTTCAGTTTTCTAAACACTTGTTTTTTTTATGATGTAGGGGAGAGTGGGGTCAATTGTAACATTTTTTACTTAACTATTTTTAACTAACAAAAAATCCAATATATTATTAGTATTAATTGACAGACGAGCAAAGTAGACTATCCTCTACTAGAAAAAAACAACAACCTTATTTTAAATGTTATATTAGTTATTAACAATTTTTGACAGTCTTACACTTGTTACAATTGTCCCCACTTACGGGGTCAATTGTAACAGTTCATAAATTCAACTAAAATATCGTTAATTATACATATTATCATAGTTGTGATATATTTTTTCATTGATCAAAATAGTAGTGATATTTTAGGAGTAAAAATAATAATGAGCAGAGACCTAAAGGGTTAAACTTTTAACTTTAAGGGGTTTAAAATTTTAATTTATGCTGTGTAAGGTGACAAATAAAATAATGCACATGCAACATAATATAAATGATTTAGGAAACTATTGGTGGTTCTTATAGAGTTAAGTAATGGTTTGTAAACATAAGATTATTTATTTTCAGCTGTTACATTCGTCCCTTTACTTATTGTTACAATTGTCCCCAAGACGCCATTTCAGTTTCATTTGTTAAAAACAATGCTAGTTAATTAACAAAACTAATTTCTTTTTTTTGAAATGTTAATTAAAGTGTCCACTTACATATTCGATTAATAATTTTTATTTGTTTAAACAAAATTACTTTGTTACAATATAATATTCTAATACCAAAAAAGTACTTACGTAGCGTGGAAATATCTTTTGTGATGTAATTCTTTCAAAAGTACATAAAAATGGTTGCCAGCAGGGGTGTAAACGTAGATTTATTAAATACACCTTGTGAGCCACCTAGGAGTAAAATCTAGAACCCGACACTCGAAATTTTTGCTCTGTTACAATCGTACCCTGTTACAATTGATCCCACTCTCCCCTACTCCATTTCTCTTTTCGTGTTTTAGTTTTAAATATTTTTAATAAATTAAAAGTATTTTTCTTGTGGGGAGGATTTCTATTTCAATTTGGAAAATAGCAAGTAAATTGTAAAAAAAGGAGTTTCTTTTTCTAAAATTCTCAATTCTATTTTACTTTATTGTAGCGAATGTCAAACTTTCAGAAAAGGGTGACGCACATTATCTTTCATCTCAATTAAATTTCAGAGGAAAATAAAGTTTTCCATTTAGAAAATAGCTTTAAAGTCGAAAATAAGAGTTAAATATAAATTTTACTTGACTTTATTCCTGCGAATACCCGAATTTCAGAAGGGGTGAAGTATATTCTTCGCCCTCTCACTTTAATTTAAGAGAATTTTTTCTTTTTTTTTCTTTTTTTTTTTTTTTGGAAAATAGCTTCAAAGTTTTTTTAAAGGGGTAAAAAAAAAAAAAAAACAATTTTACTAGACTTTATTATTTTAAATGTCTAAATTTCAGTAGATACAAAACACATTTTAGCGCCACTTACTTTATATCAGAAGAAAATAAAGTTTTCTATCCCCTTACTATAATTTAAGAGGAAAATGAAGTTTTCTAGTTGGAAAATATCGTCGAAGTTATGATATAAAACAATTTTTTTCTTCCAATATTTCCAACTTTACTTGATTTTATTCTAAATTTTCTAAATGTAATGAATGTCTAAATTTCAGAAGATGAGAAGAAAATCCCCCCCCCCCCTCACTTTTGTTTCAGAAGAAAATTAAGTTTTCTATTTGGTTTATCTATTTAATAGAAAATTAAGTTATCTATTAAATAGATTCAAAGATGACATTTTTTTTTAGTTACCAATTTTTATTATTTTTGAGCATTTTGAAATTTCAGAAGGGGCGAAACACAATGTTCGCGCCTCCTCATTACTATTTTATTTTATTTTATAACCGTCGTTGAACAGCCGACCCAATTTCATGGGTTTACGACTAATGTTCAACTCCGTAGCCTTGTAATTTTGAACCAATCCAGAAGACAAGGAAACTTTTGGACCCAGTACCCCCAGAGGTTTTGATCTGTTATGGGAACATGGAGGACTTTGAGACTCGACAGATTTAACGTGCATCAGTCACCATTTACTACACGGGGAGTCTTAGGCCGGTGAGAATCGAACCCACGACCTCTTGGACATGGCCCCAGCGCCCTACCGTCCAGGCTATCCCAGCCTCCCTCATTACTATTTCCGAAGAAAATAGAGGGAAAATTGGAGATAAAATATTTTTTCCACTTTTACTTTACTTTTCCAAAAGTAAAAAAAAAAACACATTAATCGCCCATAACAAAATAAAGTTTCCTACTTGATGTATATCTTCAAAGCTGAGTAAGAATAGCTTTTTTTTTCTTCTCTAAAATTACCTATTTTACTAGACTTTATCTTGGCGAATAACTAAATATCAGAAGAGGCAAGGCACATAAATGTTAGAGGAATATAAAGTTTTCTATTTCAAAAATAGCTTCAAAATTGAATTTTTTTTTTTTTTTTTTTTTTTTTTTTTTTTTTTTTTTTTTACATTAACGATTTTACTTCATTTTTGTGAGTGTCTAAATTTCAGGAGGGGCGAAACGCATCGTTTGCCCCATTACTTAAATTTTAGAGGAGCCCTCTGCCACCCTCTGGTTGGCACGTCACTGGGTCTGACGCTAGATAGTAGAGGAAACAACTAAGTAAACCAGAAGTGCAATATACAGAAAGTGTTAACAATAAACTACATGCAGCTGTGGCCTTTCCCCTTCTCTGCAAAGCCTGTTTGTTCTTTTGAGAACGGGAAATAATTCGCGAAAAGGTGTTTTACGTATTTAACCCTTCCCTTTATGTTATAGTAGGTACGCAATTA
Source organism: Parasteatoda lunata (assembly GCA_949128135.1). NCBI lineage: Eukaryota > Metazoa > Arthropoda > Arachnida > Araneae > Theridiidae > Parasteatoda > Parasteatoda lunata. Next base: position 22,395,122 of record OX421978.1, read on the forward strand.
CAAAAAAGAAAATTTTCATCAACTCTATCCTAACACAATTTCTTTCCTACATATATATAATTAGAGTACTTTATTTTGAAAAAACATGATGTGGTCTCTTCATATGGGGCCCCCTTGACCGTCGGGTGTCTATTGGCCCTAAGCGCCCTATGCCTATTGGCCCCATGCCTATTGGCCCTAAGCGATAATCAGGGCCTGTAAGTACGCCTCATTGCTGAAATAATATAAAGACAAATTGCAAAGGACAGATCCACATGCAAGAACTGATTACTTTCTGTTTCTATGTTGACATCTGCTTTTCGGTAATATCGCTCTGAATTCATGGTATTAATAATTTAATTGCAAATCAGACGAGTAAAAATTATGAATGAACTCTCCATGCAGATCATCAGGGGGGTGGGTGAACTTGCAGATAGAGGTATAGTAAAACTGCTCAAGATTAAGAAAGAGAATTCTTTTGCTATTGCTTAATACATTATTTGTATTTCGCATCATTAATAATGTTTTAATAAGCCAGTTTGTGGTTCCTCTTTCACCGTGACGCCCTTATGATCAAGTGATTGGTCTTTTCCTTTTCTCTGTGGATTGTATCAGCAATTTTGTGACACATTGTGACAGCAAAAGGTTTTTCATTTTTAGAGGATCTGTGTAACGGTTTTCCAATAAGAGATTATTTTCACAGACATATTTATTTTTGGAGATCAAAATGGGCTACATGTGACGTAGAGCAAAACTCTCTACCTATGGCAACACTTCTTATGCTTTTACTATGAGCGCATGGCGAGTCATAGAAGAAGAAAGTACGTAACTTTCTAGCGTGATTTTCAAATAGATCAAAAACTTTGCAGTTAATAAATTAATGGAACTGGAAAATATAGTGAACATAGTTCTAAAAGAAAACATTGCAGAAATTTTGAAAAGTATTTTTGGCAGTTAAATATGAAAAATATTAAGAAAGGGTAATAGTACATTCTTATACAACTGAGAAGAGGAAGAGAGGAGGGTTATGACATGTATCCGATGGATCCCCAGATGGCGCATTCGATTGTTGCTGTCGCTAATGCAAAACGAATGCCCGAGGAGATGTGAACGTGCCTCTTTAATTTAAATGATTTGTAAGCTCTAAGCTGATGAACAATGCATTCGCACTTTTTGTGATCAAGGATTTTTACCTTGATACTGATAATTAGTAAACATGTTCGTAAATTCTAGTTTAATTTTCTTTCAAATAAATCAACACTAAAATAGGTTCTTCTTATCTATTTGTGCTTTTATTTATTTGTGTTTTTATTTATTGCTCTTTGTATACTTTATAATTTCTCTTTGTTTTATATCAACCATACGTAACAATTTATAATTATAAAAATGTCTAAAACAGCTCGTCGCGTGAAAGGGTTTAGAAAAATAATTCAAAAGGTAATTCATCCTCCTCATTTAAGAACTTATATACCTGCAGGTAAAGCTATGCCCGGACCGCCTTTGGGCCCTCATCTTGGGCAGGTAAATACATAATTTTTTTATTTGCTGAAACGTTTGATCTTTTGCATCATTATTTTCTTTATATGCTGAAATGTTTAGAACTTCCGGTTTTTAAAAAAAATATTTTTTATTTATTTACTCGTGTTACAAAGTGTTGTGGTAACTTTCGTAAAGAAAAGTTCATAGTCTTTGATGCCAAACTAAGTTCGAATTAAGAATCTAGTTGATTGTATTAATAATAATGACTTCTTAATATTTTTTTTTACAATAATTTATTCTTTTTCTTGTAATGTATCAATGTTGTTTCCATCACAGAAATTGGTTTATTTTTATGAAACAAAGTATGACTTGACTAATCAAATATGTATGAGAAAAATATTGCGGTACAAAGTCCCATATCATATTTGGGCGTTTGTTTACTGGTTTTCCAGAAACTTTTTATAATTAATACCTATAAGAAAATGTTATAAAATTGATATTAATGATTGCCAATTTGTTATTATACTTATTGGATAGAGCATAATGATGTTTGTTTACCCTAAAGTCCTATTATCTGAAAAAGATGGGGAGATTTCCATATCCTGATCTGTGGCAAAATAATCCTCAAGTCTTGGACTAAAAAAGAAAGAAAAAACATCACAGAAAAGGACTAACTGGAAATGTATAACTCGTAGCCATTCCCGGGCAAATATCTATATCTTTTTTTCAAAAATTTGCAAGTTTAAAATCTATTTGGCACCTTGGCGATTGTAGTTGCGCAACAGATCACGATTAGCATCTCTGCTCTTCACACGATGACTATATAAATTAAAGTGGCCACCAAAATTATCATCATTAGTCATTCACACACCTTTGCCTTTTTTATTCACCTTACTCTCACCACTCCTTAGTTTCTGGAAACACACCTGCATAATGCGCATAAAAATTTTTATTTTTACTAACTTCTGTTTATTTTTTAATTAAATGTTTGACGAGTTGTGTGATAATGTTGAATTTCTTATAAGGAATCTCTTAATAAGCTAAATATAAGCACAATAAAGTTAAATCCTAGTTTTTTTCAATTTATTTAAATGAAATTATTTTACGTTTTCATTATTGTCCAATATATTTTTTCAGGGCTTTTCTTGCAATTTTTTATTGCAGGTTGTTTCATCATATTTTCAGGTGTGGCTAACTTTATTTTTTATTGAGATTGTAAAGTAGAATAAATTGTTGAAAAAAAGAAACTCCTCAAAGAGGAGGCTGATGTTTGATTTTGTTTCTTTGATGAAAAACGAAATGGGAATAAAAAGGCAGGTGCAGTATTTCATCTTTGGCACACCCATGACTATGAAGTGGGAAGAAGAATTGCAAAAAGAGTAAATAAATCCCTAAAAGTAATATTTCTAGTAAAAATAAAAATTAAAAAACAAACAAACGAAAAACGTGGCAATGATTAAAGGATAAGACTTCTCAGAATAAATAGAAAATGAAAAATTAAAATCAAATGCAAAAGATTAAAGAAAGGAAGAAAGAATGAGTAATAAAAGTTTTCAGAGATGAATAATGCTCAGAGCAGCAGTTGCAAAAATTCCAACCTTAATATTTTATGTTTAATATAATGGCCAAATTTTCCTGAGTGAGTTATTATATTTCATTCTGGTACAGAAGTTTAAAATTGATTATGAGAAAAACGTGTCTAAATTCGAATCTTTTTATATTCTTTTTTTTTTTTTTAGATATTATTTTCCTTAAAACATGATATGTTATTTTAATAATATGTATAATAAGGTTTTTTTTCATTATAATAATTTTTAATATTTACATTTTTTTAAACTAAGAAAAATATGTTTTTTATAACAATTTAGCAGCAAAATCATTAAAGTATTTTTAACGCAAAAAATGGCCAGTGGAAAGGAAAAAAGTTGTCACCGATAAATCTTCTTCTAGTGACCAGTGGCCAGCAGATAAATTTTCCATTCCAGTGTTTTACTTACCACTGTATTATCCGTTTGGATATATCCGTATCGGTATCTGTTCATGCTTACTACTTCCGCCAAGGTGCCAAAGGGTTTTTCAACTTGCAGAACTTATTAAAATAAATTTGTTTTGGTTTGCGTGGGGTGGGATATGAGTTTATTCTTTGGAGTTATTTGTTTTACAGAATTACCAATTTTAGCTTTGGAGTCCTATTTTGTGATATTTGTTAATAGTTTCTCAGGGGTCCCTATTTGAAAGCAGTCATTTTGGTGTGGTCATAGATGCTGTAATCTTCCTTCATTTGTTGTTATCATACTCTTCAGTATTCTCTGATATAAATTAAATATCTCTTTCTACTAGTTCTACACATTCTTAATATAAATTATGTAATATGATACATGTGTTTTGATAATGCGTTTATAATGCATGTTTTGATAATTCTAGCGAAATATAAATGTTGCACTATTTTGTAAAGAATTCAATGAAAAAACTAAAGATATTAAAGAGGGCATCCCTATTCCAACTACAATTACAGTCAAGGTAAGCAAGTAATTAACACATCATTTTGCTTGAAACATATTGACTTGTTGTCTTATTTTAATACTTCTGAAATAAACAATTCCAAAGAAATTGAAGTAAAAATATACTTTTAATAAAAATCATTTTGCTTCATAAATGATATGAAAGAAATGACATGTTTTGAGCTCCCAAACTTAGGTTTTTTCTGGATGACATCATGTGAGTGATGAAAAGTAGCAAATTAGAAACAAAAATATGAACTGTGCGCCAAAAAAACCCCTGGACTACCCTGAATAACTTTTGATCTAATGATCGAATCTTCACATTCTAGTACTAAATTTTAATTGCTTTGACCAGTGACCTCATATATGCTAATTAATTTGTGCAGATGATATTTTAAGCTACGAACTCAGGCACAAAAACGTACTTTCTCTGAATAAACATGCCTTTTTTTGTTGTTGATGGATTCGGATTTCTGACCCCCAAAATATAGGAGGTAACCACAATCTGGGAAATATGGTCCGAATAGTTTGGTCAGGATAGCATTCCAAAGTTCGAACCCCTTAAAGTTAATTTTACTTTTTGCAAATTAAAATTCGCTTTCTCATGAACTATTTGACCAATTTTGCTAAAATTTTGTATTTTGCCTTGCAAAATAATATTCTTTAAAATGGTGCAAGAAATTGTGTGTCTTACAGTTAAAAATTTTTTTTTGATCCTTATTAAATAAAACAATAAATATTTACTTAAAGTTGCATTTTGCGCGAAGAGTAAAATTAACATTAAGGAGTGTCCTAACTTTAGAGCGCTATCCTGACCAAACTATAGGGACCATATTTCCCAGATTGCAACTACTCTCCATATCTTGGGAGTCAGAAATCCTAATTCCTTGAAAAATTGAAAAAAATTTTTTTTGTTTATTCAGAGAAAGTACGTTTTTGCTTCTGATTTGTTAACTGAAAATATCATCTGCACTTGTTATTTAGTATATTTCAATCACTCCTTTGAACCATTAAGGTTGAGTCCTAGAGCAGGAAGATCCCATCATTACATCAAATGAAATATATTCAGGATTGTCCTTTTTTTTTTTTTTTTTTACTGTACATGGTTGTATGAATTTTAATCTCGTGATTTAACTGTCCTTCTCTATATCACTTTTGGCCAGTTTTGTCGATTGAAATTCATTTTTTTTATTTAAAACTAAACACACCTAAAACTAAAATATATTTAACTAGCATGCATTAAGTTAACTTTTGTTAATCAAAATGTTATGACACAAATAACATAATGCCAAAATTCAACGCAAATGTTTTAATTATTTTTTTACACAAAGATTTTTGTGTATTTTATATTGAATTTCAGAAATGAGTAAAGAGTTTTGCTGTTATATCTAAGCCTAGACAGTTTTATAATTTGTCTTAGATTATTTGAAAATTGTAAATAATCTTTCTAATGATAAAGGAAGAACTGGCTCAACAGTTTATTAGTTTAAATATGAACTCTGAAAATTTCATATTTACTTTACCTTTAATCTTTTTTATTGCTTTTCACCAGACATCAGGTCCAACTGTATTTTTTACGCTTTCAGAAAAATAAGATTTTGAGTATGGTGAAGGTTCTACTTGATATGAAATATTCTTACTTTTATTACTTAAGTTACTCTTACTCGCAAAATCTAGTTAAAATTAAATTTTACAGTTCTGATCCAGGGGTAGAAATTTTTTAAAAAAATTACTGGTCCATAGGACCAGTAACTAAAACATTTTACTAGTCCGCACAAAACTTTACTGGTCCGTCTGCGCGTTCCTATTAGCTGCAAATAAAAAAAAAAAATTAAAATTTTTGATTGAAAAAATCATGATTTTTTTTTTAAAAAATCATAAATTTTTGATTTAAATCGCATTTTTTTATGATCTTTCATTCTCTAAGTGTCAGAAGTCTGCAGTTTGTATAGACTTGCCTTTTTGTATGTAAATGCAAAGAAGATAATAGAATAAGATATGAATTTTAGAATATTATAATTAAGTTATTAAATTCCATTAATGTTAGCATTAATATAATTCAATCGGTATTTCTATTGCTTTTTTTTTTTAAAGAATAACAAGTGAATATAAGTTTGAAAATAGAAACAAGTTTCAATTTATGGTATTTTTTTTATCCAAATAAATTTACTTGAACCAAATTATAAACATGTAATAATCAATTTTAAAAATGTCTATATTGCTTGAATTAAAAATATAAAGCGAATTAATAAAAAAATAAATCTACGATAGATCAAAATAATATTGAATGCTCCAAATCACACGTGGCCCTGTTTCTTCCGTTTATCTTTCTCCTCACCGATGCTGCTAACGCATGCGCAAAACACGGAAGAAAGAAAACCTCTGACGATCGGGAACGAAGAGAGAGCCCGAAATAACGAATCATCAGGCCGCGTCGTCGATTGACAATGACGTCATGAACCAACCCCGCTACCTCCCCTATTTCTCTCCTTCAGCGTCGATGTAACGCATGCGCAAAACAAAATTTAACTTCGCCTTCCTCACGCGCGCTTGCTTCCTTTTTTTACGGAGATCGGCTGCGAATTGACCCTAGGCTGCGACGGGTGGTGCACGTCATGAACCCACCCCGCTTCCTCCCCTATTTCTCTCCTTCAGCGACTCTCCATGTGACGCATGCGCGAAACAAGATTTAACTTTGCCTTCCTCAGGATCGCGCGCTAGCTTTATTTAATTTTTTTTTTTAACGGAGATCTCGCACGCTAGTTTTTTTTTTTTAACGGAGATCGGCTGCGGCGGATGGTGGTCCGGCGGACCACTGTTTATTATTTTATGCTGGTCCGACTCCGATTTTAGTGGTCACGGACCAACGGACCACCGTTAATTTCGAGCCCTGTGATCTATTTTTAGCATTGTTGGATGGTTCAAACTAATTTTATCCAACGTCCTTGTCACAATCAGTTTCGACCAGTTAAAAATGCATTCCTACATTTTCCAATGAAAAAATAGAAATGAATAAACTGGAAAAAAAAGGGAAACCTTAGCAGGTGAAGGACATTATAGAAATTATATTGTGGCTTTGATAACTTCTGTTCCCTTAAATTATTGTGGTTTATTTTTTCCTGTGGTTTTCATAGCTAGAATTTCGTGGTTTTTGTGTCTAGAAGCATTTAGATTGCTGAATATTTTTCTAGCTTTTTTACTTCTCAATATGTGTTACAACTAATGAAATAAAACTTTGAATTCAGTCATTGCTAAAGATAGATGCCAGATGTTGGTAAATGTGATTTTCAAGTTATAATAGAAATCTGGCATATTGCTGATTTTCAATAGAAATTTAATAAAAATGGGAAGCAAAATCACAAGTGAATTAAAATTTATCACTCTCAACTTTTCATAGGAATTGTAATGACGTTAACAGCAACAATTTATTGATTGATAATAGATAATTATTCTAATCCTTAAAATTCTATGGTTTAATAGCTTTATAAGCACATTATTCTTTTTTTTTTCATAATTTTTATATTATTTACTTTTTAAAATTACTTTTTTCAATTTCTCTTTATATAATTTAGCCTGACCGCACGTTTGATATATCTTTTGAAAATCCTCCTATCAGTTACTTTGTAAAACAAGCAGCTGGCATTGAAAAAGGCTCTATGCAACCAGGTAATGTATTAGTGTTTTAATGATGGATTTTAATGATAATTGTTGTGCTGATATATTCATACTTTTTAATGATTATTGTCATCCAGGGTTACTCAATTGGGTGGGCTGAAAGTTTTTTTTTAAAAGCTATAAAGTTAAGCCAAAGTTCTTATTTTCAATCACAATCAAGCGGAAAAGATGCCTCATGGAAGAAGAAAAAGGTTTAAAATGAATTAATATCTTCTAGTCGTTCATTGCACATAATATTTATAAAAACCAACAAAATTCAACATTTTTCTTAAATTTTTTTATACCTCTTGCTCTTAAATTTATATAATCGACATTCTATATATTCTTGTGCTTATTTTATGTTTTAAAATAGTGAAATGAGTTAAAATATCATTATTATTTCAAAGGATAATGATAAAGGTGTGATTAAAAACTCAAAATAACCAAATTGTTTCATGTTTCTTGCTTTATACTGTAGTGACTGACCAATTGCCACATAATTAATCAAAGAAGATAATTTTTAGTGAGGGCTTTGAATGTCTTGAGAAATTTCTTTTCAGGGGCAATTATCAAAATAATAAGGATGTTTTTTTTCAAGAAGTAATTAAATTCTCAATTCAATACAATGAGTAAATGCTTCAATTTTTCTAAAAAAAAGCCAGGACATTGGAGGTTGCGGGACACTTTACATAGCAACAAAACAAATATTAAATAGTTACCTGGTCATTGCTAAACCTTGAATAAAATCGATGATGTAAGTTAACCCTAAAAGCATTGTTTGAGATTATATTTAAAAGGATTTGTAGGGTCTTCAGTTTAAAATATACAGAGTAAGGTGCTTTAAGTTATGAAACAGATAAATTTATGATATAACTATCTTAAATGTTAGCAAAGGTTGTGAATATTAATAATATAATATTAATAATATAATATTAATAATATAATATAATAAAATAGTATTTAGACATGAATTCTAAAATTTCATTGAAATATGCTCTTGATGGTATGAAAGCTAACAATCAAACTCAAAGTATAGCAATTTCAGGGCAATAAACATGGTGTTCAGTACTGGCTGCCTTAACTGTATATTTTTAGATTTGTTGTCCAAAATGAAGTAATAAAATGTAATCTGTATCAGTGTTCGAAATTACCATACAAAATGGTTTTAATTGATCCAGTGGTTTAAGCCATGTTTTATGATGGCAAGTGAAAGTAAAAATTCGTATTAGGTTTGATTGGTAATTTATATCTATAATTTCTTTATTTTATTTAGTAATTTTTAAAAGACATGTTTTATATATTTTTTCATCTTTTAAAGCTAAACCTTAATGAGTATCACTGTGATCTATTGTGCAATTGAAAACACAAATTAATTGCATTGATTTGCATTTTTGTTGTTTTTTTAATTGCATGACAGTGTGCATGGAGTTCAGTATTGGCTGCCTTTAATGTATATTTTTAGGTTCCTTGTCCAAAATGAAGTAAAAAAATTTATACATATCTAACTTATTAAGTGATATGCTCACGAGCAAAGAACGAAACATCAAAATTCCATGTATCACTATGAAGGAAGGCAGAACTAAAAACATCAAAACCTGTTTGTTTCAGACTTGGAATTGTAATTTAATAATTTTTAAGCAGTTTTCCATTCAGTTAAGTAAATGCTAAAACTGAATTCAGTGAAAGTACACTAAAAAATCTGTTTTTAATATCTGGAACGTTTTTACAAAAATAATTTAAAGCAAGAGGATTGATGCTGAAGAGAAAAGTACCAGAGAACAGTAAAATCATCACTAAATTTAAAGTTAAATTTAAATTCACAAATCCCAATTTTTTTTTATGTCCTAAAATTTTCTTAACTTAGATTTGAAATATCTCGAAATTCAAAATAATGGCGTATATTGCAGATGATACAGCATTTTATCCTAGTCACTATGTAAATAAAAAAACTATTATAGGGTGCAAAATTTCTATTTGTCATTGATGACTGAATATTTAGAGCTAACGAGTGAGTGTTGTCTCATAAAACTTTATATTTTAAATCATAACATTCATATTTTCCCCCAAAATAGTTTTTACTTGCAAATTCTCGGGAAAATATAACGCAACTTTGTGAAACTTTTGAGACTGCAGTATTCGTTATTCACCAGGATGATTTACTCAGAATTTCATAAATAGAACCCCTAATATATTTTCCCTACCAAATAGACCCCCTAACAAGTTTAATGCCAAGAGGCAGCAGTATATAGACAGGAAGTGTTAAAAGTATAAAAATATTTCTAATATTTTTCTCATTTTTATGATATGTAGGTGATATTTGAATCATTGAAACCTTATGTCTAGCTAATGTTAAGTAAATATTATTATTGTGCATTAAGTATGTTTAAATTTTTCTGCATATTTTTTTTATGGTTTTGGTCACCAAAAAGTGAAAATAGTGGTTAGCAAAAATTTTACTTTTGCTAGCACCTTTAGAATTGAATTTTCATGCCCTGACTTATTATGTAATTTGTAAAAGTTTTTTTAAAAAATATTGTCTTGATAAAATTGGCATGACTTTAATGATGGTACACCTACAATAGGCTAGATTTAATGTATGTGTATTTTAATGTATTATTTGAACTTATATTAACTTTAAAAAAAAAGCAAGTTAGAGGTATCATGAACTGTTTTGTTAGTTTTAATTCTTATGAAAGTATGGCATTGTTTTGCAAAAATTGTAGTAATTTTGGATTTTGAGTAAATAAATGCTTATGATACTTTTGCACACTCACAATCTAAGGACCTTACATTCAGGCTTAGATAAAATGAAAAACTTTCTGCAAACAGAAAATTTTAGTTATAAAACTTACTTCAAACATTACGACCTAGAATTAGGACGAAATTTATCTGAATATCTTTGATATATTTTTTAATGTATTATAATTTTTATGAAATCATATTGATTACTATACATACCAGCATTTGTTTCTTTAAATGTAGCAGTTTTTTAAAGATATAAAACTAGTTGTTGTTGTATCCTAATTTTCTAAAATTGATGGTGGGATAGAATATGGAAATTCTGACCTTGGTGGCTTCTTTTTTTATAAAATAATGAGTAGTACAGTATACAATGAGTGGTACAGTTTACACTCTATCTCAAAATTAAAGGGATGCTGAAAAAATTTTGAGGTAGCTAGTTTTCGAGATGATTCAAAACTAAAGATGTTCTAAAAAGTAAAAAAAATATTTTCTAAATTATTACTCTAAAAAGTAGAGTCAGGAAACATAAGAATAACTAATAATAAATATGTATTTAATGATAGTTGACTATAAGTCTGAGTACAAAAATTATAATTTTATGTTTAAAAGTGAGAACAAGAATAATTATGCATTAACCTGGAAAGAATTGGTTTACAATAAATTTAGGGGAGAGTCGGGTAGCCCTGCCCACTTAAGAAGTATTGCTTATATTTCTGTATAATATTGAGTAATAATCAATATTTTTGTATGTTTCTATTGTTTTATCATCTAATTAAATAATGCAAAAAGAATAAACCAAAAAAGAATAGTTTAACTTAAAAAAATAGAAATTTAAAAAATTTGACTACTGTATTCAACATATTTTCAAAACTATTGTTTACCATGTTACTGCACAAATACTTGAAACTTTGAAAATAATATTTTTTTAATATAACTATTAATGTCCGATGGCCCATTGACTTGAAAAAATATTCTATGCATATGAAATTGACAGTGGGTGGGGGTACCTGACACTCCCCTACATTGCGATTTTTTTTGAAAAAAATTATTTTCTATTTCGAAAAAAATTTGACATAAGGTTTTGAGAAGAAACCCATTGACATAGTTATTCAAAATAACATTATGTGGATATATAGTGCCCAGAGAAAAATCACAAGGTTTTCAAGGTATCAAAGTTCGAGATGCCGAGTTTATACTGTATTAAAAAATTTCCCTTGAACTGTGTTTGCATGTTCATGACAATTATGCATATCTGCTCACATTAAAATGCCTGTTTATGTTTGGATGACATTGGTCGTTATTTCAGTTGTCAACTGCATAAGTAAAAAGAAATGAAAGTTTAATTTTTTTATGCAAATATACGAAAAAAAGCTTCTGTTTAGCTAGATGTTAGCATCCTAAATTTTCGTTTTTAGAATTTTACTAATAGTAAATTTCCTTTTAACTAGTTTTTTAATCAATCAGTTTTTATCACTCAGTTTTCTCTGATTATTCAGTTGAATAATTTTTTAAAGTGTTCAAAAGCTTGTTGTTTCGGCCAATGGGACACATCTCATGTTTAAATTGACCATAGAAGGCTTATTATATTTATTATGTTTTTTAAAGCTGCAGAAAGCAGCTACTCTCTGGCAAACTAACACAACATGTATTTGTGGGTATTATAAAAAAAAAATTAAACACTGTTAAATCTGACACAAATGGAATGTGCATTATTGTAAAACAGTGGGTGGATGTGGGATTAATAACCAGAGCCTGGCTCCACCAGGCTGTAGAACTTTTTCAAATAGAGTTGTTAAACTAGCTAAAATGCTTTTATAATTTTACTCATTTAAATACTTCTTACATTTCCTAGGTCCTAAAGATGTGGCTGGTAAAATAACATTCAAACATGTTTATGAAATAGCAAAAATTAAAAGTCAAGATCCTCAGTTTGAGTGTGTTCCTCTTAAAGAAGTTTGTCAGAAAGTAATTGATGAAGCAAGAACATGTGGAGTTGAAACGGTGCGTTCCTTGACTGTTGAAGAATATACCAAATTTATAGAAGATAGGAAAGTAGTTTTGGAAGAACAAGCAACAGAATTAGATGAAAAACGTAAAGCTAAAATCCTTAGACAAGCTAAAGCCGTATGAACACTGTTAAAAAGTTTTGAAATTGTGTTACGTAGTTATTTTTTGTTGTTATAAACAAAATAAAATGTTTTTTTCTCCCACTGAATTTTTGATTCTCATTTTTCTTTTTTGTGCATTCAGGCGTATAATGCCTTTTGCATATTTCTCCATCTAATTCGGCCCTTAGCAATAAACCTGGTCTGTTCCCATCTAGAAATCTCTATGATCTGTAACTCTTTTATGTTAAAGATAAGTATAATATGTTGTAAATTAAGTTTGGGTCTTCTTTTAGTTCTTTTTCCTTCTGGGGCTCACGAAAAAGCAACAGATATATTTTTCTTTGGCCATTCTAATTATGTGACCCATCTAGTTCCTTCACTAGGTAACTATTTACTCTTCTGTTATTTTTTTTTTTTTAATTTCCTTTATTATTTTGTATGGCATTAAACCTTTCAGAACAAAAGTTCTGAAAGATTTTAAATTTTTGTTTTTCTATTTTTGTCTGCTAATAATACAGTAGTTAAAACTGCTCTGACAATTGCTTTGTAAACTACTACTTTTTCTTTTAAACTTTTGATTCTAAGTTTGTGTTTTTTCAATGTATTGAGTTAATAGCAGTAAAGCTCAATTGAGCATTATTTTTCTCTATTTGATAGAAAATTGCAGATTTTATTTATAACTTTTATTAACAGATGTTTATTGGTTTGTATGTTTACTTATCTAATTTTTAAATATATTTAAAGAGCTGAGTGGATGAACTAGGTACAGGACATTTTTACATTTTCAGAGTGTCTATAGTTGAGGTCAGAAGAAAAACGGTGGTATTCGAATTATTTTATTATGGATTTATTAGAAGGTGGCGCTAATCAATTATTTGCCTTATTGTGGGGCTAATTAATTATTAGCCTTGTTTTATTTACCGTCACATAATTTGGAAGGAAAGAAATCATGTAAATCATTCTGAATCGAGCTGTGAAAATGTAGAATGTAATAAATCTGAAATCAATTTATTACTAAGAGCATGATTTATTAGAAGTAGGAAAAGATGGGGTAATAACAAGTAGCCAAGATTCAAAGGCCTGTTGAAGCCAAACTGTTCGGCTTAGAAACTGTCAGATTTAACCAAAATATTCATTGTTTACCTGCATACAGTATATCATGCCAAAAAGTCATAGATGTAATACTTTTTCATAAAGGATTTTTTTTCTAGAAAAAGTCAAATTACCTGATCTTACCCCGCTGGTGGGTAAAACCGTTTATACATGTTTACTCTATGGAAAATTATGAAACACTAGAATTTCAGTAAAGAAGCAGCAGACATTTCTATTTTTTGATAATTTAAGTAAGTTATAGATGTAATGTAGTCGAAGCGGAACTCAAAAGGAAGAGACAATTGTGTCCACAGCCCTGAAATTCCTAAGGACCTAATCGAAATTCATGACTAAAATATAGTGTTTATTAATGTTTATTTTTAATAAGGAAATGGCAGAAAATCTCTTTATATCTATAAAAAACTAAAAGTTCTTATAAAGGATCTTCAAAAATTCTGCAAAATAAGTTTTTTTTCTTCCGTGCTTTGGAAAGAGGTCCATTAAATCTTTTTCTTCCGATGCACTGCATCTTTCGTGAGCCCAACTTAAACACAAATCAAGGTGAGGGGGCATACTCTCTCTTACCATCACCTACATCAGAAAGCCTCCACACGGTTTCTTATAAGTGGTCTGCGCAGATTATTAAAAAAGCGTACCACTTGTGCGCATGAACACAAATTCTATTTTAAAAGTACTTGAGAGAAATTTAACCTATATTTGAGAATTGAATCTGTAGTGGTTGGCAAGTCAATAAAACAAACCAATTATATTCATAAATTAAACAAATTTTTAGACATGTATTTGCTATCACTTTCTAATTTCATATTTAATGGTTCTTTCACTAATTGATTTTACCCTATTAGTGGTCTGATCGGACTACCTACAAAAAGCCGTGTGGAGGCTTTCAGTTATAGGAGGCGTTGGTCTTACCACCCTGGTAGTGGTTATCGAAATAATCAGGGCTACTATTGGGCTAAATTTTGAGTAAATGCTAAATAAGCTGTACTCTAAATAATTTTTATACTTGTGATGACCAATAAATAAGAAAAGCTTGAAGAACATTTGAGAGTTGACATAATAAAACAAACTTATCTGCGCAGATGCCGTGAAGTAATCAGCAACATTAGGCCAATATGATAGTTTCTTCTTGACCAGTAGAATGAAATTCAGAGTTGGTTCGCTAGAAATCAGAGAGATTAATTTCACCAAAATCGAGGTGCCGATTTTACTCCACTCTTCCCTATATCTGATTCTGAAATACGTGAAAGTATTTTACTACTATCAGATTTAATTTTTGATAAAACTGCAGAAATTGCTTTATTGATGCTTCAAATATCTCATTCTTTTGACTATCTGTATAACTTTTCTTCGTTTTTTATTTTGAATTTGCTGAAAAATGGAACTTAAATCTGCATAGCACAAAATCTGCTGTGGTAGCATAGCACCAAAAAATATTTACTTAATTTAAGTGCAAGTGCTTGAACAATTTTTTAGATGAAAATAAAATGAAATTTGTCTCCTCTACCGGGAATGGATTAAAGTGATTCTGAAGTACTAGAGGGTTAAGTAATCAACAGGATCAAAATATGAAGCACTTAAGAGCGGCTATACCTAAAATGACTGATGATTTGGAAAAACTGAGATAAACGGAAAAAATAGAAGATCAACTAAAAAAGCCAAAATTTTTTAAATCAAGCCATAAAATTAGTTGCAAGGTTCGTTTATAGACGGCGCAGCTAATTGAGAAAATTTTTGTATCAACAATGAGGTGTCTGAAAACAAAATTAACTAACAACCTGGCAAATACTAATGTTGGAATTGTCTAACATGCTATAGAAAACAATGATTTATAGATTTTTCTAGTCATTATTTGATGTTGACGAACTTGGAATCTAATTTTCGAATAGTCATGATTTCGTTCGATTCTGTTCATTTCTTTTTTTCGTTGATGGATTTTTTAAATCATTTACTTTTTCAAAAATTACTTACAAACACATTAAATCGAGGAATGCCACTGGCATATAACATTTTTTACAAAAGTAAAACTAAGACATCCTTAGACTTCAGACAGTTCTAGGCATAAGAATATTAAAAATGATACAAACAAATCTTGTGAAATCTTTCTTTATTTCTCAAAAAATTGATATAACTGTACATCATAGATTCATTTATTTGCATACCTGTAAAATTTCGTATTTTTTTTCTCTTTAGAATTAAGAATATTTTTCTACAAAACGTTTAATATATGGTGAATTTATATGATACAAGCCAGCTAGTGAATAAATATTAAACTTAGGTATAAAAAAACATCAGCTTACATATTATGTGATATAAATTAATATTCTTAGGTGTGAAACAAAATGTAGCATTAAGTAGAGGTAAAATAATAAGGACCGCGTACAAAATTGTTATTTGTTTTCAATGGGAATCATGTGAACGCCTTCAATGGCTGGTAAAGGTGCTTCGACAGTCAGAACTCCGTCAGTAGAAAGGGACGATTTGATCATTTCAGGATTTGTGCCTTTTGGGAGCAGAAATTCTCTGTTGTATTCTCTGTATACAGATTTGGTCTCAGATTTTTCTTCATGTTTAGCCTGAACCTGAAAAAGAAATGTAGAATTGAAACATTTCGTGTCAAATAATCTCTAAATGCTGGTACAAATCAGAGTACTAAAGCGAATAATCAAGATCATCGAGAATTACCAATGATATAACGGGAATAAAAACAGGTGTTGTCGTTAATGTTCTACAATGGAATATCTAAAAAAGCCGACATGAGACATATATATATACTCACATGAGAATGGATGTCGGTGCTTCTGTTTCTGTTCTTCTAAGGCAGTGTTTCCCAAAGTGTGGTACGCGTACCCCCAGGGGTACGGGAACAGTTTAGCGGGGGTACGTTTCTTATGCGAAATATCTTACAACAAACGAAAATTTCAATTTTTTTTTTAAAACAAAGCTAGCCATGAAAATTTATGATTACGTATTTTCTATTGACTATTTTTTGCAGAGTTAACAGTTAATTAATGGTATCATCAGCCAGTTGTGATTTTTAATTTTCGTGCAATTTTTTATAGTAAATAAAAATACATTCATTTTTTAATTATTGGTACGCAGCGTTACGAAAAATTTAGAAAGGGTACGCAAAAGTCATAAGTATGGGAAACACTGTTCTATTGTATATCATAAGAGTTCTCGCTATGCGACACGTAGGCACAACTTGCACTGTCCTGCGGATTGCTCAGGAGAGGACATCGGACATCTTGTCTTGAGATCTTAGGTGTTTCTTTAATTTCGTTTTCTTAGATTTCAAAGGAAAATAATTTAGTAATTGAGTCATTTATTAACTAAAAAAAAAGTTAAATTATGATTTTTTTTTTTTTGTAATTGGTTGTATTTGCCAAATAAAATGAACGAGTTTCCAACTTTTTACGAGGCCACCATCGTTCTGACAAATGCTCTATGGCTTGGAGTTAGCAGGCTTGAATCTCATCTAAACTCAGGGTGATGTCTTTCTGGTTGATGTGTTTGTTATCTGTTCTTTAACATAAATGGGCTTATTAGCCGTACTTTGTCATGCACAAGCTTGTGAGAGTACTTTGCAAGCTCACAAGCATGCATATATCGGTATAAGAAGAATCATATAATCACGTTTTCACCCCCGATTTGCGGTGGTAAACTTACTCATCGTACCTCCCTAAAAAATGGGGATTTTAAATTAATTTTGTCTAATGACCCAAGTAAGTCTATTTTCTTTAATTTAACTCAATCTCAAAATTATTATTTTAATATAACTAAAAATAAATATTCCGTTAAAAATTTAACTTAAACAAGTTTGTGTTCTTCCTAGGAATACGGTTAAAAAATCGGTAAACATTATAAACTTAAATATAATAGAACGATTTAAGTTCAATGCAAACATTTGTAATAATTTAATATCAAGTAAAAGAAATAAGAAAACTTTTTATGACCCATACTTTGAGGAGAGTTTGATTGAAAAACTCTGAATTTGAACTTGTTCACAATATTTTCCAACATTGTAAAAATCTGGATTGAGAAATAAAGTAATAAAAATAGAAAACTCGTAAATAAGTCACGGCTATTATTTTAAAAGGTGAGATATGTGGCATTGATTTCCATGCGGAGGTTTTTATAACTCACGATATTTCATGCGATTTTTTTCAGATTGCATCGTGAGTGAAACATTCGTACTAAATGACTTTTTCAAGCTTAAGGAAAGAAACATAAATCCGATGTTGGCAACAGAATTTGTTTTCAGTTTTTATATATAAGTTTCACATGTTGATACATTTAAGAAAATGTTTTTTTTTTACGTTGCTTTCACAAGATGCTAAACGATTTTACAAAGTGGTAGAAAATTAAAAGCTATCCGCGCGCAGATTTTTATTTTAAATTGCTAACTGTTTAAAAGCACCCATCACGTCAACGCCTCCTTTAACTGAAAGCCTCCACACGGCTTTTTCTAGGCAGTCCGATCAGACCACTGTTAAGGATATCCACTTTCCGAACGAGTCATTTAATACAAAATCTAGTTAAAATAAGAAAGTGGTAGCAAATATATGACTAAAAATTCGTTTTATTTATGAATATTATTAGTTTGCCTTATTCACTTGTCAACCACTACAGATTCAATTCTCAAATATATATGATAAATTTCTCTCAATTAATTTCATAAAAGTTTTTGGGTTCATGCGTACAACTGGTTCACTTTTTCAATAGTCTGCGCGGACTACTTATAAAAGAGCGTGTGGAGGCTTTTTGATGTAGGAGGTGATGCCCCAACACGTGATACGTCTGCGTAATCACGTGATGGGTGATTAAGCAGAGATGCCAACTATCTAGTGGTAACAAAATTTATGTTTCAATATATGATTCTTGATTTAATAAATTTATATTAATTTTTCCTTACCACAATTGATAAAAAAATCAAACGAAAATACAAAATAAATTAAAACGAGTTAGGTCGTGCTGAAGCTTTTAAAGTGCTCGCAAAATTTCACAAGTTTTGCTAAGTTTTAGTTAATAACTCTCTGCATTCCATAGAATATCCATTTTGTGCAAAGCGAAGCAGTTAGCATCCGTGATAGTAAGCAATTCCTGAACAGTTTTAACTTCCATATTTAACTCAGAGGTGTCAACTTCAGCGTTTTGGCGAAAGATTTTTAGTTGTTCGAATAAAATATATGCCCTAAAATTTGTTTTTAAACCTTAAAAATGTGATTTCAAAATATTTTGAACATCACTATAGATAAATAATTAAAAAACGCAAGAGAATATTTAAAAGTCTTACTACATAATTTGTTGAGTGTTAACCAAATTAAAATTGCTAATATAGGTTGATCTTTCACTTAAAATTTTAAAAAAAAAATGCTTCAATGAAATTGGAACACTGGGGAAGATAGTTTAAGATTTAACATTCTTCTTTCTGTTGACTACTATTTTTGACATAAATCTTGATATTCATCTAAGTTGTAAATTTCTAAAATATAAATATTTACAGCTTAAATATTTGCAATTTTAATACGAAAGGTGAGTTCATTTCAGATTTAAGAAAGCGAAAAAGCGTAAATCAGTCATTTAAAAATAGCAACGAAACTAACAACACACTAGTCTAATGAATCAATCGGAAAAGTCCCTTAGTCAATGTGTTAATGTATAACAGCTGTACTCACTTCCTGCAATGAAATTAATAATTACTACTTTTTACCTTTTCACAATTTTTTATTTTAAGGATGCAATGAACAGAGAAAGATTAACATTAAAATCTCTAAATCATTTTAATACATTGCCTGGGAGAAATTTAAAAAAAAAAAATATTCAAAATTAAATAAAGATTAAAAAATAATGAGCGAAAAATTTATAAATAAATAGTAATAATCAACTAGCGGTATTCGTTCATCCAATTCTATCACAAATAAAATTAATATGGTGGCGTATGGTGACGAGTAATGTGACGTAACTACCACTAAAAATATTAAATACCATTTTACTGTAATATAAAACACGTCATCTTAATTTAACCAGTGTTATATTTTGATGATTAAAAGTTGACATTGTCAATGATTTATTCTGGATACTCAAGTTACTCTGAGAAAGGCAAGAGATGTAAAAAAGAACTGGAAATATTTTGAAACGCTGTGCTTTTTTGTTGACTTCCCAAAGAGTTAATCAGTTAAAAGTATAGCCAATTATTTAGAGGCCTCTATTTACTTTCGTCATCAGTTCACGCTGAGCAGAGTATAGTACTGGTATTTTATTGTGAAATAAAAATTTTCACATTTTATATTTAAAAAGAAATATTAAACATTACTAGTTTGTAATTCATAATATTATTATAGTTTTTTTTTAAAGTGGTAGAAAAAATTATTTAAATATGGACATTCATTTGTAAAAATTGGAGACAATTACATTTGAATAGGACATTGATTAAAATATAATGAACCTGATATTATTAACTTTATTAAACGACAAAGAATAAAATGGGCAGGTCACGTTATCAGAATGGACGAAGACCGTACCACAAAAAGAATTTTCAATGCCAGACCAGTTGGCAGGCCGAAAAAGAGGCAGGCCGAATTTGAGATGGATAGATGGCCTAGAGAAAGACCTTTTGGTCTTAAAAACTAAAAATTGGAAAAAAAAAGAAAAAAAAAAAAAGGTTAGCCTGGAAAAAAACTTCTTGAGAAGGCCAAGACCCAACCTGGGCTGTCGAGCCATTGATGATGATGATTGATTAAGTCTCTATATTGGTAAATAACCATTTAATTCAAAGGCAGGCTATAATTTTTGCCTTGACACCATGCTTGCATAGGAGGATAAAATTAAGCTGGTAAATAAAATATTAAATGATTTATAATTAACATTATTTTAAATAGCATTTTAAAGTATTCGGAGGGTAAAAGCTTAAATGGCTTAATTATTGCTAAAAATCGTTCTCAAATATTTACCTGCAATTTATTGTCGACTGTCTTTACGACAATTTCTTCAGGTTGGTATTGGCTTACATCGAATCTCAATCGCAGTTTCTTTCCATCATCGCAGTCTTGGATTAAAGGGGAGCTCAATCCATCCAGCCAGGTTCGAACTTCTGATTTGTGTGTGGTTGCACCATCTGTACCAGTAGTAGCTGAGTGACTTTGAAGGCGAGGTGTTTCTCGATCCATTAATTGTGATCTAAATCGGTTCATTTCTTCTTCCATTACTCTCATCTCTTGATCGAATTTTTCTCTGATGGAACTGAATTCTCGATCAATTACACTGAAATCTGATCGCAGAAGTGGGAGACGACGTTCAAAAGGCATTTTTAAGGTTCAAAAGTTATGAAGTAATTCTGTAAAAGATAAATAGCTTATTAGTTTTTCTTTCATTCAAAAAGTTTCCTCATTTAACTTGCAACAAAATAAATAAATAAATAAATAAATAAATAAATAAATACACCTCTCTGTACACACGGTCAGAAAGTTTAGAAAGTATTGAACCATAATACCATTTAAATTTAGCTAGCACCCGCAAAAAGCAGAATACTCTCTCTGTGCACTGTGAGAAAGTTTAGAGAGTATTGAACCATAATATCATTCAAATTTAACTTACAATCGCTGAAAGTGTAATACTCTCTCTGTGCACTGCGAGAAAGTTTAGAGAGTATTGAACCATAATATCATTCAAATTTAACTTACAATCGCTGAAAGCGTAATACTCTCTCTGTGCACTGCGAGAAAGTTTAGAGAGTATTGAACCATAATATCATTCAAATTTAACTTACAATCGCTGAAAGCGTAATACTCTTTCTGTACATTGTGAGAAAGTCTAGTGAATGTTGCACTATAATATCATTCAAATTTAACTTACAAACGCAAAAAGCCTAATACTCTCTCTATGCACTGCTAGAAAGTTTAGAGAGTATTGAACCATTATGTCATTCAAATTTAGCTTGCATTCTCTAAAAGCAGAATACTCTTTTTGTATACCGTGAGAAGTTTTACAGAATGTTGAGCCATAATATGGTGTTGAGAGGAATCATATTATTGTTCTTTTTAAATTTGAATTAGGGGTACTATGGTTCCACTTGAATGGAAATACGATTTAATTTAACACCCTAATAAGATTGCGGTAGTAATGTGTACCAATATTATGGTTCAACGTTCAACCGAATAATCTGATAGTGCAAGAAAATGATTCCCAGACACGAAACTTCGTTATACATTATAGAAATAAAAAAATCTATAAAAAATTCCGATTAGAAGATCACAATTTTTGAAACAGTTGTTGAATTTCACGTCTTTTATTTTACGTAAAACATATGAAAGAATCGTTTAATTATAACGTATTTTAAATAAACAGCGGCGTGAATTGCGTAAAATATTTAAAATAGACATTCATTTTTCCATTATAGCTTATGCAATTTTTTGTATTATCTAACAATTTATAGATAAATATAGCATGCTAGATATAAATCTTTATACTTTAGTTGTAAAGGAGTTCAAAATACAGGGGTTGAGCGAAATAGTGGAAACATTCTATACAAGTTCTGAACAATAAATTTTTCTTTTAGCACCAAATGTTTTGGGAAAACAGTTGGCGCAATTTGAAAAATCATGCTCGAAGCTTTTAAAAATGATGACATTTATACTCATGCAATAAATATAATTCCTGAGACTTTTTCTTAATTAGTTATTCTTGTAATTCTTTTTTTGTCGTGCAAAACTAAATGACATTCATTTATGGAACTATCTTGTTTCTGCTACATAAATACTGATAAAGAAATCTTGAGCTACCACTTTTTATCTTTTCGAAAAAAAAAAAAAAAAAAAAAAAGGGAATCGTACCACTAAAACAGGGGGAGGGAAAAATAAAAAAAAGTGTTTAAGAAATATTTGAAGAAACAAACTGTTAAAACTAATTCCTATCAATCAAAATATAGTTGTAAATTAAAGGGAATATATACTGAAAATGCCTTAGTTAATTCCTAATATTAAAGTAAAACTAAAATATTTAAAAATTCCATGCAATTTTTTTCACCACTTTTTAAATTTTTTCGGGTTGTGGCCACCCCATAAAAAGATGCTTGCTTGGCACAAATAAGTTAACCCCTTAACTTGTGCGTTCGAGTTAATTCCAGCGCGCTAAACCGTCACCTCCTACATCAAAAAGCCTCCACACGGCCTTTTGTAAGTAGTGTCCGCGCAGACTATTTAAAAAGTGAACCAGTTGCGCGCATGAACCCAAAACCTTTTATAAAAGTAATTGAAAGAAATTCATCATATATATTTGAGAATTGAATCTGTAGTGGTGGACAAGTGAATAAGGCAAAACAATAATATTCATAAATAAAAAAAATTTTCAGTCATATATTTGCTACCACTTTCTTATTATAACTAGATTTTGTATTAAGTGACTCATTCGGAATGTTCGGAAATTTACAATGGTCTGATCAGACGACCTATTAAAAACCGTGAGGAGGCTTTCGCTAAACAGACCAAACTGTGCTCTCTCTAGGTAATTCGAGCGACGTTGTATTTTATGCTGCTATAATTTTACACACTCGAATATAATCGAGAATTGAAAATAACAATGTTACAGTTAAGAAGAAAAAAAAAATCATTTTATTGATATTTATCATTTACATAGGATTGTAAGCTATGTGACAACACTGTGCTCCTAAAAATGAGATGATTTTGTGATACGCTTTATTTGTATAGAATTAACTAACGGTGCTGAAAGAAATTTAAAAAAATTATTTTCTTGTAGAAAAAAGTTTGTAGCTACCAATTTTAAAGAGTGATAAAAATAATTATTTTAAAATCTTAATAAGTTATGCCAAAATTTTCCTTCAAGCTCTTTTTAATGAACGATTCCCTACCGTTTTATTGTAAAGAGGTGGTGGATGAATTGTACGTTCAGATTCCTGTACCATTTGCTTCTGATATATAAGCAAGGCAGCCAGCTTCTACAGTTTTCTGCTAGAATTTCGTCTAGTGGTATCTAGGTTTATGCTTTAATGCATTATTCTTCGTTTTGAAAATTTCATTTGAAATTATATTCCACGCTACTACATGAAAATAATTTATAAAATCCACTTTGTTTAACCCCTTAACTTGTGCGCTCGAGTTAATTCGAGTGCGCTAAATCATCACCTCTTACATCAAAACGCATCCACACGGTCTTTTATACGTAGTCCGCGCAGACTATTTAAAAAGTGAACCAGTTGCGCGCATGAACCCAAAACCTTTTATAAAAGTAATTGAAAGAAATTCATCATATATATTTGAGAATTGAATCTGTAGTGGTGGACAAGTGAATAAGGCAAAACAATAATATTCATAAATAAAAAAAATTTTCAGTCATATATTTGCTACCACTTTCTTATTATAACTAGATTTTGTTTTAAGTGACTCATTCGGAATGTTCGGAAATTTACAATGGTCTGATCAGACGACCTATTAAAAACCGTGTGGAGGCTTTCGCTAAACAGACCAAACTGTGCTCTCTCTAGGTAATTCGAGCGACGTTGTATTTTATGCTGCTATAATTTTACACACTCGAATATAATCGAGAATTGAAAATAACAATGTTACAGTTAAGAAGAAAAAAAAAAAATTAATTTTATTGATATTTATCATTTACATAGGATTGTAAGCTATGTGACAACACTGTGCTCCTAAAAATGAGATGATTTTGTGATACGCTTTATTTGTATAGAATTAACTAACGGTGCTGAAAGAAATTTAAAAAAATTATTTTCTTGTAGAAAAAAGTTTGTAGCTACCAATTTTAAAGAGTGATAAAAATAATTATTTTAAAATCTTAATAAGTTATGCCAAAATTTTCCTTCAAGCTCTTTTTAATGAACGATTCCCTACCGTTTTATTGTAAAGAGGTGGTGGATGAATTGTACGTTCAGATTCCTGTACCATTTGCTTCTGATATATAAGCAAGGCAGCCAGCTTCTACAGTTTTCTGCTAGAATTTCGTCTAGTGGTATCTAGGTTTATGCTTTAATGCATTATTCTTCGTTTTGAAAATTTCATTTGAAATTATATTCCACGCTACTACATGAAAATAATTTATAAAATCCACTTTGTTTAACCCCTTAACTTGTGCGCTCGAGTTAATTCGAGTGCGCTAAATCATCACCTCCTACATCAAAACGCCTCCACACGGTCTTTTATACGTAGTCCGCGCAGACTATTTAAAAAGTGAACCAGTTGTGCGCATGAACCCAAAACCTTTTATAAAAGTAGATGAGAGAAATTCATCATATATATTTGAGAATTGAATCTGTAGTGGTTGACAAGTGAATAAGGCAAACCAATAATATTCATAAATAAAAAATTTTTTTTTTGGTCATATATTTGCTACCACTTTCTTATTTTAACTAGATTTTGTATTAAATGACTCGTTCGGTAAGTGGATATCCTACTCAGTGGTCTGATCAGACTACCTATAAAAACCGTGTGGAGGCTTTCAGTTATAGGAGGCGTTGGCTAAATAGACCAAACTGTGCACGCTCAAGATAATTCGAGCGGCGTTGTATTTTATGCTGCTATAATTTTTCACACTCAAATGTAATCGAGAATTGAAAATAACAATGTGAAAGATAAGAAGGGAAAAAAAATCGTTTTATTGATATTTATCATTTACATAGAATTGTAAGCTATAACATTTATTCAAGAATAAAATATACAGAGATGCCAACTTGCTCCGGACAGCAAATATATATTTTAAAGTGGTAGTTTATCAATTGTGATTCTTGGTTTAATAAATTCAATTTAGTAGATTTTTATCCATCACTATTTCTAAATAATTCGTAGACTTATATAATTCACCACTTCATAGTTCTAATGTCATACTATACCCTTTAAAAGCAAGCAAAAATAGTCAAATATTTGCAAAATTTACTTTGCAGTTATTTACCGTTTGTTAAAATTCATTTTTTCATGTCTGGAGCAAGTGGTATCTCTGAATATAGCCTTTTTCCATGGAACGAAAGCGCAGTATATCAAAATTGTCCACCAAAAAAAAAAAGACAATGTTCTAAAGTGTGTTTTTTTTACATTAAAAAAAAAGAATTTTTTTTTTGCGGTGGTTTATTTCAAAAAATCTGTGCGTTAACACTAATGATACCAACACTTTTTAATAGATATCTATTCTACCATAGGGGGTCAAATGACCCGAAATGAATGTTTCCTACTTAAATGTATGAAATATGGATGTTAGGAAGGAAATCGAGAGAGACGGAAAAGAGTAAAAACTGGCAACAAATAAATTTCACTTTTTAGTTTTTTCCCCAGAATAATAAAAATCCATAACTACCAATTGTTTTTAACGGAAGCAATTTTTATATTGAATTGCTTCTTCGCCGGGAAAAATTCCCTTACAGTGAATTGTTATTTTCTCTTTTCCGTCCCGCTTTCAGGCCTGCTACAATATGATAAGCAATATGTATCGATAATCTTATAAAACAAAAAATGTTCTCAGGGTCAAATGACCCGATGTGGTAGACAACGGTATACGACAGGTATTACGCAACATAAACAAAAAAATAAAAATAGTATAAGAGCTGTAGATTAATTAGTAATAAAAAGTCAAATTTGCAGAAGTAATAAGATGATACGTGCATTTTCAATGCAAAAGTTCGAAATGGGTCATTTGACCTGTTATGGTATTATTAGTGTTAAGGGGTTAAACATAATACTTCAAATGCTCCCTTTCTTTTCTTCAATAGTTTTACAAACTCTGTATACTTCCTTTTATCACTAAAACTATTTAAAAAATCAGTCAAGTCAGGAACGAACAGCAAGATTCGAACTATCAGTTCAACTAATTAAAAACTATTTTACCGAACTATTCAAAAAATGCTTTGATTTATTTTGTACTTCAATAGCTGAAATAAGAATTATTTGACCTGGATTGGCTGATTATGGAAATGTTGTAGGCATTTTTAAATTTAAACGAAAAGGTATGACATACCTTAAATGTATCTAAATTTAAGCTGTTTATCTGTAAACAGTATCAAGAATATTGGAGACATTACAATTAAATAGACATTCAATTACAGAAGTCAAGGATTCAATTTAATCCGAGAGAGCATTGATTTACAAGAATCGATGAGTGTTAGGAGAGGTCAAACTGTGACAAGACGTGGGACGAACGCCTACAAAGAATTAAACAAAAGTTGAGTTTCGGCGGCACCGATCTTCCGACAGAACCGGTTCATTAAGAAACAAAGCACATTACCTTATATAGAAAACGAAAGTATTCAGCCATTTGGTCCCTTACTTAGTGGCTTTCTAAAGTTTAATTCTAGGTCTCTTGATAGTTGGGAGCTACATGTCGAACATCATACTAAATGATGCTACAAACAAATGCAATTGAATTAAATCAGCAAGTTTAATTAGGATGCCCGAGGGTAATTCGCATGTTTCGAGCATTCAATTAAGGATACAAATAAAGCTGATATGCAAATACTGAATTAAGTTCGAAGTTTGAGGTTGAATTTATGGATCGATTTCCTGCATTAAACTTAAAAGAATTTTGTTTGGAAACAGTTATAATTCTTATAAAGATCGCAGTGTCCTATTAACATTAAAAATGGTAGTAGGAAACTCAAATTTCCCCCCACTATTTTCAGATGAAACGAAATATTTTAACAACCAAAGCATGTTAACAGTTAAAGTAATTATATTTAGTTCTAAAAATTGAGAAAGGTGGTATGTTTTATTTACTAAAAAACGATAGCATATTTAAATTTTTGTAGAACGCTGCGAACACTGTATACTGTAGTATACATCATACTGAAAAAGTTACTAATGTATATTGTATACTATAACTATCAGAGCATGTTAATAGTTAAAGTAATTATATTTAGTTCTGAAATTGAGAATGGTGGAATGTTTTATTTACAGCGGAATCTAAAAATAGATAGTATATTTAAATTGTATACTACAGTATACAGAAAAAGTATAGTATTCACTGTATTGAAAAGTTACTTTAGTATATTGCATACTATACTTTTGGCAGAAAAAAAAATTCATAGCCAAGTGATTAAAAAATTTTAACGCCAACTTAGTTCTTTTCAAAAAGGATTTTCTCAATTTGCAATAAAATGAGAAGTGAAAGATCAATTATTCAATCAGTATGAATCAATTAGAAACATTTTTGCAATAGCTGCCAATTTTCCAAAAGATTTTGTTTTAATTTTTAAAGTACTAACAAAATTTTTATTTTTTCTAAATAAATCTTTAATTTCTAAATTATTTTAAACACAACTTCTTTGAACTATAGATGTAAATACAGGATAAACATGTAATATAGCTCTAATTAACCTCGTCGAGACGGGCGAGTCATATATGCATTCTCAGTGTGGCGACAATCACGGTAAAAAAGATAAAACTGGTAGCCAAAATATTTTCATAGCAGTTAATTTGTGGGCGGAGCAATAATAGTTTGCTTTATTTTTATCACCAAGACTTAGTTCAAATTAAAAATTATATAGTTACACATTTAACATACTAGGATTGGATGTGTTAGATTTAAAGTGAAAGCAAAAATAAGTCTGTCAAATTAGCTCTGCCCAAACTTAAGCTACCGCTTTTTAATTTTTACTATCCTGATTATCTTTCCATGCACCCGTCCCGAAGAGGGTTCCAGGATACCATAGGATTCCCTGGAACTTGGACAGGGTGATCACTTAAGATGATATTAGGTTGTAGATTTCAGCAATTGATCCAGACGTAAAAATTCTTAAAAGTAAAACACTATCAGAGCCAAATTTCTTTTAATTAATTTTTTACAATTTAAATTATTGTTGCGTTTGTTATTCATAGAATAGATTTTAGAAGAAAAAAAAACATTAACAACCTTACCATTCATTATTTTATGAAGATCTTTGTGTTATGATAAAATAAAGATGGAATAATAATTTTGGTAATTTGAGTAGGATAAGACTTTGACATCCTTTTTTTCTCCCCCTGCTCTTCGATGAAGAGGCTCCTTTAAGAAAATGGTTAATTCAAAGAATTTCACTAAGTGTAAAAGGTTGAAAATCCCTTTAATATATTTCAAAGCATGATTGTCAAACTAAAGCTTACTGACTTATTGCCTTAAATGAAATTTTCGTAGGGTTTTATTTGTTTACTTGAAGTAATATTATAACTAATGATTTTCTATTTAATTTTACGATTTGTAAAAAAGAAAAAAAATTATGATATCGGGGTTGTCAACTGCTCGGTTTTCTGAAAAAATTTTAATAAATTGGTAGTGATTTAAATATTTTATAACCGTCATTGAACAGCAGACCCAATTCTGAGTTTTCGACAACCAATGTTCAACTCCGTATCCTTGTAATTTTGACTCCAATTCAGAAGACAAGGGAGCTTCTGTATCAATACCCCCAGAGGTATTGATTTGTTATGGGAGCATGGAAAATTTTGTGACCAGACATATTTAACGAGCATCACTCTCCATTTACTACACGGGGAGTCTTCGACCGGCGGGGATCGAACCCATGTTCTCTTGGACAAGGGCCCAGTGCCCTACCAACCAGGCTATCCCGGCCCCTAGCGATTTAAATAGTAAAATTTGTAGAATAAGGATAATTAATAATTTCGCAGAATAAGGAAATAACAGTCCACATGTTTCAAGCGCTCAAAAACAGGCACCTATTTTCAAGACTTGCCAGAAGCGAATAAGAGGAAACAAAAGTGATTTGAAACACAAAATAAAAAGTTGCCAACAAAATTTAAAAATAAAGATGAAAAAACTACTAAAATCACAGAAGTCGAGAGAGAAAAAAATATACAAAACAAGAACTAGAAAGACACAGTGGGGAGCGGGGCAAATCAGAGTAAAATGCAAATCCTTCCGCTATGGTTGTTAGTTTTCCATAATTGTTAGTTTTGAATCCAGACGGTTCTTTTCATCAAGATAAATTATATAATTTAAAATTAAGCTTTGTTTCGAGTTTTTGACATTTAAACATTTAAGACATTTAAACTGCGTTTTAAATTTTTTTATATTTTTTTATTACCCTTAGCCAAAGCATTGTGGAGAAATTCAGTGTAACCAGCATACCGTTTCTGTTAGTTATCATAAATTCCATCTAACCATATTTATTAATAAGTTTATTTTCCTTTTACAAAACCATAATAGCATTGTTCTTTTCTAACGGGAGGATTAATAAAGATTTCGTTTGACCGATCTGCGTTGGAATTTTCTGTCTACAAATGACCTATGACAAATAACTACAAAATGGTTTTTGTTTGGAAGCGATTGTAGTGGAGAAACAATCAATCAAACTAATCCACAATTTCTATCCCAGCTGATTAGAGAAAAGTATATATCATTAAATTTGATGGATGGTTAGGAGAATTGATTTGATGAGGCCTTAGTCGAAAACTTCAGAATTGATTTAATAAAGCCTTTCGTTTTATCACTTTTACTTGGAATTCTTTAAAACATTTTCGAAATTGTTTGTCATAAGAAACATTTAAGTAAATGTAATATTTAAAGTTAAAGAAGCTATATATCATTTACTTTTAAGTTGGTGTATTGAAATCAATGTACGCTAATTTATGTTGAAAATTCGAAATCATTTAAATGTCATTCCCTTTTTGATTTAGTGCAACTTAAAATTTAACTAACTTCAAACTATAACTTCTTAAACTTTTTCTAATCGTGATATTTTTTTTTCATACAGAAAAGCTTAAAGCTCAATGTGGCATACACTTTATGCATATATATGCAGGCTTATGTGCTCAGTACTAAGAAGGCTTATAAGCCCATATCATGTTGAAGAACAGATAACACAAATTAGAGAATAACAGGATAAAGGAACATCCTGGGTTACCGCGGGATTTACTTCCAATCTAGAGAGCATTAGGCGGATCGGTGAGACTGGTTAGCCAAAGAGGGCTCCATATATAGGGTTTACCATGAACACCACCCTTTATCTATTTTAAGCGGTGGCTCATTTTTGAGCTGTGAGAAATTACTTCTCACAGTTCTTAATGAAAAAAAATATGTAAGACATGTGTAATTTAATTGGTTATATTTTAGTATTTACCATTTTAGTTTATAAAAATGTATTCCCTTGATTTAAAACAAAAATTTTAAATTTAAAATTATTAGTACATTACAGTGGGCAAAAAACATAGATTTAAATTTTTTTTTTTTACAATAAAACTCTGAAAATTGAATAACATAATTACCATCAGTATTTATCTTTTTGAAAAATGAATATGTTACCGTAATTGGAGCTTTGGCGACTGATAAGTTAGTGCACAGTAGCCTAACGCGGAAGTTACATTTTATCTATAACTCAGTTAACTAAGGTTCTTAAAATTTCTCCACCAACTAAAGACAGTACTGATTGCTTTTTCGATATTTTAAATATATTTTTTGATTATATATGTATCAAATTGGCCAAAATTATTTTAAAAACAAAAATTCTGCTACCACCTTAAATATGTGGGAAAAATCTTCGGAAAAAGCCGGAGAAGTTAGCGAAAATGGTTAAAAAATAGAAAAAGTATATGCATTAGGTGAATTATAGAAAAACTCTAGGGATTAATCCAGATTAGAAACTTTTCACATAGGTTCTTAAAATACATATTTTAATATTTTTTCGTTAAAAGTTCAAAACCACCATCGGCTAATTCTGATGCACTTATATACCTGTTTAATTATTTATATATTGTTGTATATAGTTGTGGTCAAAATCATTTTAAATTAAATTTGTAAATTAAAAATAAATAGGATGCATAAATTATGCTGCTATTTAAACACGTTGAATGCCATGCTAATTTTACATAGCTTGCCCGTCTGGCCAAACGGTAAACAACTACAAACTAAATTTGCAAATTTGACAGATTTTTCTACTTTTTGAAAAGGTTAGCATAATATTTCTGAAAATAGTGGTGAATGATATAAATCTACTAAATTGAATTTATTAAACCAAGAATCACAATTAATAAACTACCACTTGAAAATATTTATTCGCTGTCCGGAGCAAGTAGGCATCTCTTTGTATATAAAGAAAACTATTTTTGTGTGTTCTATATTGCATAAATTTTTTCAAACCATTTTAGTAACGATAATAATATCAAAAAATTACAAATTTACTCGAATTATGTGCTTCTAATAATTTTGACTTTGCCGGTGACACCCGTGGCGCTATGAACAAACCCAGTGCCGGTCACCCGTGAGCCCCATGGCATTTAACTTGTTAAATTTAAAATTTTACGCAAAATGCGTAAAAGTTTGCAAATATTTGTCCTTAGAATTACAGCATAAACAACACAACGGAAACATAAAGTAAACTTACGGTAGCCTAAATGTGAATTCACAATATTTTGTCAATTGCATTTGGCTGACGAAAGACATCACGCAAGTCGTTTTCCGTCAACCATGTGTAAGCTATCTTTGAAAAATTACTTATCTACATTTTATTGTATTAGAAGAAAAGATTTCGCTGTTGTTGGAAATAAAAATGCACGTATACAAATTTTATTCTGGAAAAAATTATCTTAAGTTGTCCGGATTTGTTATAACCAGCCTGAGGGGAATAGATTCCTTTAGAATCCCCTGGTCTTTCTTGAATATATGTAAGATGTGGGTAGGAAAGGCACTTGCTAGGTCACTGTTAATAAACATTGTATGTCATAAATATGTCGTCCCTCGGCCTAGAAGGTGATGGCCTGGTGGTACCCGTACTCACAGGATTACGTGAAATCGTCTCAGGAAGGGGAGGGGGTACACGATAAAAAAAAAGACTGGGTCACAGTACCCTTGCAACAATTTTTTTAAATAAAGGTATAATCATTCATTTTGTGTGTGCTTTACATGCCCATTTAACTTATAATCAATAATTTATCTTCAAAATATAATTAAACTGCTTAATTTTTTTAAAATTTAAAAAAGAATTGAAAAAATTAGACATTTTTAAATCCCTAAAGCTTTTTTATTTTAACATATTTTCAAAAAAGTTTTTTTTTTTTAGTGATTACAATATTCATCTTAACAATTTTGTGCATTCATTTGTTGAAATAACAATTAGACTATTTTTTATAGATTATTTTGTAAAAAAGTAACAAAAAAAGGTTAAAAATTCCTGTTAGGTATATATAACAAGCTGTAAAAATTGTAATATCTCATAAAATGCTTATTCCATGCACAGTTCAAATAAGTGTATTATACTTGAGATAAAAAGTTTACTTCAAAACTTAATTTTAAATAGAAAAAATTCCTTAGGGATTTAATTAAGATTAAAACACGAAATTATGATCTATGAGAAAATGTACTTAAAAGTTTGTCTGCTGAGCAAGTTTCTGTATTAGGGCAATCTGAAATCATTCATAACTTTTTTAAAAATGTAGATAGACAGATAATTTTTTTTCAGCGCATTTGAAATAATTTGAAGTTTTAATATAAGCAATAAAATTGTTTTCGATGTTTTGGTCATTTTTTGGGTACTGTGACCCCTTGAAAAGAGATTTACTACCTCGCCCGAAATATTATTATAAAATTATAGAAATACAAATATTCTAGGAATACAAATAATATAGGAAAACATAATTACAGGAATACAAAACTATAGGAATACAATAACCGGAATACAAATATAAATATTTTGCAAATTATAGGAAATTTATTACAAAAATGAAGGAAATAGAAGAATTGAAAAAAAGACGCAGATTCTTTTAAATTATTCCCGACATAGCACATTCATCTTTTATTTTCTCACGAACTTCTCTTTATTTATCTTTAAAATTTCCACATCAAAACTGTCCTTCTCTTTTCTTAGAAATTGGATATATTTCTCAGCCTTGCCATAAATTGCCTTACTTTTTCCATAAGCCATTCCATTTTTTTCTTTCCATCAGATAAGTTATAACCTTTCAGAAAATGTCAATCCATCGCTGAAGACTGAGATTCAGACACATCCAATAAAATTTCTCGCCAAATAAAAGACGGGGCTTCTAGTTTATTTTTGAAATGTGTTTGGGACCGGCTTCTCAAAATAACTCACGAATACTCCCCAACTGACATTTCCTGTCAGGCAGATGCTGCAACTTTTTCAGAACATGTCAAGTTCATCTACGATCCTTTTTGTTGATTGTTATCATTTTTTTTTAAAAGTTAAGGGGTCGTTTAAAGAAGTTAACTTAAGATAAGCATTTTTCGAAACCAGATGTATTCTAAACTTGGAGTCATCATCATGACAGTGTATTTAAATTAAGTGTTCATGATAGAGAAGCGAGCAAAAATTCATTCTTGTTTGCAAAACTGTTTTAAAATTAGAACTCTTCAGCACGAGGAAGTGTAAACTAAACGAATCCTAATCTGGCATTTAGCTTAATGTTATCTTTAGTTTTAAGGTTGGAACTTTAGGACGTTTATTAGAGCGTTTCATTTCTATTTTTTAAATCTGCGAAAAAGTAAATATTTTGTAGGCGCAAACTAATAATGGGAAGTTGTTAATGTACTGGATAAATTTTTTCCCCAAAATATATTGTCATCATAGATAACTTAAATCAGGTTTTAAAGCATTGTGATTTTTATTCTGTGTGAGGAGGTAAACATTTTGTTAGTACAAGTTAATAATTGAAAATTATAGATAAATTTTTTTCTAAAATCATAATGAATTAATGGAGTACTGTAATCATGTCTGCACAAGCTAATAATTAAAAATTATATATACATTTATTTTCTATCATAATGAATTAATAGAGTACTGTAATCATGCCTATCAAAGCATTATTTATTTCTGTGTGAGGAGGTAAAATTTTGTTTACATAAGCTAATAATTGGAAATTATAGAGAAATTTCTTTTCTATCATAATGAATTAATGGAGTACTGTAATCATGCCTATCAAAGCATTGTTTATTTCTTGGTGAGGAGGTAAAATTTTGTTTCATAAGCTAATAATTGAAAATTATAGATCAATTTCTTTTCTATCATAATGAATTAATGGAATAATGTAATCATGCCTATCAAAGCACTGTGATTTTTTTCTGTCTGAGGAGGTAAAATTTTATTTGTACAAGCTAATAATGGGAAATAATTAATGTATATTATAACAGATTATTTTAAATCATAATAAATTAGTGAAGGACCGTAATCACGTTTACCAAAGCATTATGATTTTTTTCCCTGTGTTGAAATAAAAATTTTGTAGGTAAAACCTAATATTAGAATGTTATTAATGTATTAAACGTGATTAATTTCGTTTCCAAAGATATTATTGTTATCGAATGCAACCAATAAATAGCACATTTTAATATGTTTGAAAAAAAAAGAAGTTATTCTTAAATTGAAAGCGTCCATCGTCATCTTGAGGTCAGGTAAATTTTTCGGAAAGATATTGATAGCAGCATGCCTATATTTAACCGTTTACCTCCCAGACTCATATTTTGCAGCAATGAGAAAAGTGCCTTTATGAAAAATGTGGAAGCAGGTTTGTATATAAACTATATTGTTATTTTATTCAATTAACAGTCAATTTGGTTAAAGAAAAAACATAGCTTGATTTTAGAATAGAATAGACATAATAGATTCTGGTTGCTAGAAATATTTTGCTTATCTAATTGTAAATGCTAAGTATGAAAGATTTTAATACCAATCTGTAACATTTTAAAAAAGAGACATATATTTTAAGATGGAACTCTGAGCGATATTCTCCTTAAAATCAAACAAAAGTAATATAGTTTTTGCAGGTAAGGCATTCAGCCTTTCTCTTCTGTTTAGATTGTAATATCACACCCATTTGTACTATTTCCTTTGAATTGATCACGATTTTTTTCGTAAATATGAACTCTTTAAAATATTTATTATTTTTTATCAACTTTAGAACAATTTTCAGATCGTTGATTTAAATTTTTAAAATCAAACAAAATATTACTGTTTTGATTTCAGAAACATGTACGTTATTAAATTAGTAGTACAATGTTCGAAAGTGTTTTTTTTTTCGAAAATTGAAACCAAATTTTTATAGCATAATGATATTTTTCATTTGAATCTGTAAATAACCGCACCAGAGGTCTGTCAATAGATTCCAACCACGTTTTAAGCTGAAAAATCTGCAGTAAAGAGGGACTGAAAAATTGATTGAACGGATTACTTTCTCATATAAGATAAGAAAAGCAAACTTAAATCATTAAATACATTTAAAAATGTTAGTTTCAATTCTGTAACCGAGCAAGCAATAAATTTGCTAATCAATATTTAAATTAATAAATGCTTCGGAAATAATGCTGCAACTCTGAAGGCAATAAATAAGTTAATTTTGAAGTTTTAATATATGACAGTGTTTCATTCTGTCTGTATCTAGTGTCCTTATAAAAAAAACGATAATTATTTTTAAAAAAATGGAAAGTGTGATAGCACCAGTGTTTTTTTTTTAATATATATAACCACTGTTGAACCAAATTCAATTCCGTAGCCTTGTAATTTCGAGCTCAGCCAAGAAGACAAGGGAACTAGTGGATGAAGCAGTGGGACAGACTAGTCTTCATTGAGAACTTTTTAATGGAACTAAGGAGAATGGAGAGGAAAACTCCCATGGTTAGCCCGACGGGAAGGGGATTCTAACTCATGATCCGAAAATACCACTGAGGATGTTATACGTCAGCACTGTGGTCGGTGCGAGCCGGGAGAATTCGTATACGAGCCTGGTCACCTCATTTAAAGGCGTATGCTGTATCTCCTGAGTCACCGAGGCTTAATATTTTATTATTAGGATTCATTTGGCAGAAACTAGACAGTTCTGCTTACTATAATATATTTAATAGAGCCGTGGTGTTTAACAGACCGCTCGTCTTCCAATGATTGGAATCGGATTAGAATCCCAGCGAAGGCTGGTTGATACGAATGCCGTAACCCGCTTGCCCCGACCACAGTGCTGTCGTATAATATCCTCAGTCGTAAAAGGATCATGGGTTAGAATCCCCTTGCCGTCAGGCTAACCGTTGGAGGTTCTTGTGGCCTTCCTCTCCATGTAACGCTAATGCGGGTTAGTTCTATCAAAAACTCCTCCGCTGAAGCAAATTTCTCTAAATACTTGATCCAGGAGTTCCCTTGTCTTCTGGATTGATTTCAAAATTTCAAGGCTAAGGAGTTGAAAATTAGTGTCGTAAACCCAAGATTGGGTCAGCTATTCAACGACGGTTATAAAATAAAACATATTTAATATTATGACTATTTAAATTTGGATCTGAATTCAAAATATGGGATTTATTTTAAGACAACCCGGTAGATAACAGAAAGAATTACTACATGGTTAAAACAAATATGTTCAACCACTTTTTCATCTAAGTCTTTCAGATATAGAGAGTTTATGTGGCTGGGCCTAAATGGGTAAGAAAAGTAATCTATAAAAGAAACTATTATCGCTTAAACTTTAAAAAATCTGAACTAAATTTTTAAAGCAATTTGTACACTGCTTGAATAAGTCAATCTAAATTCTTGCTCGTAAAATAAAATGGTAGGATGTTTTAGTGGGATAAAAAATACGATCGCTCCGCCTGTTCGTCGTTGTTTCGTTTTAAAAGTTAAATAAATTGTCGTTTCGTAAATTGAGACATTATTTTTCAGTCTGTAAGCGAAAGACAACTTTTGCTTTCATTATTTTTTATTACATTTTGGGCTTTAAAACTTCTTAACCAGTTTACAAAACTTTGGAATGATGTCAGGAATATAATCATTTATAAAAATTGGGACAGTTTATTTTTAAGTTAAATGTACTTGACAAATGGTTAAATATACTGTTTATTTTCAAAAATAAAGTAAGTTTCCACCAGATTAAAGTTTGGGAAGCAATAGTTTTTATTTATCTAGTTCTTTTTTAAACGTTTTGATTCTTGTGTCAAGAACAGCAATGTTAATGAATAATACTAAAACATTTTTAAAACAATCAAAGAACTCAGAACAGCAACTGTTATACACTTTAAAAATATTTATAAATTTTACTAAATTCTGTTATTAATTTAATATTAATCAAAAATGTTTTCCCATTATTTTAGTTATAATTTGTAATAATTATGAAACATAATAACAAAATAAATGAAAAAAAAAATAAACTGAAGTTTTTAAAAACTAACCATTGTTTTTTTTTTTTTTGTTGATATATCAGGTCGTATGTACCATGTTTTTGATGAGTTACACGAACGTGTAAATCCTGACTTTTGAGGTTAATAGAGTATTTTTGCTTAAACAGCTAAAAAGAAGAACTAGAGCAGTAACCTGATTGCAACTAAGAATATATTACAATTATGAAAAAAGAGTATCTATGAAATACAAAGTAGCATATTTCAGTTTTACTTGAGAGGATATTTTTTCTTAGCTGCTACTTTAGTTTTAAAATTCGTAACCACGAGATTTTCAAAAATCATATATAAAGGATATAATAATAATAAATACTACTTTGTATACAAATTACTTTCTATCTAAAAGCTTTTGATTCTAAAATTTAATTCCTAATGCTTAAAATTAACTTTGACTTTCATTAGGTGAAATTTTAATAAGTGGTAAAAAATACCGGTTAAAACAGAATTTTTTTTTGTGAGAGATTAAACCACATCGTTAACATTTCAAAGCATAATTGTTCACTAATCTATCTCAGGGCAAAGAACGCCTCCTATAACTGAAAGCCTCCACACGGTTTTTTTTATAGGTAGTCCGATAAAACCACAGTGAAGGGTATCCACTTTCCGAACGAGTCAGTTTATACAAAATCTAGTTGAAATAAGAAAGTGGTAGCAAATATATGACTAAAAATTTTTTTATTTATGAATATTATTGGTTTGCCTTATTCACTTGTCAACCACTACAGATTAAATTCTCAAATATATATGATGAATTTCTCTCAATTACTTTTATAAAAGGTTTTAGGTTCACTTTTTAAATAGTCTGCGCGGAGTACTTATAAATGACCGTGTGGTGGCTTTTTGATGTAGGAGATGATGTCCAGGCGCCATTTACTACACTTCTTCAGGCTCGATTCGAACTCCCGTTCTTACGAACGTGAGTCTAGCCATCACCTCCTACATCAAAAATCCTCCACACGGTCATTTATAAGTAGTCCGCGCAGACTATTTAAAAAGTGAACCAGTTGTGCGTATGAACCTAAAACCTTTTATGAAAGTAATTGAGAGAAATTTATGATATATATTTGAGAATTGAATCTGTAGTGGTTGACAAGTGAATAAGGCAAACCAATAATATTCATAAATAAAACAAATTTTTAGTCATATATTTGCTACCACTTTCTTATTTTAACTAGATTTTGTATTAAGTGACTCGTTCGAAAAGTGAATATTCTTCTCAGTGGTCAGATCGGACTACCTATAAAAAACCGTGTGGAGGCTTTCAGTAATAGGAGGCGTTGGCCTAGCGCACGTTAAATCTATCGGGTCACAAAGTGAATTAAATGTCTTTCGTACCAGTTTTTGCTTACAGTGATATTGGGCAGTCATTAACACTAATAACACCGCAACGGTTCAAATGACCCATTTTGAACTTTTGCATTGAAAATGCACGTATCATCTTATTACTTCTGCAAATTTGACTTTTTGTTACAATTAATCTACAGTTCTTATACTATTTTTATATTTTTTTTGTTTTGTTTATGTTGAGTAATACCTGTCGTATACCGTTATCTACCACATCGGGTCATTTGACCCTGAGAACATTTTTTGTTTTATAAGCTTATCGATACATATTGCTTATCGTATTGTAGCAGGCCTGAAAGCGGGACGGGAAAGAGAAAATAACAATTCACTGTAAGAAAATTTTTCACGGCGAAGAAATAATTCAATATAAAAATTGCATCCGTTAAAAACAATTGGTAGTTATGAATTTTTATTATTCTGGGAAAAAAACTAAAAAATGAAATTTATTTGTTACCAGTCTTTACTCTTTTCCGTCTCGATTTCCTTCCTAACATCCATATTTCATACATTTAAGTAGGAAACATAAATTTCGGGTCATTTGACCCCCTATGGTAGAATAGGTATCTATTAATTGTTGGTATCATCAGTGTTAAATAGCTAGATAAACGACATTGACTTGAAATGAAACGCTGCATCATTTCTCAAGCGCAACTCTTAACAGTTTCGTCTGAGATAGTGCCAGAAAAGGAGACTGATATAAAAGCATAATTAATATTGAAAATGACAACAAAAAAGAAATTGAAGAGATTTTACATAAATTTAACTCTAGAAAACGATTACATACCCGCCAATTTGTACGCTTTTCAAAGAGGTGTTTTTCTACCTGTAGGGTAAAGTCAATTAACTTAAGATTGTATGTTGGTGTTTCGTAAAAATTTAGCGAACAATGAAAAACTACTATCACAGCTAGCAAGTCTATTAAAGATATGTATAAATGATTCAAATGTAGTAGTCGTTTAAATAATTTTAATTAGTATTTATTTAATGAACTTTGAATCAAATTTACTAAATCTAGAATTGGACTTTTAAAAAAAAGAATTTTTCTACCACTAAAAAAAAATGCCCAACAAGGTTGAGCAAATTGACATATTTAGGATTGTCACGGGCGAATAAAAATGCAAACAAGATTGATTAATAAAATAAAAAAATTTATTAAAAGAGATTATAATTAACATTCTTTTAGCATATTTTTTTCAGTTTACTATTGCAAATGTATGAAAAATAAATTTTAGTTTTGAAAATGAATAATTTGAAATGTAAATTATAGTGAAAGTTGCGACTGGATAATTATAGAGATAATAATTCAAAAAAAAAATAAATAAATAAATGAGTTTCTACCACTTTTTATATTTTTAGTCACCTGTGACATCTCTGCATATCTGTAATTGTATGCAATTACTGTTCGAAAATAAAATTTTGAATCTTGCAAGGGAAACAAAACGCACTCTTGTTAAAGATATTTATACTTTATTATAGTATTTTTTTTAAATATTATTTCAAAATTCAGAAACTTTAATACTAGCCAAATTTGATTTAGAGTAATTATAATTTGCTGTAAGCATTTTTATGGGAACTAACTTGTAAAGAAAAATAAATATTCAAAATTTTTTTCTTCTCCTAATCTTTAAAAAAAGAATTCAAGAGCTACTTTAAAGGTCACATAATTACGCTGTCTTTTATTCGTACGAATAATAAAACAATACTTTCATTCATCTAATTAGCGATCTAAAACATAATTGCAAGTGAAAGTGCACTTTTACTTGCAATACATGTATTCGTACTTAGAAATTTTTTTCGTCACCAAAAAAATGTAATGACTGCTAGGTCATCGAGTCATCAAGAAACTGGCACATTTTCTGCTTATAACACCAATGAAATTAGCTTTTTTTTATAATTTTTTTTTATTTTTATAATAACGCAAAATATTTTTTAGTACATACGTTTGACCTACATCAAAAAGCCGCCACACGGTCTTTTAAAAGTAGTCCGCGCTGACTATTTAAAAAGGGAACCAGTTGTGCGCATGAACCCCAAAACCTTTTATAAAAGTAATTGAGAGAAATTTATTATATATATTTGAGAATTGAATCTGTAGTGGTTGACAAATGAATAAGGCAAACCAATAATATTCATAAATAAAACAAATTTTTGGTCATATATTTGGATCGGACTACCTATAAAAAACCGTGTTGAGGCTTTCAGTTATAGGAGGCGTAGGTTTGTTTCGGAATTTTCATCGATGCAAAGTTCGGATCGGCCAAAACGAGCATTGGAAGTTAATAACTTTGTTTCAACTTACATACCAGCAATATAAAACTCATTCTAAAGGATTGCAGTATCTTAATAAGAATGCTTGAGCCGTGTTGGCTCAAAAGATAGAGCGTTCGCCTCCCAACGAGGTGAACCGGGTTCGAATCCCAGCGATGACTAGTCGAAACGATTCCGCAGCCGCCCACAGTGCTGACGTAAAATATCCTCAGTGGTGGACGGATTTCGGGTTAGAGTCCTCTTACCGTCATCCTAACCGAGGAAGGTTTTCTTGTTTTTCCTCTCCATGTGACGCAAATGCGGCTTAGTTCCATCAAGAAGTCCTCCACGAAAGCAAAATTTCTCCCAATACTTGATCCTGGAATTCCTTTGTCTTCTGGATTGCGTTCAAAATTACAAGGTTACGGCGTTGAACATTGATTGTCGTAAACTAACTAAAACTCAAAATTGATCGTAAAAAGTCGTAAACTCAAAATTGGGTCGGTTATGAAATAAAATAAAATAAGAATGCTTTATCAATTATAGTTGCATTAAAAAAGAATCTGACATTAAACTTATTTAATTTACGCTTATTTTGAATGATACAAATTTTGCTTCGGTTAAAAAGACTAAAAGCCTCAAGCACGATTTTTTTTTAATTGCGTCATCAGTTTTGCCATGAAAATTCGTTCAAGCATTTGTTGCTAAGAAAAATTGCTGACATAGAGTTTGTTTATAAGTGTTTCTATTATCAGCTCCTGCTTGTTAAATGTTGGTAATTCGAAAATTTGCCTCTTTAAAACATAGCAGGCAACTTTTACATTTTTTGCAAAATATTTTCTCCGAGGTTTATTTATTTATTTTTTTAGAAAAAATAGTATTTTAATTAAAAAATAATAGAATTAAAAATATATCCATAAACGCGTATGAGACTGTGTTAAAAGTTTTTAAGAATATTTATAATTATATAGTAGATAAAAACATAAAAATTTGAATTAAAATTATGAAAAAAAAAGAACTTAATTGAAGACTCGCTACTCAATTTATTGTAAAATATCGTTTGAAATTTAATTTAATTTATAATGATGAATATTTTTGACATATGTTTTTAATCTTTTCCGGAACAAAAAATTTCGATTGAAAATTTTAGTCAGACATTTGTGCAACATTATATACTTCATACAAATTGAAGCTTAGGTTTCCACTGTTTGAAGAAAAGCGTTTGATAAACGTTTAAAAAGAAATAGTTTTACATTTTTACTCGTGGTCTTAATTTTTGTTGAATTAGTTTTGCCCGACTGGCAACACTGCACCAGAAAGGATTAAGTCCTAGTGAAATCGACATTAATTTAAGTAAACTTAACTGTCCAATTTGGTTTTTCTCACGAAGTTGCTTTTTCTATCACTTTTATATGTTGCGTTTTGGAAACAACAGTAGCTTCAAGTGGGTTAAACAAAATACTATTAACTGAAATGTATATTTCAATGATAAGTAACGAATAAATGAAATCCGGATGAGAAAAATTTAGAGAAAACGAGTATTGAGGGTCAGAAACAAGGCCTGTCAGTCAAACATCGGGGTCAAGAGCTTACGTTGAGCATACAAAGCGTGGTTCGAAAAATATGCAACTGATTTTTTTTTAAAGAAGAAAAAACAATGGAGCTTCTTAAGGTTGCGGGAGGGTTTTAGGATGGTAGCCAAAAAGAAGCGCCAAAAACAACACTCAAGGTTTAGAGAAAAAATAATGACACGTGTAAAGTGTCATATGAAGAAAACAGCTGTTTTCCCTATGAAATCTATAGCTATTTACCATCAGCATTTTACAAAGGGAATATGGCTGTATGGCATTCTAAACTAACATCTTTATATCTAAACATTTTTAAGAATATATTTTTTGTACGATTCCATAGCATTTCTTATTTGTTCAACAAATTGCCGATTAAAAAGCCGTTAATAAGATGTGTAGTTATTTCTCAACTCCGTGAACAAATGAAAAACTTCTTCGAATTCTATTAAAATGAAGCAATTCAACTCAAACACTTAAATCTTTCTTTTTGCTAGCTGCGCCCAGTTAAATTTTTAAATTAAATTTTTTTTTTGAATTAATTTATTTTAGCTGTTTCTTTAAAAAATTTAATGCTTGAACAAAAAAAAAAAAAAAAAAAAAAAAAAAAATTTAACACTTCATTATGATTTTAATATTTGATAAATATTTGTAGCAAATAAGCTAATCAAGCGCAATTATACTCCCTTACACAAAATGAATGAGTTGGTGATTTCTAATTCTATGAATTTAGCCAACGCCTCCTATAACTGAAAGCCTCCACACGGTTTTTTATAGATAGTCCGATAAAACCACAGTGAAGGGTATCCACTTTCCGAACGAGTCAGTTAATACAAAATCTAGTTGAAATAAGAAAGTGGTAGCAAATATATGACTAAAAATTTGTTTTATTTATGAATATTATTGGTTTGCCTTATTCACTTGTCAACCACTACAGATTCAATTCTCAAATATATATCATAAATTTCTCTCAATTACTTTTCTAAAAGGTTTTGGGTTTATGCGCACAACTGGTTCACTTTTTAAATAGTCTGCGCGGACTACTCATAAAAGACCGTGTGGAGGCTTTTTGATGTAGGAGGTGATGATTCAGCCGAGTTAATTTATATTTATTTAGTTTTCAGAATTTAGGTTGTTTACACTTAAATAGTGAAAATTTTATCTAATTTATTTTAATTTATAACCGGTTTTGAACAGCCTATCCAATTCCGAGATACGACTATCAATGTTCAACTTCGTAACCTTGTAAGTTTGAACCCAACCCTAGTGAACTCCTAGATCAAGCATTGGAACAAACTACGCTTCAGGGAGAACTGCTCAATGGAACCCGAATTTGCGTTACAAGGAGAGGAAAACCACGGCTAGCTCGACGGCAAGAGGACTCCAATCCATGATCCGTCTACCACTGAGGATATTTTATGTCATCACTGCGGTCGGTACGAACTAAAACCAGAATTCGCAACAACCAGTCTCAGCTAGGATTCGAACCTGCCTAATCCCATTCGGAGGAGAATGTCTCTATCCCTTGAGCTACCAAGAGCTTCGATAACGAAAAATTTATTTTATAACTGTCGCTGAACAGTCGACTCAATGTGGAGTTTACGATTACCTATGTATAACTCCGAAACCTCGCAATTTTGAAACCAATCAAGAAGACAAGGGAACTCCTGGATCAATTAATTATTGGGAGAAATTTGCCTTCTTGGAGGACTTTCGGATGGAACTAATCTGCATTTGCGTTATATGGAGAGGGAAACAATGAAAATTTTCCATGGTTAGCCTGACTAAAATTTTACTCTAACGAATGATCCGTCTACCACTGAGGATATTTTACGTCAGCAATATGGTCGGTACGAGCTGGGTACGGAATTCATATCGACCAGGCAGTGCTGAGATTTGAACTCGGAGCAACTCATTGGGAGGCGAGTGCTCTATCCCCTAAGCCAGCACAGCTCTATAGATTCGATTTTTTTATAACCGTCGTTGAACAGCCGACCCGATTTTGGGTTTACGACTACTAATGTTCAACTTCGTAGCCTTGTAATTTTGATCCAATCCAGAAGACAAG
Organism: Parasteatoda lunata; assembly: GCA_949128135.1. Classification (NCBI taxonomy): domain Eukaryota; kingdom Metazoa; phylum Arthropoda; class Arachnida; order Araneae; family Theridiidae; genus Parasteatoda; species Parasteatoda lunata. The sequence goes on from OX421978.1 coordinate 22,440,027, forward strand.
GAAACTCCTGGACCAGTAGCCCCAGAGGTTTTGATTTGTTATGGGAACATGGAGGACTTTGCAGATTTTACGAGCATCCGTCACCATTTAGTCTTCGGTAGGCTGGGATCAAACCCTCGAACTCTATATAAGTTCTAATTAGGCTTTTTAACGAGAAAAGTTTTTAGTGATATAGAAATACAATTGATTTTAACAGCTGTAAAACAGAAATGTTTTTAATATTACGCCAATTATTTAAATTCAGTTGGTTGTTTATTACTCATATATTTAAGGTGCAAACAGATTTGATCGGTGCGAGCCGGGTGCGGAAGATCATGAAAATTCTTGTTATTAGAGAACATTAAAATATATTCCTGAAAACTGTTTTAAAATTTAAATTTATTTAAAATCAGTATTTTAAAAGTTTTTTATTCCCTTGTTTAACGTTTTTATCAGAATCAAAAATTTGTGTGGGTGAAATTTTCCATTAAAAGTGAACCTTGATAATTTTTCATGTTTTATCTGACAGTTTTAAGATGGTTTACTAAAACAGTTTCTACTTACCAAGCATCGCTCTTATGAAAACTTTTAAGCTGAGTTATGTTTAGACTGAAGAATCTGGAGATTTGTTTTACGACTTTATATACAAAAGAATAAAGATAAGCTGTTCTGAGTGTTTATATTTTAAGAGCAATTTTCAACTCTTCATTTTCTGTAGAAAACAATATTTATATTAAAAGCTCTTATTCTCTTATCTGTTATCACAGAATATATTTCATTTTGATTTTGTCATTTGTACCTTTGATTTTGCAATTTATAAATACATATTTAAAAAAAGAATTTACATTTACATTTAAAAAAAAATCGATATCGATGTAATCTTGCTCGATATAAACATGTACAATGTGAAAACTTTAATCTAATGAATGGATTGCCACGGTTGCTCTTGGGATAAAGCGTTCGCCTCTTTATGGGGGAACCCAGGTTCGAATCACAGCGGTGGCAGGTTGATACGAATTCTGCTCCCAACTTGCATTGACCACAGTATTGCCGTAAAACATCCTCAGTGTTAGATGGTTAATGGGATAGAATCCCCTTGCCGTTGAGTGATCCATGGGGGATTTTCGTGGTTTCCTTCTCTATTTAACTCTAATGGGAGTTAGCTTCAGCAAAAAGTCCTCCACGGAGACTGCCCCCATGTTTGATCCAGACGTTCCCTTGTTTTCTGGGTTGGGTTCAAAATTACAAGGGTGCGAAGTTAAGCTTTGGTAGTCGTAAACTCAGAATTGGGTCGGCTGCATGGGTGAAAGCCCTTATATAGCAAGACGGAAAAGAGAAAAAACTGGTACGTAAGACATTTCATTCCAGCATTTTTTTCGAAAAAAATAAAATATCTGTAACTATCAAGATTTCTTTTAAAAATTTAGCATATATATAAAACTGCTACTTTTCGAAGATTAAGTAGATATTGTTGAAAAATTTAAAAAATGAATAAGTAAACTCCTCCCCAAAACTAGCTATAACTGAAAAGGTTTCACTACCAGCCTTTCCTATTTTCCGTCTCGCTTTCACCCCTGGTCGGCTGCTCAACGTCGGTAAGATAATAAAGTATAAAATAATGATCAGATTGTCACATAATAAACAGAGATGGCAACTTGCTCCGGACAGTAAATATATATTGTAAAGTGGTAGTTTATCAATTGTGATTCTTGGTTTAATAAATTCAATTTCGTAGATTTTTATCCACCACTATTTCTAAATAACTCGTAGTCTTATACAATTCACCACTTTAACATATGCCATGCTACTGCAATTTATGTAATATCACAGATAAAGCTTGTATCTCATGTATATCGACCTAATCATGGCTGTATTCACTTCTTTTTTAAAGGCAATTTATATAAATCATCAATCGAGTTGTACAAATTTCTAATCATGGTTATTTTTATGTTACCACACTGTTACATAAATGAAAATGTTATATTCACTGTAATAATAATTTTAAGATGGATGGGATAGGGGCCGCTGCGCGGCCTAGGCACCCAGTTGTTTAAATAAAGTAAGTAAGTAATATGCCATGCTAAAAAAGCTACCATAATAATGCTTAATTCAAAATGTTTTTACTCAGTGTATATATTATTTGCTTGATGAATGGGAAAGGGGCGCTGCGCGGCCCAGGTGCCCAGAAAAAAAAAAGTCAAATTTTTGCAAAATTTACTGTGTAGCTATTTACCGTCTTTTTTAGTGATTTTTGCGTGTCCGGAGCAGTTGGCATCTCTGAATAATTGTATTTTAATGTATTGGTGTAATTTTAATAAACATAATTATGCTAATATATATATATATATATATATATATATATATATATATATATATAAGCTAAAAAATTTAGAAAAAATGGAGGGAAAAAAAATCCGGAAAACAAAATAAAGAAAGGATGTAATCTCTTCATCAGCTCACACGATTATATCCGCAAAAAGGAGTGCTTTCTAATATTGTATCAATATAGCCAAAGCAAAATATATTAATACAATAGTGTGAGGAGCACTCAAAAAAATTTAAACGAAATTAGCTATATATATATATATATATATATATATATATATATATTTACATACAAAATTATGTAACAACTTCCTTACTAATTCGATGCAAACAAATGTTCTTTTGGCAAGATTTTACAAGCCAAAACTGTTTTCACTGTTTGAAAAATTTTGCTTGAAGCTTTTAAAAATGTAATTTTTACGCATGCAAAATTTAGATTGACAAACAGAGTAGAGTAAGTTAATAACTTCTTTTTTAGTTTTTTATAGGTGCAAAATTTATATTTTAATGGTTTATTTGAAAAAATATTAGCAAAGATCTTCAAAAACAGAAAGCAGGAAAGAACTACAATAACCTATAATTTTTTTTATAAAGAACTTTCCATCAGTCTAGCCGTCTGGTTTGCACGCAAACACACAATTCCATAAATTCAAAAATCGATTTAAGTATCCTAGCAATAATTTTATTTTCTCGTTCACGACCTTATTTTTTGCTTCCACTCTTAGTGGAAAAGTAGCTTTAAGCATTCCGTTCTGCCATTCACGTTGAACATGCCTATTTATGGACAGTGTAACTCTTGTTAATGATCTCTATTCCTAGACGCCCACGTTTTCGTCGTCGGGCGATCAACTGGTAGTGCGAGGTATAAGCAACCTACTCGAATTAAATGACTGTAATATTATTGATTAGATGACGTAGTAAAAGCAATTCTACGCCTGAAATTTCGTAAATATTGTGATATTTTTCGTGGGATGATTTTGACATTTCCTTTGAAAGAAAAAGAATGAAATGAGGCGGATCTTTTAATTTTTATTTTTTTGTTCTTTAAAACATAATCATAGGCCAAATTCCAAAGTAAACAAAGCCTGCATTTTTTTGCTACTTATATAAAAATAAATAGAAAAATTAAAGAATGTAGATTGAGTAAATTGAAAGAAAATATTATTTGCGATTGCAAGTAAATTTTGAAAACTCATCAAATACTAAGTGCAGAGATGCCAACTTGCTCCGGAAAGCAAATAAATATTTTAAAGTGGTAGTTTATCAATCGTGATTCTTGGTTTAATAAATTCAATTTACTAGATTTTTATCCGCCACAATTTCTAAATAATTCGTAGGCTTATATAATTCACTACTTTATAATAGTTGTTATGCCATACCCCTTAAAATGTAAGCAAAAATAGTCAATTATTTGCAAAATTCAGTTTGTAGTTATTAACCGTTTTTTTAAAAATTATATTTTGGTTTGTCCGGAGCAGTTGGCATCTCTGCAAGTGTTAAAATTTATTCAGAGCTTTTATGTGAAATTAAAATCAATAATCCAATCAAAGAATGAAACTAATTTACAAATTCAGAAAAAGACAAAATAAGTAAGTAAAAGAGTTAAAATAATAAATCAAAATAGAAAAGAGCTTAAAGCAGCTAAATCCAAATTTGTTTTATTTCAATTTAGAAAGTCAGAAATGCATTTCTATTTTGAAGAATTATTGAATTCTATTGCTGGAATTGTATTTTTGACTTTCTATATTAAAATCAATAAATCATAGTTGAAAAGAAGCTGTACCGAGTAAAAAATAGGATTAAATATATAATGTTTAAACTATTATAAGATGACCACATTTTTTTCTATAATCGGGTTTAAAAAATGGTGATAAATATTTCATGGAACTCTTGGAAACTTTATTTGAAATTTTTCCCGGTTGTAGCTACCTGCCTTAAGACTTTGGGCCTTTCTTGCCGAGCGGTCTCGCAGATCCACGAAGTCTTCAGTAGCATGGAGGTAACGCTTTCGAATCTCACCGTAACCCAAATGCATTTTTTTGATATCCTTCGCTATTTTGTGCTATCTGTATTTTTTTTTAACTTGACAAAGGCTTATAAACCATTGTAGTTTGAGCCCACAATACAGCATATGAATGTTTAACATTAAACAAATAAAAACTTATAAGATTTTTAAATTATTTTAAAAATCCTTGGATTGAACCTAAAAAATATGGTAAGTCTCATTGTGGAGAGGTATGATCCTTAAATTCAACTAATATATATGTTACGGTCAATGTAATTAATCAGTTAATATTGATAATCACTAGTTTTTTAATAAGAATAACTGGTCTAACCGGTTATTACTTTAACAGTAATATATATAAGTATAAAAGGTCTTCTTTAAAGCAACTATTGATTTCTTTTCTCAGCCTAAAATGATTTTTCTACTGGAAAAAGATTTTATCCCTCCGCTAACTTTTATCCCATATTCTTTCTGCCTCAACAGATTTAAATCTTGAGAATTCTATAGAACTTTGCTAGACTTTTTCTCCTACTTCTTTTTCATTTTTCTGGGAAGCTCAAGTTAAATTAAAGGGAATCACCAATTTAGAACATAAATCGCGTCCCTTTGTTGCATGATTAATGGTGTCGAATTGCAGACTTCATCCTTCGATTTTATCAGATGGAGTGATTGCTTTCTCGTCTGCGCGAAATTGGAAAACTGTGCTGCACTTTTTCTTTGTCACTTTTTAAAGATTTCCTCATTTCATCGTAGAATGTGATTAGATTAAATTTTTTTTCACACTTTTAACTGGAGGCATTTAAGTTTAATTTCTTTTCACTGAATTTAGTAGTTTTAATTGAATAAATAAAATGTAATGTTCTCAGTATACAGTTTTTTCATTCCAATTTATCAATTGGAATTCGCATTAATATTGAAACTTGTAATAAAAGATAAAACATGTTTATTTTTTTTATAAATATTAGAAAAACAATTATATAGTTTAAAATTTGGTATATTAGGAAAAATTAAAGTTATTGTTCTTCATTTTTAATGCATATTCAACCTTACTTTATTTTATTAATTGGAAATACGCTGAATTTAAATTTTGCATAACGAATAGTTAATGGTTTTAAAACTAAATTGTTTTAATGTTAATTAAATGCTTTATTGGTTAACTAACTAACGTTTAGAGAAAAATTCTTTGAATTAAATTTTTTTAATAATTAATTTTGTTAAGGGAATCAGAGAAAATCAAGAATGTTGTCTATTTCTCTCAATGTATGAAAAACGTTCACAGTCACCTTTTTTTTAATAACGGTCAATACAAAGACTGAATTCTAATTAACGCAAATTAGAAATTACTAATCGAAACCTGTTTCAATTAGCTCAAAAATTTTTTTGATAGATTTTATTAAAAAAGAAACTTCAATAATTATAAGGAAATTGAAACTCTAGGACTGATAATAATTCAACATTATCAAGTATTTCATGTAACATGAATGATATGAAGTCATTTTACTAATTAATTATCTATTTGAATGCCATAAATTCAGACGGAATTCTATTTTGTCTTTATAACGAGAATGTTTTAGCGAAATACAATTGATTTAAAAATTATTTTTATTTCACGCCAACACTAGGAATTCAGTTGGTCGCTTGTTACACACTTATTTAACACTTTGATTGCCATGGGTGTCACCGGTGACCGGCACTGAGTTTGTTCGTAGCGCCACGGGGTTCACCGGTGACCAACGAAGCCAAGATTATTAGAAACACATTATTCGAGTAAATTTTTAATTTCCTTTTATTATTATCGTTACTAAAATAGTTTGAAGAAATTAATGCCATATAGAACACACAAATATAGTTTTATTTATATACACAGAGATGCCAACTTGCTTCGGACAGCGAATAAATATTTTCAAGTTTTAGTTTATTAATTGTGATTCTTGGTTTAATAAATTAAATTTAGTAGATTTTTATCCGGCACTATTTCGTAAATTAGCACTTTTTTTTCAGATAAGTCATGTTGAACCTTTAAAAAAACTAGCAAAATCTGTCTAATATTTGCAATTCTAATTTGTAGTTATTTACCGTTTTGCAACACGGGCAAGCCATGTAAAATTACCGTGGTATTTAACGTGTTAATTTATACGTATATTTTTGATCGATAGCAATTAGCTTTAGCATTTTTTTTCTTTGATCTTTTTCTACCAGTTTTTAACTATTATCCATAGATAGTTACTTTTCATAAAAAAATAAATAAATTACGACATTTACATAGTTTCAAATAATATTTTTGCAGTAATAGAATAGGTTATGTATTAATATTTTACCCTTTTGTATCCAGAAATCGCCTCTAAAGCGACATTAAAGTCCCATCTCTAAAATTAAACAATTGGCAACCACATTATTTTATGAATTTTAAAAATTATATAAAAATACTGTATTCCATAATTTAAATTACTTAGTGCTTACACTAGTCCAAAAAGATTTTAAAGTACTCGGAGTACAAAGTGTTAATAAATTAGAATTGGAATAATTTTTACCTCCATTACATATAAACAATTTAAACAGAACTTTCATATTTTCACTAACATCGTGCAAACTCATTTTCATATCTTCCAAATTTATTTTTACTCAGTAATTAATTATTAAGAAATAGAGAAAATACAAATATATCTTATTGCTTGAAAAAAAAAAAAAAAAAAAAAAAAAAGCTGTGAAAACCACATTTGAACCACTTCCAAAATAATTTTCAGATTTGACGATAATGGTCGACGGAATAATACTTAAATACCTTAAATTATAATACATATTATAAAACGACGAAATAATACGCAAATACCGTAATATATATATATTTAATTATACAAGTGGTTGTGTAAAGTTCTGATAAAAGTTTTTAAGAAAAAGAACAAAGCAAAAAAAAAAAAAAAGAACTTTAGAAAAGAAAAGAACAAAAATTTTGTTTTGTTTAGTTTTACTGGAAGAAATCTTTCGTGGAAACCTCGAGGAAACGCTTTTGTACAGTGGAATAAAAACAAATAATTTTTACAATCTAAATGAATTTGCAGTATTTGAAGAACACAAATTTAAATATTAGCTTACCAAAAATAGCTAAAAACGAGATTGAATAGCCGCAAGAAATCCGAGGGAAGGTTGATGTTCAAAACTCACAGACGATAGAATAATTTTTAACCGAACTGGATACAACAACGGTCTAGTAATGAGTGAAAGTTATAGTTGGTGTCTCCCTACGCATTTCAAATTTCTTCCTATGACGAAACGTCTCCTACCTTCGCTCAACGTCTTTTCTTTTTTGTCTTCTGCGCGGGATGAAAAAATGATTAAACTTGTGATGAAACTTGGCATACAATAGAATAAGGGACCGTAGTTTTATTACGATTTAGTTTTTCTTTACAGCTTCTCAATGAGTCATATATGTTAATTCTTTTGTGTAAAATTTGGCATGGTTCCCTGAATTTTAAATATAATCGATAATTTTTGTCATTAATTGGGCATGGCGTTAAATTCAGACTTTTCCCCATTTAATACCAATTACCACGCTTAAAAAAGATCAATTGATTAAAAGCGCCTTTAGAATAAATTCACTTTTTGTAATTAATGTGTTTTTAATCTCCTCCCTTAACCAATTAGGATGAATTAATTTATTTTAAAAATCACTTAAGCCAAAAAACTTAATGATTCTTCTAATGAAACAAAAATTACCATTGTTACAAATACCGCAGATGATAAATATTTTACATGAATTGACGTATCATAAAAAAATTTAAAAACTATCAAGTTTTCAAAATAAATAAATAAATAAAAAAAAAAAATAAAATAATAATAAATAGAAACTAAAACACTTAAATATAACTTAACTTTGAACTCAGTTGAGTGTTTCTCTCTGATTTTCTTTCTACATTTAAAGTGGTTAAAACTTTTTATTAATATAGTATTTGATTCTTGGTTTAATGAAAAAATTTATTTATTTATTTTTCTTCTTTGGTCACCACTACATATGGATGATTTGATCCTAATTTTCACAAGACAATTTTTTACTTACGTATGGAACATTGATATAAGTGTCTCTAACGAGAATACTCGTATAATTGCATTGATATAAGTATCACTAACGAGAATGCTCGTGTATCTGCATTGATATAAGTCTCTCTAACGAGAATACTCATGTAACTGCATTAATATAAGTACCTCTAACGAGAATACTCAAGTAACTGCATTGATATAAGTATCTGTAACGAGAATACTCATGTAACTGCATTGATATAAGTATCTCTAACGAGAATGCTCGTGTAACTGCATCGATATAAGTCTCTCTAACGAGAATACTCATGTAGCTGAATTGATATAAGTATCTCTTACGAGAATACTTATATAACTGCATTGATATAAGTATCTCTAAAGTGAATATCCATATAACTGCATTGATATAAGTAACTCTAACGAGAATACTCATATAACTGCATACAAAATCCATTTAAATGCAGTTCAGGTTAAATAAGGTTTTTTAATTTCTTGGGTTAAATTGGCGTTTCACAGAATTTAAAGTTGGAATTTTCTTATTTCGATCATTGATGTAGTCAGAGATGCCAACTTCCTCGGCTTTGTAAATATATATTTTCTAGTGGTAACGAAATTTTATTTATTTTTAGTTAAGTATTTTTTACTTTAAGTAATTTTTCTACCAATACATAACTAGAGTTCAAAGTATCATATAAATTATAACTTTTTTGATGTCAGCTCGTGGTGATTAAACAATACTCATTAATTTTTTAATATATAAATTGGTCAGAAATTTTATTTTTGATTTTCATAAGTTTATTCTGCATTGATTTCGACCACCATTCAAACATATAATTAATGGATCGACTTAAAAGTTTTCCGTCATACTAGCGTTTAAAAACGCACGAAGCGGGATAACGCGAAATCGGGATAAAAATAATTAAGTAAAATATTTTAAGAATTGTCTCTTACAAGAGACTAAACTACTGGAAAAAAATGTGTAATTTTTAAACTTTTTTGGCTTTTAAATAAAATTTCAACATTATACACCTCTCAATATTTTACTACTGTTTGCAAATTTGCTTTTTTGTTTCAATTCGCATATGTTTTAGTGTTTTTATGCTTTCAAATTTTTGATCAGTTGTAGGAGGCGTTGGTACATCCCCCAATATTTTTTGCTCATTTTCATCTTTTTCATCGCTACCAACGGGAGCAGGCATTAAATTAGATATTGAAGGAATTGAAAAGTAATGGAACGTGTGTTGCAGTCGATATACACGTTACAACTTCGGAAGATCTTCATACAATTTTATTCCAAAGGGCCAATGTTCCTATTAAATAACGAAACGCAATTAACCCCGAGAAGCTTTATTAAATCCATTTGAAATGCAATTTAATCGACGCTGTGCAACGCTGCAGAAATAAAATTGAGCTTCCAGACCGTTTCTGATTTAGAAGCATCTTTACAAGCCACCGAAATCAAGAAATAGAAATGATTAATTAACCAGTTGTTTAGTGTAAAATTTTGTAAATTATTGGCTCTCTTTAAGAGTCAAATATTGAAGCTCATGATAAAAAATCCCTCTTGCAAATTTTAAAATTTATGCTTTTATACTTCTTTAAACTACTCTTCCTGAAAGCCTTCACACGGTTTTCTATAAGTAGTCTGCGCAGAGTATTTAAAAAGTGAACCAATTGTGCGCATGAACCAAAATTCAATTCTAAAAGTACTTGAGAGAAATTTATCATATATATTTGAGAATTGAATCTGTAGTTGTTGACAAGTAAATAAGACAAACCATTCTTATTCATAAATTTAACAAATTTTTAGACATATATTTGCTACCACTTTCTTATGTTTACTAGATTTCCTATTAAATGGCTCTTTCGTAGACTGGTTTATCTTCATAGTGGTCATATTTCAGAACTTCCACATCTGAGCCAACATTATCGACTTACATTTTCGATGAATCGGTTAAAGCCGCTTCGCGGCTGTGCACCGAGCTACCCATTTTCTACTACTACTCATAGGGTCAAATCGGACTACTTTTAAGAAATCGTGTGGAGGCTTTCAGTTATAGGAGACGTTGACTCCTCCCGTATTTTGTCTATTCCACCAACGTTGTGGTTTTGACAAAATGGGAAATCTCAAATAAAAGGACAATAAGATACAATAGAAAGAATGTCGTATAGCTAGGAACAGATAATAGACAGCTAATAAATAGTTTTACTGAAAAAAAAGAAGAAAAGGAAAAAAAAAAAAAAAAAATGACTGTGAAAGTGTAACGTAAAATCCAGGAAAATTTAACATTACCGGAATAGGCATTTTTCACGGATCAGCAGAAAAAGGCGCATGAAGCGAGATAACGTGCTAAACGGAGAACATAAAACCAGGGTTCCACTGTATACGCAAGATTTGTGAATCGGGCAGTGCAGCCTAGGTTTAGTACTGACTTCATTAAGGTTATTTTAATTGTTATTTCGTTACCGTTTTAAACATTGTGGGGTTTTGGACTCAACGTTGTCTTGCATGCGCATGAAATTTATTAACTAGCTTTTTAGCTTTTTAATTTTTGATGGCACGCTGAATTCACGGAATGACTTTTAAGTATGAAATTCATGAATTCGAAATATAGTCGTGTTCCGAGTTTTCAATTTTTTGTTAATTTGTGACTTGTTTTAAAAACATTTTTTTTTTTAAAGGAAAATAGTTGTAACATTTTGGTTATTGGTAACAGAGTGGTTATTTTGCAAACACCAGCTACTTCTGTCTGACATAGTATGTTAAAAATATGCATATTTGCATTTAGAACTTTAGAAAAATGTACAGGGATTTTTTGTATCTGCAGTGTCAGGTAAATATTTTATAATTAGAGTAGAACATCTGACCCAATTCTGAGTTTGCAACTATCAATGTTCAACTCCGTACCCTTGTAATTTTAACCGTACCTTTGTAATTTTAACAGTTCCCTTGTAATTTTAACCCCACTGAAAGAAATCTTATCCAAGTTAAAAGAAATCTAGGATCTAGCATTGGGACAAACAAGTCTTTGTGGCGGACTTTTTGATGGAACTAACCCTTTTTTGTTACCTGGAGTAGAAAACCACGAAAAACCCCCAAAACTAACCTGACGGCAAGGGGACTCTAACCCATGATCGGTCTACCATTAAGGATATTTTACGTCGTAACTGTGGTCAGTGAGAGCCGGGAGTAGAATTGGAATCGACCAGCCAACACTGGGATCGTACTTGGGTCACCTTATTGAGAGTCGAGTGTTCAATCCCCGGAGCCAACACGGCTCTAGTAGTAGGTAATAAAAAAAATCCAGATTATTTCTTATATCTAGTTTTTTAAAATAAACGTTTTTCATTTTGACCACATTTTGCTACCGGGCATAAAGGAATCAACTCATTTTAGGTGCGTTGGAAGGGCTCCAAACGGTCCATCAAAACTTTTCACGCGTTTGCAAAATTTATATTAAATATATTCCTTGTATTTTAAAATAATGATAATAAATTAAAGTGGTTGCGAATTTAAGAAAAATTCAAACTGCTTTGATGAGTAATTTGCTGCCACTGGAATATTTCGGGCGAGGTTTCGAGAGATCCGCGTATCCGCAGTTCTTTGAAATGATTTAAAAAGTACCTTTTTGGAAAAAGTGTGGAGTCGAATTAGCCCATGAACTAATTTGATTATTTCTAATTTGACTTCCATTTTATTGTAAAAATATTGCGAATAACTAATTTCATAATAAAATGTTTTTGTTATTAATATATTTTGTTCAACACGAAAGTCTTATTAATCTAAAATAAATTTTGAAAATGAAAAAAATCGGTTACCACTAGAATTTCGAAAAATTATTCAATTGATATTTTTACTAATTAGAAGATAGTCTTAAATATTAGTAGCAAAAAATTTCTTTATCTATATAACAAAAAGCCTATATGAATATGCGCGATTGCTTATATTATGAAGGGCTTAATATTTTTCGAAATTAAAAACGAGGGCCGTTATTTTTCTTCTTTGTCTAGAAGAGATAACAACCTGCCCCACTTTGTAAAAAAAATATTTTCTAGTGGTAACGAAATGTAAGTAAATTTTTGTTTAGTATTTTTCACTACTACATATTAAAATTTCAATGACATGAAATGCAAATTTTTTTCAAAGTTTATCCATGCCCAGATACCAAAGAAGAAAAGTTTACTCGCTGTGACACTTTTAAAAAGCAAGCGTAAGCATCCATTTCTTAAATCGCTACTGATTTATTAAAACTTTTGCAGAAAGCGAAGCAGTTGGTATTCTAGAAGAGGTGGTAGGAAATCGATTCAATATTTTTTATTTAATCGTAGCTAAAACTAGGAACGTATTGCAAATTATTCATAAGATTTTAATTCCTTTATGTGCACCTGAGAAGTCTAACATTGTGGGGAGGTGAGGCTGTGGAGTGATGTAATCTGCTCGCAAGATATAGCTCCTACTCCTATAACGTAAACGCTCAAATGTATATGTTACGGTCAAAGCCCGAAGTCGGCAAATTCGCGATCTGGCCGGCCAGATCGCGAATTGGCCAAGAACGCTGTAAATTAGCTGGCCAAAGTCCGAAATTGTTCTTGATTTCGGGAATTGGCCGTCCAAATCGCGAATTGGCACGGGAAGATCAGCCAAAGTTGGAAGAAAAAATCATTATACCGGACAGGGGCACTTGACCTTAAAAAAACATAAGTGTAGGATATACCGGGCAAATGTATACCGTGCAGTGACACTTGACCTTAAAAAAACATCAGTGTAGGGGATACCCGGCAGTGGCACTTTGACCTTAAAAAACATCAGTGTAGGATATACCGGGCAGTGACACTTAACTAGCCCTAGTATGACTAGACAATTAAATAGACAATTTAATAATGATTATTAAATTAATGATTATTTAATAGACAATTTAAAAACTTCTATTTTTTATATTTTTAAATTAGAAGATTTATAATAATTATTTTTATAATTATAGAAGGCTGCCAACGTAAAATATTCACTGATCGTTTCAATTATTTCGGACTTTGGCCAACCATCCTCGGCCACTTCGCGATCTGACCGGCCAATTCCCGAAATCAAGAAAATTTCGGACTTTGGCCAATTCGCGATCTGGCCGGACTTCGGGCTTTGGCCGTAATATATATAAATTTGCACATAATTATTTATTCTCGACTCGAGTCGTAACTTCACGTTGTAAATATTACTTTTAATTTTATTATAATTATTTTATTCCTTTTTATTATTAGATGTTTTCTTACTCATGTAGTATTCGGATGCGAATTTGTATATAGCACTTATTTTACGGACTTAATAATCTTTTTTCTTTTTTTTATTTATTATTTTTTGTAAATAGCTTATTTTATGCAACTTCGGATTTTTTCGTTCGTCGCTAACTACAAATCTTATAAGTCGAAGAGGCAAGTGCCGCAAGGCAGAGACCTCAACAAACACTATCACATTAAAATTCCTTTATGACTTGTGAACATAGGATTAACTAGTACAGACGAATCGGTTGTAATGCGTTACCGCGCTACCACACCCATATCCAGCATCTTTCAATAGTCACTTTACTGCCATTATCATAGCTGATTACAGCTTCACCTCCTACATCAGAGAGCCTCCACACGGGATTTTATAAGTAGTCTGATCAGATTATTTAAAAAGTGAACCAGTTGTGAGCATGAACCCAGTTTCTATTTTAAAAGTAATTGAGAGAAATGTATCATATATACTATTTGAGAATTGAATCTGTAGTGGTTGACAAATAAATCATGCTCATAAATTTCACAAATTTTCAGAAATATATTTGCTACCACTTTCAAATAGATTTTCTATTAAATGGCTCTTTCGTAAACTGGTTTACCTTCATAGTTGTCTGATCGGACTACCTATAAAGAAACCGTGTGGAGGCTTTCAGTTATAGGAGGCGATGGCTACGGGCTCTAACACAGACTAAGCCTTTCAATATCTAAAGAATAAAGTTGCAAATTTTAAAATATTTTTTGCTTTTTTTTATGGTTAACCCGTTTTACATATTTAGTAGCCCGCGGCATCTGTGCAATCGTTGTTCAATTTTTATAATACTACAACTGGAGAAATTCCTCTTCGGAACGGTTAACAGTTGATAAATATGATCTAATTGATAAAACGTTATTCCTCTTCTTCTTTATTTAAAAAAATTGGGTGCCTGGGCCGCGCAGCGCCCCCTAACCCATTCATCATGAAATATTTACAAGTTGAATTACAAACATTTTGAATTATGCAGCATTTAGGTAGCAAACAAAAGACCAAACACATTTGCTTGATAAAATAAACATAATTTGAAATTTAGTATGAGTCATGATTTTTGAAATAATCAGAAAGTTTCATGAATATAAAAGCATATTTGATATTTAGGCACTGAATACTAATATGAATTGAATTATGATGTATACCAGGGCTTGTGTGGCCCGCCAACTTCTTATTCAGGCTGATCGGCCTCAATTTTCTCATTAAAATGTAAACAAATTGTTCTCAAAAAGTTACGGACCATTATCTTTCCTATAAACATTTTTTAGAAATATAGAGACTGGTAACTCAACTATTTCGTTCTTCATTTAATCATAGAGAAACAACGCATTCGTATTCATCAAAAAATATTGTTGTTAGTCTATATACATATTCATCTGAAATTAGGTGATTGTGATACATAAAAATTGGAGAGGCAGCCAACATTAGAAAATATTAGATTACTTTAAGCAAAAGTGTTCCACCATCTTTTTCACAAATGCTTTATATGTCATTACAAGATATTGCCCAATAATCTTAAATTTGAAAAAAAAAAAAAAAAAAAGACATTATATTTATACTTTGCTACAGATACTTCCATTTTTTTCCAAAATACCCGGCAACATCAAACAATACAGGTGTTTTATCAAAATTAAAACGTTTTTCTGAAAAATATTACTTTTCCTCTCATCTAAATATTTTTTGTTAGATCTATTCCCTAAAGACACACTTCAAAAGAACCCATTACTTTCGTTGCATGTAAACTAGAAACAGCTTTTAGTAATTGGTGACACGCTAAATCTTAACGATTTAAAAACATAAAAATGTTGACATAGGTGTCTTAGCATTTGTCTGTAATCTTCATTTCTCGAACGTTCTCAAAAATGAGTGTTTGTCTTGAGTTAATGCCAATGGTATTATTCACAAAATTTATTCTATCGCAATCGTCGTGGGTTTAAATGAGTCAACAGAGTAGGCCTATCCCAATCGGAGGTGTCTTTGGTTTACTAGAGCATTCCAGAGAAAATTTTCTTTCGATGAGTTTCTGCTTCTCGCATCAATTGTTGAGAAGGTTTCGGGGGGGGAAAGGTGTATATTTAGATTCCACTCTAGACCTTGGATGGAATCCGTCTACGGAGGCTAAGTTGGGAAGTCACTTTTAAAACTCAGAGTCAGTTCCAGCAGCCATTTTTGAATCGTTTCACTTTAAAAAGTTCTACGCCTTTCTTTTAACACGTTGAATGCCATGGGGATTACCGGTGACCAGCACTGAGTTTGTTTGTAGCGCCACGGGGGTCACCGGTGACCGACGAAGCCAAGATTATTAGAAACACATAATTCGAGTAATTTTTTTAAATATTATTATCGTTACTAAAATGGTTTGAAGAAATTAATGCACTATAGAACACACAGAAATAATTTTACTTATATATATACAGAGATGCCAATTTGCTCCGGACAGCAAATAAATATTTTCAGGAGATAGTTTATTAATTGTGATTCTTGGTTTAATAAATTCAATAGAGTAGATTTTTATCCATCACTATTTCTAAACAATTCGTAAGGTTATATAATTCACCACTTTTTTTCATATGTCATTCTGAAACTTTTTAAAAAACTAGCAAAATCTGTCGAATATTTGCAAATTTGGTTTGTAGTTATTTACCGTTTGGCCAGACAGGCAAGCCATGCATGGCATTCAACGTGTTAATAAAAAATTCAAGTGACGAGGAAAAGAAAAATATTTTGTATATTGATATCTCTCCATATATATATATATATATATATATATATATATAAAGACAGAAAAGAGTAAAAACTGGTACCGAATAAATTTCATTTTTTAGCTTTTTTTCAGAAATAAGAAAAATCCATAACGATAAAATTTTTTTAATGGATACAATTTATCTATCGAATTGCTTCCTCCCAGAGAAACAATTAATAGCAGTCAATTGCTTATAGTTAAGAACAGATTTACTCCGCCCGAAAATTATCTATTATTGAAATAATTCTACTACCAGTGTTTTCTCTTTTCCGTCCGGCTTTCAGGCCTGAGTTAGAATGAACCTCTCCAGACTGCAACTCAATTTAATTTAGCTTGAAAAGTTTTTCTTAAAAAAAAAGTTTAAGAATCAGTTTAATTGGTGTAACGAAGAAGACGTGGCTACAAGTAACTGTTATAGTTTTTGTACCCCCTATATTTTGGGGTTCAGAAATCCGAATGTGGCAACAAAAAAAAAATTATGTTTATTCAGAGAAAGTACGTTTTTGTGTTTGATTTCATAATCTGAAATGTCATCTTTCACTAATTAATTAGCATATTTGAGGTCACTCCTTCGAACCATTAAGATTGAGTCCTAGAATGTGAAGATCTGATTATTAGTTCAAAAGTTATTCAGAGTGGTAGATTTTTGTTTTGCGATCTGCACATACTTGCCAAATTTTGCTTTTGCTCTAAATAGTTTTCCCAAGTTGTCGTAAGACGAAAAATGAATCAATATTTCAGATAGAAATATTTTTTCATTTTGTCTGAAACTGCACAGACTATCGTTAGATTATCACTGTCTTACGTTTAATTTCTTCGTATACATTGGAGGTTCAAATCATTTTAAATTAAATTTATTAATTTTTAAATATGAAAAGAAAGCATGAATTTTGCTACTGCTTAAATATTAAAATAAAATATTGCGTTGAATTCGGAAAAGTTAGCAGCTATCTGTACCTAAAAGTCCGCTTTTTCTATTTATCTTTCTATTTATCTATTATCTATTATCAACATTTATCTAATCGGTCCCAAATGCCCTGTTGAAAAACAGGATAAAAACAGTCCCAAAGAACATAGTCTGTTTCGACCCATTTGATTAACTACTAGCTGTGTTTTTGTTTGTTGCATTACATTCTTTATGTGATTTTATTTTATAATTTACAACAGTCGTTGAACAGCCACCCTAATTTTGGGTTTACGATTGTTAGTGTTCAACTCCGTAATCTTGTAATTTTGAACCCAATCCAGAAGACAAAGGAAGTACTGTATCAAGTATTGTGAGAAATTTGCCTTCTTGAAGGACTTTTTGATGTAACTAATACACATTTGCTTTACATGGAGAGGAAAACCATGAAAACCTCTCACGGTTAGCCTGACGACAAGGAGACTCTAACCCATGATCCGTCTACTACTGAGGATATTATACGTCAACCCTGAGGTCGGTGGAAGCAGGGTGCGGAATTCGCATTGACTGCCATCGTTGGGATTGAATCCCGGTTCACATTATTGGAAGGTGAAGGCTCTATCCCCTAAGCCATCTGGCTCTCTTTATCTGATTATAAGAATAACCGGTTTTTATACTTATACCATTTTGCTTTAAACTGAATTTTTTTTATATTTTGAATAATTATTTTTCCCGAATAGCTAAACTTTTGCAAATTAATGGTTATACATCTACAATTAAGATCTGCTCTATGCAAGGTGCGTACCGTACGATCTATGAAAAAGTGGAAGGAAAAGTATAAAAATAAGGAGTATTTTAATAAATTCTTATTCACCACAAAGCTATTAATACCTATTTTTATTAATAGCACTATACACTATTAATATTTCCAAACAAATACATATAATTGCGAATTCTCAAGTTTTTTTAAAAAAAAAAAATTGAGGTGAAATAATAAAAAGAAATTTCTAACAGTTTTGTTAAAATAATTGACACAGAAATGCAAATTCGGAGAGAAAATTTTAGTAGCTAAGTTAATGTTTTTGTATTTAATTTTCGGTTGAATTTAATTTTATTAAGGAAATTTGTTTAAATTAAATTTGGTTTAAAGTGGTTTTGCTTACCTCCACAAATAAATATTTAAAATCTATTTACATACTGTAAAATTTATACACATTGTAGCCATTTCGTGGTGAGATCTTTAATTAATTCAGATTTGGAGAAGTTGGCATCCTTGTTGTCTTCACTTTTAAAATTTTTTAAAGATTCTACGAACCATAGTTCATTGTGGATAATAATGGTGTAAGCTTAGCATTTCAATTATCCAATCATTATCTGGTTCCTTCTGACGTCATGGGAAATGCTTTTTCGAGGGTAATGGAAAAAACTCGGAATTTTCTTCCCTTTTTATTTTCTCCAACTAAAGACATTTTCATCATCATATTATCCACTAACGGATTGTAATTTAAGAAGAATTTAATGATTATGGTACCGACCATTTTCATGCAATCTTCTAAAGGTCAATTATAGGTTGGTTTCTTTTCCATAAAGAACCGGATTTCTTATTTCAATACTATTTTTTTTATTATTATTTTTGCAATCGTAATTTTTTAACATTAAGGATTTGGATATCATTCGCATGATACTATGTTGCTAAAAAAGTTTTCTTTTTATTTCATCCAGGGAACAAACTTTTTTTTTCTTCTTTTCTGTTGCATAAGATTTATAAACGGGTGTTTTTTTTTTTTTTTTTTTGCGTGCTTGATTTTTAACTCTGCAATCGGTTTTTCTGTACAAGTTACAGTTTTTATGTTATTTAACAATATATTCCTCACCAGTATTTTTTAAAATTCAGTCGAACGAATGCTACGTATCCCCACTTTTTCAAGCGGAAACAAAAATTATGCTTTAATAAATGATTCTTGGTTAAGTAAATTTCATGAAAAAAAATATTTTGTTCACCGCTACACAGTACTCCAAAGGTATATATAAATGCCATTTTGCTCCAGGTATGTTGAGGTAAGTCTTTTAAATATTAACAAAATTATCAAAAATTCTACAAGTTTTGGTTTTTAACATTAAACATATCAACACTTAATACTACACTACAACAAAAAATTTTATAACCGGTCTTTTGACCGGTTATAAAATGATATGTTATGTTTATGATATGTTATGATATGTTGTCATGTATGTTATGTTATGTTAATGATATGATATGTTAATGATATGTTATGATATGAATGATATGTTGATATGATATAAATGATATGTTATGTAAAATGTATGTTATGTGTTATGATATGTTTAGTGTTAACTCTCTACCATTCAATCAGGGGTGAAAGCGAGACGGAAAATAGGAAAGGCTGGTAGTGAAACCTTTTCAGTTATAGCTAGTTTTGGGGAGGAGTTTTCTTATTCTTTTTTTAAATTATTCAACAATATCTACTTAATCTTTTCTTTCTTTATTTAAATAAACTGGGCACCTGGGCAGCAAAGCGGCCCCTATCCCATTCATCATAAAAATTACATACAGTAAGGTAAAATACATTACTTTGGCAAACATTGTGGTAGCCATAAAAAAAAAAATCAAGCCGTTTGCTTGTGAAATAATAAAACAATGAAAAAATTCAATATGACAAATTGACGTTTTTACATAACATTGGAAATATTGATTGTAGACTTAAATTAAAAATAAAGATAAAACATGATTTGATATGTACAATAATTGATTTTTGAAAAATGAGAGACATAATTGATGAATATAGATAAATCATACCTTGATACATGATAAAATAACATATTTGGAGAAAATGCAGTAAATATATTTTATCAGAGAAATATTGCGAATTAAATACAATAGAACTTGCAAAAGAATTTAACGTGCATAAGTTGATAAATATATATGCATAAATTGGCTATATTATCAGAAAATAAATCTTAATGTAATTTAATTTAACCTAGTAAAAGTCTGCTGTGAAAAGTTCAGTGAATTTAATTTGAAAGTCTTGAAAATAAAAAGAGAACTCACTGGGATTGAGATGTTTTCCCGATGATCCCCCGCAGAAGGCGGAGCACTTCTTCATTTTTGAGCAATTCCTGTAATTCATTGATTAATGACACTAATCGGTGAGCAAGTTTAGGCATCGAATTTGATGTTGCTCGAGGGCTCCTTCTGCTGGGACGTGTCTCGCACCCAGTATAGTTAGCTGTGTGGTTTTTGTAACAATTACAGAATTTTGGAGGTGTTGTTCTGTCTTTGTAGCATTCATGTGACCTGTGGTTTTCAGCGCATTTTACACACCTTGCAGGTGCATTGCAGTGGCTTTGCGTATGTCCATAATTTCGGCAGTTTTAACATTGTATAGGTCCTCGACCTCCTCGAAATCGTTCGATTTTGATCGGGATCTGCTGTATGTTGTTGACTTTGAATATTCTATGGTGATTCGTCGTTGAAGTTAGGATTATGAGAAAAAGTGGAAGGAGCCGATAGGCCTCTCTCATTCTCTTCTTAAACTGCACTATTTCAAAGGTTTCAATATTGTTTTTCTGTAATTCTGTATTGATGGCATCTGTATCAAAGTCCACAGGCAGGCCCTGGACCAGAACCTTAATAAATCTGGCTTGCGGTGTTATTTCACGTTTGCTGGGCGGATCCCGTACTTTGTCGATATCCTCCTTAGGTTTTGTTGTCGGCAAGATAGTGGCGTCATCTGTTAAGTTATGTTGGCTAGAGGAAGGACAGCTGTTTGTAGACATGAATGTAGAATTATCTTCAATTATTTTGACAGCATTCTGCTTTTTCTTCTTCTTTTTTCTTTTCTTTGCTGGTGGTACCGTATTATTGTTAATATTGATGTCCGTGTCAGTTTCCGTATTCGGTGTTGTATTCAGGTTTTCATCTTTATTTTCCATGGTTATGTCTTCAGTGCTTGGATCTACTTAATCTTCGAAAAGAAGCAGTTTCATATATATGCTAAAATTTTAAAAGAAATCTTGATAGTTACAGATATTTTATTTTTTACGAAAAAAAATGCTGGAATGAAACGCCTTACGTACCAGGTTTTTCTCTTTTCCGTCTTGCTATATAAGGGCTTTCACCCGTGCATTCAATGAAATTTTCAAATTATGTTTAATTTATCAAGCAAATATGCTTGGTCTCTTGTTTTTGCCACCTTAATGCTGCATAATTCAAAATGTTTTTAATTCAACCTGTAAATATTTCATGATGAATGGGTTGGGGGCCGCTGCGCGGCCCAGGCACCCAATTTTTGATAAATAAAGAAAGAAAGAAAGATTCAATGAAATATTTTGAATAAATCGGAAGAGTAAGCATCTCTAGCTTAAGAGGTACCAATTTTTTCAAAAAGATGTTTTTACATAATTATCAATTTTTACGAGAACGCAACGTTAGCGGGGAGTCAAGGCATCACCACCACACGGCTTCTTATAGGTAGTCTGCGCAGACAGTTTAAAAAGTGAACCTACTGTGCGCATGAATCCAAATTTTAATCGTAAAAAGAGACTGAGAGAAATTTACCATATATATTTGAGATTTGAATCTGTAGTGGTAGACAAGTAAATAAAACAAACCAATCATATTTATAAATTAGACAAATTTTTAGACATATATTTGCTACCACTATCTTATTTTTACTAGATTTTTTATTAGATGGCTCTTTCGTAAACTGGTTTACTTTCATAGTGGTCTGATCGGACTACCTACAAAAAACCGTGTGGAAGCGTTGGTCAAGGTCGTCTAGGATATTTTACTCCTCCCGAAAACAAGGTAGAAATGAAATAGTTTTACTAATAGTTCATCCTGACTTTGTGTGAGTCTTGGTTTTCTTGTGACCTAATGTCAACATGAAATTTTTTTGTCAGACTTTCACAAAAAATATAAATGATACTGTTTTTTGTTGGAGGTTGTTGAGTAGAGTGCTTTAAATTCAGTAAATCTCGGTGTGCTGCCGCGTTTCGGCATTAACCGATTCCTCTATAATGAATATCTACAAAAAAAATTTTTGGTCTTCAGGTTTTTTTTTTTGTTGCTTTTATTAAAATTAAACTGGGTGCCTGGGCCGCGCAGCGGCCCCTAACCCATTCATCATAAAATATGTACAGTGTGTAAAAACATTTTGGTTTTTGCAACATTATGGTAGCAAGAACTTGGTCTTCAGGTATCCTCTATGTACCTATATATTATTTTCCTTTTAAAAAATGAACAGGTAGTTTAGTAATAGCTATTTTAAAAGTCTGAACCGGAGATATCAGCTTGATCCAGACAGCGGATAAATATTTTCGAGTGGTAGTTTTTTAATGTGTCATTCATGATTTAATAAATTCGATTTATTAGGTTTTTATCCACCATTATTTCGCACGGTATCGCTCGCCAAACGCTGTGCAAAGCGTGGAGGTATTGGGTTCGAATCCCGCTGTTACCCTGGATGTATCTTAGTGATGAACTTCTCTTATCTGTTCATTGTTTTGACAAAGGTTTATAAGCATAATTGAACACACACGCCTGCAAATGAATGTAATTCCAATAAACCAATATATTTTAGTCATGTTAAACCTTTTAACAAGTAAACAAAATTAGCCTTACGTCTGCAAATTTTAGTTTGTAGTTTACAGTTTTATAAATTATTTTGGCGTATCTGGAGCAGCGGCTCACAATTTTTTTGGCTACGGAACGCTAAATAATCAACCATCTTTCGGCAGAGCCCGGACTTCAAAATTAATGTCGATTTAGGGAACTGTGTACGTATTTACTTATAAAAGACAACTTTATTTTGAAAATATTTAATTAGAAGATTAATAGACCCTTGAACCATAGTGGCTCAGGGGATAGAGTGCTCGCCTCCTAATGAGGTGAACCGGGTTCGAATCCCGGCGATGTTTGGTGGATTCAAATTCCGCTCCCGGCGCGCACCGACCACAGTGCTGATGTTAAATATCCTCAGTCGTAGACGGATCATGGGTTAAAGTCTCCTTGCCATCAAACTAACATAAAATATTGGCATCCCTTATATATATATATATATATATATATATATATATATATATATATATATATATATATATATATATATATATTGCTGCAAGAAATTAAGAGAATTTTGCAGACTTCGCCGATTATCTCCAGAACTACTGGACCGATTTTAATGAAATTTGATACGTAGTACATACATTGATACAATACAAAACAAATTACCATTCAACAAATGTAACACACACGCATGATCGTGCATAACACTCGATGAAGTTATGAAACAGCGGTTGCAGAATAAATAAAAATAAAATAAAAAGAAATTGGTTAATAGGAGATATGGGAGCCGTGATGGCTCAGGGAATAGAGCGTTCGTCTTCTAATGAGGTGAACCGGCGTTCGATCCCGGCGATTGCCGGTCGATTGCTACGAATTCCGCATCAGGCTTTCATCGACCACAGTGCTGACGTAAAATATTCTCAGTGGTAGACGGATCATGGGTTAAAGTCCCCTTGCCATCAGACTATCCATGGAAGGTTTTCGAGGTTTTCCTCTTCATGTTATGCAAATGCGGGTTAATTCTACCAAAAAGCAACTTCTCTCAATATATATGATACAGAAGTTTCCTTGTCTTCTGTATTGGACTCAAAATTAGAAGGCCACGGAGTTGAACATTGGTAGTCGTAAACCCGAAATTCAGTAGTGTGTTCAATTACGGTTATAAATAATTTAAGAATAAAGAGCCGTGAAGCTAAGGGGATAGAGCACTCGCCTCCCAATGAGGTACCCAGAGTTCGAACTCCAGCGATAACTGGTCGAAACGAATTCCGCATGGCCAGGATAGCCTGGTTGGTAGGGCGTTTGGCCCTTGTCCGAAAGGTAATGAGTTTGAACCCCGCCGGCCGAAGACTTCCCGTGTAGTAAATGGTGACTGGTGCACTTTAAATCTGTCGAGTCACAAAGTTCCACATGCTCCCATAACAAATCATACCTCTGGGGGTACTGATTTGGTGATTACTCGTTCTCTGGTTAAGGTTATAATTATGATCTGTGGGTGAATGAATGAATGGGCTTAGAGTCCCCTTGTCATCAGGCTAACCGAGATAGGTTTTGTGGTTTTCTTCTCCTTATAACTCAAATGCGTGCTAGTTCCATTAAAAAGTCCTCCACAAAGGCATAATTTCTCCAAATACGGGATCCTGGAGTTTCTTTATCTTCTGGATTGGATTTAAAATAACAAGGATATGGAGTTGAACATTGATAATTGTAAACTCAGAATTGGGTCGGCTGTCCGTCATCGATTATAAAATAAAATAAAAATAAGAGGAATAAAGAATTTTCATCTTTTTCTCATTAATAAAAAAAAAAACTAGGTGTTATGTCTAATAGTTAAACTTGCAGTTCCTGGGCTATATCTAGTGCAGTTATGACTTTGGTGTGTTTAAGTAAACTCTAAATGAATGAAATAAGCTGAATTATGATTTACTTCAAAGAAAAATTGAATAGAACAGTTATAAACATTAAAAATTGTTATTAGGGAAACATATTTCTATATTAAAGAATTTAGTTATTTTACGTGATAGGAAACACATAAGGCAATATTTTATAAAAGCATAATTTGTGCAATGTATTGTTGCGAGAAATATTATTATTTTTTAAAAAAAATGCGCTGACCGGCCTGTGTAGGGTCAGGGAACTGCCCTTGCATCAGAAAGGTTCTGGGTTCGAATCCCAGGAAAGGCATGCATGTTCTTTCCTTCTCTGTACTATCTGTCCTTACTGTGGGAGCAACGGTGGCTCACCTAATATGGTGCCCCTGAAAGAGAGGCCAACATATCTGCCCTGTAAATGACTGAATTGACGAAAAATGTTAACACAGGTAGGCATTAGAAAAAAAAAATTTAAAAAATGCTATTTTTATTTTCTTGGCATGTTATTGAAATACAAGCAGAGATTAAGTTACAAATTATTGGTTGGATCTAAATAAAATCAGAGATTTCACAAATTATTAGTTATTATAAAAAGCACAAACTAGTGGAACCCCTTAACTCCTCCATGGAAGCGTGAATTTGAGAAATTATCATCTAGACTAGGGGTGAAAGCGAGACGGAAAAGAGGAAAGGCTAGTAGTAAACCCATTTCAGTTATAGCTAGTTTTCGGGAGGAGTTTACTTATTATTCTTTTCTTAAACTATTCAACTATATCTACTTTATCTTGAAAAGAAGCAGTTTTATATACACGCTGAAATTATAAAAGAAATGTTGACAGTTACAGACATTTTATTTCTGACGGAAAAAATGCTAGAATAAAATGTCTTTCGTACCAGTTTTTCCGCTTTTCCGTCTTGCTATATAAAAACTTTCAGTCATAGTCTAGACGACTAACTAGATTACCTATAAAAAACTTACTAGATATGAATTACTTTTTCTTCCTATTATTTACTTTGTAAGGTTGTGTATGACTTTCATTACCAAAGACTTCATAAACCTTTTCCACCCTGAAAGCATTAAGTTCATAAACCCTTTTGCATGGGTAACCATAGAAACACTTAGAGCTTTTCTTCAAAATAATACCGTTCTTGCTGTCCATCCGTTCACAGAACTCGATAATATCTTACAAAAACACCACAGACTTTCTAAGAATAATGGAACATCAAAAATCCAATAGCCGCCATTGATTTTCTTGCGTAAATAACATTTATGATGTCAAAGACCTTTTTCTTTGCTCACAAATGATATTTTTTCTGAATGAAAAATGTATTGATTATCTAGACAAAGGTTTATAAGAGAATTAATAACTGTTAATAATAATTAAAAAGCGATTTGTAAATTGGGTAATTTTATTAAATGAAAAATTGACTTGGGTGTTTAAAAATGATTTTAATAGTTAAAAAATTGTGACAATTTAAACTTCCACAGCTTTTATAATTTTTCCATAAGATTTTATATTTCAAATGGTAAAAATATTCAATCTTTGAAATTTAATTCTTGGTTTAATAAATTTAGTGTAAAGCTATTTGTAAAATAACACATTTAACCTAAAACAAATAAGTAAGAGGCCTAAAAAATATTGGATAGCAGTTTTATACGGAATTCAAAGGAACTAATTCCTCTTTAAACCAATATCATCATATATTACTAATGACTCGCAAAATTAGGTATGGCCGACTCAGAATTACAATATGGGATTTTCTCGAGAATGAGGTCGCTTGTTTCGACAAATGGTTGTTGTCCCCTAATGTATTGATACTACTGCTGTAGCAGCCACTAATGAGTCATCGTAGCTTAAGGATTATGCTAATTAATGATATTCCAGTTGGTATAGAGCTGATTGTTAAAGTGTTAAAATATAAGAGTTCAGAATCTATCTATTAGATTTATTGTAATGTAAAACTTGGACCCAAGCAATAAGATTAAAGTATACTAATTAAACTGCTCTATAATGGAAACAGTATTAGAAATAGAAACAGTATCGTAACTAAACGTTTAAAAAAATAGAAGCTGACGAAACTTAAGAAAAAATTAAATACTTAATTAAAATTCGCTAAGCTCATAGCTTAAGTGAAGTAAAAATGCGTGCTTGAAGCAAATTCTCTGGCTAACATGAGAAATAAACACTTAAAGAAATACCATATTCACGGAGCGTCAAAGATCACGGCATTTCAAGACGCTTAATATTTTCATGAAATTTAACACATCAGCTGTGCAATAACGATAGAAGTCCTCACAACCAATTAAAAGAGACTGAACAATTCAATAGAGATCTTTATTGTTGCTGTTGTGTTTTTTAAAATTTAGTTGAAATAGCTGGAATAATAATTCCGGTTCACACTTCGAGGATCCCTACAGGGATGACTTTTTTAAGGTACAGGGTATACAATTGCCCGGTATACATTTGATCGATATTCTTAGTGCTTTTCCTAAGGTTAAGTGCCACTGCCCGGTATTCCCTGCACTGAAGTTTTTAAGACAGAGTGACCGTGCCCAGTACGTATTTGTCCGGTAATCCATATATTAATGTTTTTTATAAAGTATTACTGGCCGCTATACATTTATCCGATAACCATTACAATGATATTTTTTTAAGTTTGAGTGACACTACCCGGTACACATTTGGTAAACCCTACACTGATGTTAAGGTTAAGCGCCCTTGCCCGATATGCCCAACACTGATGCATTTAAAGGTTAACTGACACTACCTCGAAGACATTTTCTCAGTATTCTCACATTGATGTTTTATTAAGGTTAAATTAAGGGGGGACCCCACCCTGAATATTTCAAAAATTCGAAAAATTTTTTATTGCATTTTTTGAATCTTTGTACCCTTCCTAATGTCTGTCTAAAACGATTTCTCGGTACCTGACAGCGTTTGGAAGTTATACCGGAAAATAGAGAGTCGTCGCTAAGCAGGTAGCAGGTAGAATGTTGCAGGTTCGGCCGGATTAGGAGGGACGACATTCTTTTTTTGTCTCATGCATTCTGTTGTCTGTATATAGAAACTTATTGAAGGCATTTCATTTATCGACCATTATATATATGAAATTAAACGTTTTCCCCTACCATAAGTCAAAACTTTAAACACGTTTTTCTCAAAACGCTGTTTTTTGACCTGGCCTAACGTTTTTCTCATGATTTATACAACAAAATAAGCTGTTCTTCATTTTAAATTACGTAAAAATATATTCTTTAGAAAGTAGCATTGGATTTTTTTGATATTTTTATATTTCTATTTTATATTAGTATTTTAATGAATATTTTTTAATGAAAAACTTAACTTTTTTTTTAAGTTGCCGCCATTTTGGTAATTTTGCGAATATCAAAAAATCCGCTATGCTACGTTTTAGATAATGTCTTTATGTTTCAGAAAATCTAAACAAAATCGTTTTCCTATGTTTCAGGACTTCTAAATCCATGAGGCCAGTGAGGTGCTACTTTTTGATGACCAGCCACACACGGAGCTGCCATCAACTTATTTTTTATTATTTTGTAAGAGAAAGAAATTTTAAAATAGACTTAAATTGTAGCTAAATAACATTAAAAAAAACCAGGAGCCTCTGCATTGTCTCTATTACTGAAAAAAATTCAAGAAAAACGTTAATATTTTACCATCTCAGGGTGGGGTTTCAAAATATTCAAGTGGTAGCAAAATTTATACTACTATTTTTTTTTTTTTTTTTTTAAATGGATCATGTGTTCTTGATCACCTCAAAGATTCAGAAACATATTGCATACATAGTAGTCTGATATATGCTGGATGAATATTATCCAAATTAAAGTGGTTACGAAATTAATAAACTGAAAACTGCTATGATACGTAGTTTGTTACCACTTTGGTGGACCTTTGGGAACTCCTATTGAAAACCGGCACGAGTTTTCTAGGCGACTCAATACGGAATTATAAAAAGGTCGGGAATCTATGATCTAGTGTAAAAATGCCACTACAGATATTTTTGCTTCCCATAAGCTTGAGTGAAGGTTTGAAAAGGAGAAACACTTTTCGTTTATTTGAAATCTATATATCTAATCTACCACAACATACAAATAATCCAAGAGTTATTATACAACAAGGCGAATCTTTTTGAAGTTTACCCGGCTGATATTATAGTTAGTAGGAAATTACTTACTTCTCATTTTGGTTAATCAGAATTTCGCATGGGTAAAATTGCTTCAAGAATGATAATTCAAGGGCAGCATTCTTGCGCCGATAGTATACATCTTATACACATACGCTTTTCCAATAAATAAAACAGACAGCAAAGCATTACAGCTTTCTATGCAGATGACACAGGAATCCTCATAAAATCCTGAAATTTAAATCTTGCTCTTCCAAAATTCCAGGAACAAATATATGAAATAAATGACTAGTGCGTTAAGTGATAAACAGCAGTTAACGACGGAAAATCAAAAATTCTAACTGTACAAAAAACGAGATTTAAAATATTTCCACAATGCCAACCAAATATATTTAATGATCAAATACCAATAGTCACCGCAAATTACCTTGGCCTAATCAAAAACAGCAAACTTACATGGAATGCTGACTTCAAAAGCATTATAGACAAAGCAAACGAGCAACAATAATCATACAACATCTAATTTACAATCAGAATCTGTCTCTAAAATTAAAGAAATTACTCTACACAACAATAATACGTCCAATACTTTTCTATGCCTCATCTGCCTGGTCAACAATACCACAGCATCTCATGCAAAAACTAAATCAATGTCAAAATAAGATCCTAAGAAAAATCACCAGTGCCAAATGGTTCATCCGGAATACAAAAATCCATAAAAACGTAATAATGCAGCACTTGTATCATCTCCTATATCAAAAAGCCTCCACACGGTCTTTCATAAGTAGTCCGCGCAGACTATTTAAAAAGCGAACCAGTTGTGCGCATGAGCCCAAAACCTTTTATAAAAGTTATTGAGAGAAATTTTTCATATATATTTGAGAATGGAATCTGTAGTGGTGGACAAGCGAATAAGACAAACCAATTTCATTCGTAAATAAAACAAATTTTTTGTCATATATTTGCTACCACTTTCTCATTTTAACTAGTTTAGAATTAAATGACTCGTTCAGAAAGTGGATATCCTTCAGAGTGGTCTGATCGGACTACCTATAAAAAAACCGTGTGGCGGCTTTCAGTTATAGGAGGCGTTGTATAAACTCGATGCAGACTTTTTCGTCAAAGTCACAAAATGCAGTACAGCCAATTTTAACAAAATATTTAACTTCGAAAACTTCAGTGAAGTTAAGAAATATAGACCAATAACTGCACATTTCAGTTCCGACGTCTCATATCACAACTATCAAAATAAGTAACAGTTCCCAACATTAAATCTTATCTGAAAGATCAAGGCGTTTCCCCATACTGACACAATTTTACTTATCTACAACAACAAAGAGTTTGAATCAAACATAGTTAAGAACAAGTTGCTTTTATTATTTTCCTTTATCTTTAGTTACTCAAACAAAGTGCTTGAAGTAAGTATAAAGCAATCCCTCTGCTTGCTAACTACAAAGACTCAGTACAAACGGAACCCTAATTCATGGTAAATGGGATAGGGGGCGCTTAAATCGCACTACTAGGACTAGAACTTTATAGTAAACACAAAAACAACCTATTTTATGCAAGCTCTAATTCTCTGCCATTCTGTAAAATCTTTTTCAAAAAGTGGAACAGTTGGCATCTCCGTTTAATATTTCATTTAAAATAATTTTGTTCCCCACGACACTTAGGTACTTTAAAAATTTATAATAAAAACCTGAACAATGTTTGTGAAATTTTCCACAAAGATCTTAAAATCTCGACTATCTCTCAATATATTTTCAAACTTAATGCAAATTTTTACGACAAACCAATCAACTGCAATACAGCTAACTTCAACGAGATATTTAAATTTCAAAACTTTAAAAAAGACAAAAGCCTTAGATCAATAGCTGCACACTTCACCTCTGACGTCTCATACCGAAACAACCAACATAAATAAAAATCTCCAACTCTTACATCAATAGTTCATAGCAATAGTTCAAAACATCCATAGATTACAACCTCAACTACAATACCAGCCTTGAAATCCGAACCTGCTACCGCATGTGGATAATAAATTCACAGCCATCTTTTCAATAGCCTTGAAATCCGAACCAGCTACCTCATGTTTATAATAAATTCACAGCCATCTTTATTACAGCAAGTTGCTTAGAATTATTTTCTCTTTTCTTTTCAGTTAAACAAGCAAGGTGCTGCTTGCTCTACAATATCAGTCACCCCAGAGACTCTGTATACAAACTGTTTATAAATATATTTTTTCTGTATATAATTTTATGCGTGGCCCAGGTGCCCAGCTTTTGTTAAATAAAGTAAAGCAAAGTATGTGAAATGTTAAGTGCATACGAATTTTTTTAAAAATAAAATTGGATTCCTTACCTTTTGCATTTTGAGTACTTTTCAATACAATTTAAATTACATGACGCAATATTACAGTATTATAACTTGGTAATAATCATAAAATAATGTAATAATAAAATATTAAAAGACAAAAATTTTAAATTTCGACGTGATAACGCATCAGACCGACATCGGAGTCTTAAGGGTTAATTGTTATTTCACTATCACTTAAACTAAACACTAAAACCAACACTATCACTTTTTATTTCACTTACAGATCTCTTCTTAGTTACCAACTTTGTATTATAAAGTGTTGCCTAAATTGAGAAAAAAACTTTACTAAACATTTATTGCTCTTTTACTACCATAACTTTAATATTATAAGAAAATGTTCTGGTAAAGCTGGAACACTTAATAAGTATTCTTATTAACAAAATGTGTGTGTTTCATTCAGGGCTCCCATCGGCCTTAAAATTTTTAAATAGTGTTTTTAGAATCTTTTCTATTGGGACGGTTCCCATTTTTTTAAAAATAAGTGTTAGGTTTATGTTTTCTACAGGCCTTAAAATTTATAGTTGTAATCTCAAAATCTCTGTCAACCTATTTAAAAATGTTTTTTATTTAGGGTTCCCACGGGCCGTAATATTTCTTTTTTATAGTGGGAGTAATTTTACGCTGATGCCAGAAAATAATTTCTTTTCATAAAAACTCTTTATATTTTTTGTAATTTAATTTAGGTTACAGATATACATCCTATCAAAAATAATATGTAGTGGCTTTTATAAATACATAAAAATGACAATATTCGATTCGCTTTCATTGCTACTTTTGAAAATTTTTAAGATGCACGTGAACTTTATTTGCCATTTAATAGCATATTTTGCATAATCAAAAATAGATTTGTCAACCATAATGTGTTAATAACATAAATATTTATATTTGAATATGTTTTTTAAGGGTAATTGTTAGAAGAAGAAAATATCCCATTAATTTAAACGCAAATGTGATACAAGTTTCACCAGAAGACTTTTTTTTCATCATTGCAAAATGTAGATTCATGTAGTAAAAATATTTATTGTAATTTCAATATTTCATATTCCGTAACTTTTGTTAGTTTCGAGAGAAATTTTTAATGCAAGTCATTTTCAAACAGAAACATGTCCTTATATTATGTAATTTCTCCCTTTCTTCATTTTTTTAAAATTCAAAATAACTATTCAACAAAAGAAAGTTCTGATCGTTAAAACAAGTTTCTCGTATGTAAATTCAAATCGTAAAACATAAAACTTTAAATTCCTCACAACAGCGTCCAAAATTTTAAGTCATATAACAAAAAATGACATAAATGACATCTGGCGCACTCACACACCAAAAAAATGAAACAAATGTGCACTTCAAACTGAACAAATCTCATCAACTCACATCCACATTCCCCAAGAAGGAAACGGACAGGAAAAGCGACAGAGGGACCCCTAGATTATATCGATCCCGGAGTCCTGGGTGCCTTCCTTCAATCGATTTCGGAAGAACTCTTCTTCATCTCATTCACATACATCCCACCGAACGAAGAAGATGGCGATCCTCAAGCTACTCCTGAGCATCTTCAGCATCCTGTTGACAGTACGAGGGGCTGCCTTGCCGGATGCTGATCCGGAAGTTACCGAATGTGAACTGACCACGGGCCGGACATTGACGGTTATTAAATCGGCAGGATTCCCATCTCGGTATGGGTCCAATGTAGATTGCCAATACACCGTTCGGAGAAGGTCCAGATCTGTATGTTCTGTAACGTTTCTCTTTAATGTTATGGATTTGGAGATGAGTCCGAACTGCACTAAAGATTATCTTCTGTTGAGCGGAGAGAAGATGTGCGGTTCGAAGCCCATAGGATTTTCCAGTGTGTTAAGTAGTCTTTTGATAGTTGTTTATATGTGCTTAGATTATTTTAATAATAAATTTTATGACATAGCTTTTATAGGAATCTGAAACTTAACCTGTAGATTTAAAAAAAACACTATAATCAGTGAACGTTTATCAGTTTTTAATATGTCCATATTAATATAAAGTAATATATCTGTGGCTATATTTAAAAAAAAAACAAAAACAGAGCAACTGAAAGGAAAATAACTGTACTAAACAGTGCTCCTGAGGCTATAAAATATTTATAATAGTATTAATTTGGTCAGGAGAACACTGTTTTAAAAATTTATATCTATTGCGGTGCAAAACTCGCATGGGGTGCAAAAAGTAATATGAAAAAGTGGTCAAAAATTTATTAAAATTTTCATGAATGTTTTATTTTTGATACTACTTTTTAAATTTTGTTAAACGGGGGGGGGGGGGGGGGGAGGACCTATCTCGAAAGTTAAAAAATTGGAGGACACAGTGTGTTTTCAATTACCTCGGTATTTAAAAATCCTAGATTAAAAGAGCAAACCATAAGAAATTTGTTTAAAATTTTGTTATATTTACAAATATGTAATCAAATAATTTATATATATATATATATATATATATATATATATATATATATATATATATATATATATATATATATATATATATATATATATATATATATATATATATATATATATATATATTCTTTTTCTTTTATACTTTTTGTTTTTATATGTATATACAAGATAACAATGAATGAAATAATAATTTAATGAAAATCATCTAAGGAAGGACTCTGATAAGTCAGAATTCCCACTGGATAACAACACAAAATACAGAAACGTCTTATTGTTAAAATGGAGCTTGCGGTATTTTCCATTAAATTTAACCTCCCACTTTGAAAATATGGCTTTGAAATCAACCTCTTCAATTTAGGTTTTTATTTATAATTTACCAAAATAACTTTGAAAATCAAGATTTGCAATATATTTTGAGTAAGGTAGATGGCAATTTAAATATTTAAGTTTTCAATTATTACAAAGTGATTTTAAAAAGCAATAAATAATTAAGTGATTTATTATTTTGAATTAAAGTAGAATGATTATTAAATCCCACGAACTATTAAAAGAAAACTCTAACATAAACTTTTGATTGAAGAGATTATACTAAAAATAAAAATTATTTAAAGTCTAACAAAAATTTAAATTTCCTTACTTTGACAACGGTACTTAAGAATTTTTTAAGGAAATATTTTTAAATATTATTTTTTTTTTCATTTCACGAGATATTACACAAAATAAAAAATATAAGTTACATTTTGTAAAAAATTGAAAACATTTAAAAACTCATGAGAAATCAATAGCTTTTAAAAATAAGTATTGCAGAGAAATTGAGATTTCACAGCATTTTACAATGCTGTTTTTCAAACGTGGCTTTAATAGCTAATGTGGCAGTGAAATCAAGCAGGATATATTAAAATGACTTTTTACCATCCGGGTGAACCGGGTTCGAATTCCAGGGATGGCTAATCAATACCAATTCAGCACCCAGCTCTCTGCGACCACAGTGCTGAAGTAAAATATCCTCTGTGGTAGTCGGATCATGGGATAAAGTCTACATGCTGTCAGGCTAATCGTGGGAGGTTTCGTGATTTTCCTCTCCATATAACGCAAATACGGGTTAGTTCCATCAAAAAGTCCTACACGATGGCAAATTTCTTCCAATATTTGATGCAGGAGTATCCTTGTCTTCTGGATTGGGTTCAAAGCTCCAAGACTACGGAAATGAAACATGAACATTGGTTGTCATAAACCCAAAATTGAGACGGCTGTTCAATGACAGTTATAAAATAAAAAGTACCATTTATAGATTTCTTTTTTTTAAATCATATTTTAAATGTAATTATACAAGAAATGAGACAAAAATATGTAATTTTTTTTTTACTCACTCTATAGAAACAATTTTTCTTTTAGCAACAAATGTTTTGGGAGCAATGCTTGAAGCATTTAGAAGTCACGTCCTTTTTACTTCTTCAAAATTTGCATCCACCGCAATTGGTGGAGAAAGTTAAAAGAGTGTTTACTTTTCAATCACCACTACAATTAAAATAAAAAGTATTATAAATAAAAATATGGCAGTAATATTTATTGTATTAAATTGGTAACATTAAAACCATAAAGATATTATCCAAATTTCAATTGATCAGTCCGAATTTTGTATAAATGAAAAGGATATCATTTCTAATAGCTTCAACTCTAAAATTGTCCCTCGTTAAATCAACTCAAAAATTTACTGTTAAAAGAAAAATTTTTTACATAGTGTTTACACAGAAGTGTTTCCTTATTTTTGTCCAACCTCAACATCCTTTAAAAGAATTTAATTATATTTTTATGTTCTTTTTTTGTCTTTTTAAGTAAAAGTGGTTTTGTTTCGAGAAGGAAAAGTCTTTAAAGGGATTTTTGTAATTATTTTCTATAAACTATATAAAAAGATGTTATGATGTTTCATAAATTGTAAGTTTACTGTATGTTTAGCTCTTTCATTTTCTGTATCTACAAGTGTATAAAATGCAAATTGGTTTATCTTGCATCTCATATATTCTTTATTTTGTATTATTTAATGTGCCAAATATAGAAATTTAAAGTAAATGAAGTTTAAATTCATCAGACAAAATGATACTTAATTTTTAAGTAGAAGAAAAAAGCGTTAGAGATTGGGGTATATTTCTGATTTTTTTTCATGTATGCATGGTTTTCAATTTTTTATGCTGTTGTACTAGTATTCAAAAAACGCTCACAAATAAAGAATTTTTTCTAAAAAAAAAAAAAAAAACTAAAAATTTTGAAAATATGATGTCTTTAATCATTGAGAAAATATTATGCTTTAGTATCAAATTTTTTTTCATTTATTTTGAATAAAAACGTTCATAATTTATATTTCTAGAATAATTGCTATTAATTTTTAAAATAGTTTCAAACATTTTTGTAATCAAAAATTAATACTTTTCATAAGTATCAAGAAAGGATTATTCCACCGAAAAATAAATAATTAGTTAAAAAAATAGTATAAAATTTTACAATTATGCAGTCTGTTCAGTTAATTAATAAATGGATATTTAATATCTTAATCCTGAAGAATAAGTAATAAAAAATAAAATAAAAAACTTAATAATTTCGTTTGCATGCTCCTGTCTTCGTACTTTAAGCTTCAACCCATTAGTACATAACCATTAGTACATAACATTAGTTGACAAATATTAAAAATGGGGAGCACTAGTTTCAAGTTTTAGGAAGAAGATTAATTAAATATGAAAAGATTACAGAATCACACACAGTTATCGCAAAAAGAACTCAATCTTATCTCACAGCAAACTTAGAAAAAATGAAAAACTTTCTGCGATCACAAAATCTCAATTAAAAAACTTTCTGCAAGCAATTGATTAACTCCTGCAACTAATTTCATCTTATTTTGGTGAAATTAGTTTGAAAATCACGGATTTTTTATTTAAATGATTTAATTTTTAAAGAACTCTATGTTGTTTCATACAACAGGGATAAGTTTGTTAAAATACCAAAAAAGATGGAAATATAAATCGAAAAATGTTGCTTGCAAAAATTCTGAAAGAAAAAAAAGACAAAATATCTGAAATTTGAGCAAGAAAAAAGTGTATGCGGGAAGAATTTATCCGCAGAA
Organism: Parasteatoda lunata; assembly: GCA_949128135.1. Taxonomy (NCBI): domain Eukaryota; kingdom Metazoa; phylum Arthropoda; class Arachnida; order Araneae; family Theridiidae; genus Parasteatoda; species Parasteatoda lunata. The sequence continues at coordinate 22,476,826 of OX421978.1, forward strand.
TGTTATCAATGTTTTAATGAAAATAATGATGTGAGATTTTATTTATTTATCATGTATATGAACCTCAATGCATGATTTTTAAATCACGCGAATACGAATCTCGATAATTAGTTTTAAAAGCACGTGAATACTAATCTCGATGTTTGATTTTAAAATCGTGAAAATACGAAACACGATGCGCGATCTTAAATCGCGTAAATACGAATCGTAACGCGTGATTTTAAATCATGTGAACACGAATTGCGATATGTGATTTTTTCCTCGGGAATTCTAAAAAGACTAACTTACGAGAAAATAAAGTTTCTTCTTTTGTAATAAAACAAAAAATGCACCGCTTTCGTGTATATTGTTCCTATCTGGCTCTTAAATTTTCTTTCGAAACCACTTAATATTTCACAACATTACCCGAAACAATTTTAATTTCCTTGAGCGATTCTTAAATAACTGCAAAAAATTCAATTGCAAGAACAGGAAAGCGTTTTTTTTTTAAAATTTATTTTTATCCATGATTAGCCTAACATAAAAGCCTAGTTAATGCAAATAGTTTCATAAAAATATATTCACTTTCGTTTTTTTATCTTAGACTTGTGAAATTTTGACTCGATAAAATAAATTGAAAAAAACAAACAAATTGCTACTTTCTTTGAAAAAGTTCTTCGAGCATTTCTCTGTAACTACCCGCACAATTAGGAAGAACAAGATTACAGGGAAGATTGCCCTGGCTTTAATCTTTTTCTTACCGTAACACAATATAAGTTCATTTTTGGGAAGGGTACAAACAACGGCTCCTATAACTGAAAGCCTCCACACGGTTTTTTATAGATAGTCCGATCTGACCACTGTGAAGAATATTCACTTTCCGAACGAGTCATTTAATACAAAATCTAGTTAAAATAAAAAAGTGGTAGCAAATAAATCACTTAAAATTTGTTTCATTTATGAATATTATTGGTTTGCCTTATTCTCTTGTCAACCACTACAGATTCAATTCTCAAATATATATGATAAATTTCTCTCAATTACTTTTATAAAAGGTTTTGGGTTCATGCGTACAACTGGTTCACTTTTTAAATAGTCTGCGTTGACTACTTATAAAAGACCGTGTGGAGGCTTTCTGATGTAGGAGGTGATGGTACAATTTGGGAATTTTTTAAGTGACTTAAAATAAGCACCATGCACTAATCAATAATTCTATATGAAATCTATATGCATGTAAGAATTTATCCCACTTGCATATTAGAGGTTATAAAACTTAATTCAAAAAGAAACCATGCATATTTCAAATTTCTCATATGAAAAAAAGTCGATGAGTTTTTTTTAACGGGCTTTCTGATTTATTTCAAGGTATTTAATGATAGTATACAAAATAATATGTAATTATGAAATAAGTATGAGAAAAAGTTAAAATTATTGATAAAATGTCATTTAAATGTAATTTCATCTGAAGCAAAAAAATTAATTTCACAAATTAAAAATTATTTTAGGAACTGTGTCTTTCTCTGAAGAGGATCAGGTAACGATGTCTTTTCATTCCGACAACGAGACGAGAGGCCTGGGCTACATGGTCACTGTTGTCCAGCAAGACTGCCCATTGCCAACGTGTGATGCGACTTTCAGCGAAGAAGACTTCATAATATCCTCACCCAACTATCCTTTGCCATATGACAATGGTCGAACATGCACCTATACAATACACAAATCTAATCCATCTGTCTGTAGACTACTTTTGAAAGTAGTATCTTTTGATGTTGAAGAAGACCCCCATTGCCTCTCTGATTTCTTACTGGTCAACAATGATAGACTGTGTGGTGTAATGAGCGAAGGACAAATAAGTGAGTATAACTGAAGGGTTTGAAAAAAAAATCTGAAGATCTATTTTTTTTTCATAAATAACTTGTTAAAAAAAAAACTTCGTAAATTCTCCTTTTTTATTTATCCTTTCTAAATTATTTTCAAGCCCCAAATAATTATTTTCAAGCCCATATCCCATACATCAGGAAATATTACAAAAAGTTAAAATAAAAAATAGTTTTATTTCAGCAATCTATGGGGTGGCTGTCTTTTTTTTCTTAGAATTTCAATCTGATTTACCTTTAAGCTTTCGAAAATAATCCCTGTATCCTGTTTTATTAGATTAAAAATTAAACTTAAATAACTCCATGAGAATCATTTAATCTTTATTTAGATATTTAAACTATTCTTGAAATTTAGTTTATTTTTCTAAACAATTATAAATATTCAACTGTTTTTCCCTCCAGTTGACACAAGCTTCCTAAACTCGACTCTTGTTATTGAATTCCAAAGTGACCACGTGACGACAAGAGACGGCTTCCGGTTTAATGTTCACCAAGAGTTGTGCGATTCGTCTTCAGATACACCAGCATCAACGACGCTTGTACAAACAACTGCCCCCGAAAACGCCACTGAAGTCATTGCCAGTACCATCAGTCCAACAACCGAATGATTCATCATAACGAAAACAACTAAACCTTGGTGTAAAATTTCAGTCCTATTTCTTCTGCTCAGCAAGACAGTCCAACACTTTCTGCATGAGCCACAACACCTCATCTACCCTCCAGGTCATAGAAAGGGACAGCAAAGGCAAACAGTGCTTTTGGCTGCTGAACCAAACATCATAACTGACCGCCAAAATCATTTTTAGTAAATCTATTCTGTATGAGACACATGTAAAGTAACTGAAATTAGTCTTGATCAACAATGCATTGTTTTAAGCATTTTGCCATGCATTAAGAATCACTGAATAATTGTTATATGAATTTCGACAACCGATAATCACTTATTTGCAATAATTAGAATACAGCCAGAAATTAGAAGTAATCGCATCAATGTAGTTAAATTCTCACAAATTCAAATATTTTGCAGTACATTTTGCTGTTATCGAATAGTTTTAACTAATGCTTTAGTTAAGTGTTAAAAAAATGATAGAGCATTAACCATAACTTCCACGGTGTACTTAACTTTTTCAATTTACGAAATTTCGACACCATAATTTAACATAACTGCTCTGGGTATTATTTATTATTGTGGAAAGGGAAATATTTGACAAAAAAAGAATTGTTTTGTTTATTCGAAAACTTTACATTTTTCATTAAAGATTTTTTAATAACAATTCGTGAAGTGAGACAAATTAATGTCTATAAAAATGATAGTATATACTTACATGATTGAGGTTTTTTTTTTTTTTTTCCATTTACATTTATTGCGTGAAAAGTAAAGAGTAAAAAGTAAAGACACACTAAGAAGGATTTGTATAGAACAGGGAGGCTGCTGAGTAATTAATAAAGTGATTCGTTGAGGAGGATAGATTGCATAGGTTGAGATTGCATAGGAGGATAGATGTTCGAGGTTGAGATAGGGGAAGTGTAGTTGATATAAGTAGCAAGGAAGAAGGCGGGAATCAATGGTAATTCGATGGGAATTCAAATAGAGTTAAAGAAGGGAAGAAAATGAATTGTATTCTTGATGAATGATGAGAGTTTAGTAATGACTTAGTAGTTATTTATAATGTGACGAGAAAGTTTGGTAGGCGTTTGGGTTTTATACTTTCATAAAATTGCTGGCGAGTGTTAAACAATTTTGTGTGAAAAAGCTCAATGAAAATAAGTTGTAATCTCGATGAAAGATGAGCATTTAGTTATGATTTTGTAGTTATCTACAATGTGGCGAGAAAATTAAGTAAACTTTTGGGTTTTATACATTCATAAAAATGCTTGCGAGTGTTAAATAATTTTTTTCGAAAAAGCTCAATGAAAATAAGTTGTAATCTTGATGAAAGATGAGCGTTTAGCTATGACTGTGTAGTTATCTACAATGTGGCGAGAAAGTTAAGTAAACTTTTGGGTTTTATCCTCTCATGAAAATGCTTGCAAGTGTTTAAAAATTTTTAGCGGAAAAGCTCATTCGTAAATTTTAAAAAACATGAAAATTTTCAACTATTCATTGATTGAAAAATATATATAAGTTCTAATTTCAGATCGTGGCATTGAAATATGTCTTGTTCAAAACATAATGTGTATCAATTGGCGATCGAAATGGGCTACAGGTAGCGTAGAGCATAACTCTCTACCTTTGGCAACATTTTTCACGATTTTACGATTAGCATGCGGAGAGTCATAGGAGAAGGAAGTGCGTTAAATTCTATCTTGATTTTCAAAAAGATTAAAAACTTTTAAGTTAGTAAACTATATGGAACTGAAAACTGCATTAAAAAAATATTTGTGACAGTTGAATACAAAAAATATTAAGAAAGGGGAAAATATTGTAGTACACTCCTATACAACTGAGAAGAGGAGAGGGAATGGGAGAGGGTCAAGATATGGAACTGGTCCCCAGATAGCATATTCAAGCGTTGCGATCGCAAATGTTGGATTAAATGATTTCGTCTTATAGATTACAGATAATTTTCTTTTTTTAAATGATCAAAATGAATGTTGCATTATTGCTTACAATGATATAAAGTAAAATAAAGCAAAGCATTTTAACGCAGTAAAAATTACTTTAAAAATAAAATGAAATTCAGAGGACATGTAGAGGATATTTATTTGTTTTTCAAAAATAATGCACAAAAACAGTCGATTACACATTTAAATATATATTTAACAGTTTTAGAGGGATAGTATGTTAAGTTTTATTTAATTTTTATGTTCAATAAAAAAAAAAAAAGATCTATAAAAAAAGAAGAAAAGAAAAGTTATCTATCAAAAATTCACTCTAACAATTTTGTAGCTTAAGTTTTTTTCTTTTTCTTTATCCGATTAGCGATGAAGAGAAAAATTTCGCCTTTCAAATCCAATGCTTTGCGAATGTTTTATGAAGTATTATCATAATAAGCTAGACGGATAAAAATTATTTAACCGGCTTTGACAAGCAGTTAATCCTAAAAAATAAGATAGTTAAGACGTTTGCGCGTGATCCAACAGTTGGAGTTTTATTTTTCGTGTAAAATTTCCAAACTGATGACACTTCACTTTTCTGTCCCCAACCAATCCATCAATAAGTTACAGATAGCAACCAGTAGAAATGCGTCCATGAATATAAATCGTCCAATAGAAATGTTGCAAACGGCAATTGATTGATTTATTCCATTTCGTGATATAGTTCAACTTCTGGCGTAGACATCTCTATTGTTTCATTTATTTTTAAGTGTTATCACGTGTCTTCATTTAAAATTATGTGTATCAACGTCATTTATTTCCAGGTACTTTCAACGTTCTTTATGTAATTTCTTGTATTTGTTTGTAAACTTTTTCATATGTGGTCTTTATGTGGTTTACCAGGGCGTTGGTTTCCTTTTTTCAAAATGCAATAACTTTTGCAGATTATTGCTTGTTTGGGTTGGCTAAATAGTTTTTATTTATCCCTTATTTTTCTTGATACATACGTCTAGAAAATATGACTTAAAATGCCATTATTTCAAAACACGCGAGATAATATTTTTGCTAAAAAACAATGAAATTGAAAAGTCACTATTGTTCAAAGTTACAAACCCTCCAAAACATATATAAATCTAACTTAAGATGCAAACGAAATGTTGCCTAGAACAATATCGTAGAGAAAGCTTAGTCATGGCAAGTCAGAGAGTTAATTGAAAAGTTGTTTCAAGTCCACACACCACTTTCTATTTATATTCTCAGCACAAGTATAAGCTGCATGTTTTATTTCCTCAATGCTTTGTTCCACGTAAACTGTTTTCTGAAAATGGATTATGAGCATGATAGTTTTATATTTATAGCATGCTCTGTAACATTTGTTGGTTTAAAGTGTTTTAAGTGATATTTGGTCTGTATTCTAAAAGTGTAATGATGTTCAAACTAATAAATATAATTTTATGACAAATTTAGCATATGTGAATCATTAGGGTACTTTTGTAAAATCTCTTCTACCATCTTCACCAAAATCAAAGTTGGCACCCTTACTTATTTGTAGGGTTTTTTAATGCCATTAGAAAGTCGTTGCTGCCAGTATATTGTTGTTTTTTTTTTTTTTTTTAAGATTTTTCATTAAAATAGTTTTTTTGTTGTTAAAATCAGATTCTAAAACATTAATTTTAAATGTTTTTAAAAATTAGCTTTTTGCTTTAATTCCCTTTAAACATGCATTATTTATTATATGAAACGATTTTATATCAATAACACGGAATACGCACCAACTTTCCTTGTCGACGGGAATTTACAGAAGTACCGTTTTAATCAAGGTGTTTCATGTCTTTTAACCTTGTAGAAAAATGAATGCTCTGAGATTCGTTAATTATTTAGTATTGAACCAATTAATAAGTTTATCGATAACAAGAAAAATTAAAATCCATTAATAATAAATTTTATTTTACTGATAATGAGGCAATGTGTTCTAGTTCTGGGATCATGCAATAATAGAACATGCGCCAAAAAATGTAAAATGTGCCAGAAATTCATTGCAATTATGATAAATTTCTCATTTTAACAATTTACTCGTAAATACCATCGTACTTTATTTTTATTATTATTTCCAACCACATTTTATCAGTATTGCTTTATTTTATTTTATTTTCAGCGTTGAACAGTTAGCCCATTGTGATAGCGACTACTAATAGCCAAATTTAATTTTGAATCCAACACAAAAGAGAAGGAAACTCCGGATTACGGATTGAGGCAAACAAGCCTTCAAGTCGTCGACAATAGCTCATTGTGCAGCTCTAGTGTGACATAAATTAAGTATACCTACCTACTTATCTTAAACATCCTCTTTTGGGCCTCACTTTAAGTGGACAGTGGAATCAACGACATACTAGGTTCGAGTACGGAAGTTCCAGTGTACCTGTAAGCTTCTAGACCAATCCTGAAGTGTAACCTGAAACGAGCCCCCCCCCTGGCCTAGCGGTATCACCCGTCAAACACTGAGCAAAGCGTGGAGGTAGCGGGTTCGAATCCCGCCGTAACCCTGGATGTATTCTTCGTGATGTCCTTCTCTGAATTGTTCTATATGTCTTTCTACTTGACAGAGGTTTCTAAGCCTAAATTTGAGCACACAAGCCTGCAAATGTATGTAATTTCAATAAAGCAATAATAATAACCTGAAACGAACTGATCTGAATTCAAATCAATGAAATGTGTAGATATACTATTGTCAAAAGTTTGTTCTTTCTTCTTTGCGCTTTTTATTTTTTCCTCTTTTTCATTTCATCATGTCCGGGTCACCATTATCTTTGGCTAGAAAGGTTTCGTGCACTTAATCAGCATTTGAAATATCAATCATCAAAGATAAAAAGGGAGAAGTGCCAAGTTTAAACTTCAAAATCATAAGTAACATCACACAGAATCCGAGACATCGAACATGAGGAAAAGTGAAGAAAAAAAAAAAAGGTTAAAAGCGCAAAGGAGAACGTACAAACTTTTACAATAGTATACTATATTGAGTACAGATCAATTGGTTGGTGCCTCTTCGCGACAAATACCGAGTTTACACCAATATTCAGTATCTCTGAAAAATTCTATGAAAAGTAGGTAATTGTAATTTTTTGCATTTTTAGACGTTAGTGGCAACTCTGACAACTTTCAAAAATATTTTGAAAAGAGCGCTGTACTTATCAGACCTGAAGATATGATGCAATATTATTATCTGACAACTGATAATCATAAATTATATGACGTGTGGTTACGATACATTAAAATACAAAAAATTTAAATACTAAAAATTTAAATACTAAAATAGGATAATTTTTAATTTATTATTTAATTAAATTTATTTATTATTATTTACATTAAATTTATTAACACTTACAGATCCTGTCATTTTTTTAAGAAGTGTATAGGCGATAATTTTCGAACCGGACGTTAAAATAAAAGCGTATAAATCAATTTCATGACAAATTAAAGTTTAGAGAAAACGAGCTGTTTTCCTGATTTAGAACAATTTATTTTCTTAATTCAATACTTTGTTTCAAATGAAAAGGAATTTTGTTTGCACGAAATAGTTTAAAAAAAATAACGGAATAAAATAATTGTACAGTGCGGTTAAAGTTCTGATATTAGTATATTCTGTATGGAAATGAAACAAATCAACCTAATCATTGGCATTTTTCAAGGTTGCAAGGTATACACGAAGATTAGGCAATAAAATCTTATTCATGGTATAAAATTAATAATAAGAACTTGTATTAAAAACTATGTTTAGCTGATGAAGTAAAATATTATGATTAATATTCGCAATAATTATCATTTGTATGAGACCTGGGCATCTGAGGACTTGCGACTCTTTCCCCAGTCATCTTAAAAATAAAACCTACACGATAACAGATATAGTAACATATGGAACACTCCCCCCTTTCTCAAGGGCAAGCAAACGCTGCAAGAAGAGGGGATCTTTTAAATAAGATGAAAGAACCTGACGAATTATTTGTACACGTTGTTATTCATTTAGTTTTATACGAAGATTTTATTTTTATATTTAATGTGGTGGCAAGATTTATAGAACTACATTTTATTCATTATCAAATAAATATGGTTTAAAATGATTTAGACTACGGTTAAATTAGAAAAATTTAAACACATATATAATAGATCGAATTCATTTCAGCGACAATCACTTCATCGAAAATCCGTTTCATCCACACCACTTCATCGACTAGGTGATTTGGTAGAAGGGCCATTTCGTTGACAAGGTTATTTCGTAGGCAACGCATGCGTAACTTTGAAACTATTTGCATAATTTTTTCGATTAGACGTTATGATCCTTGCACTTCTTTGTAATTTAGTATATTTGTGTTGAAATTTTTTAAACCTAACTTGATTCAAAATCTTTATAGTATGTTGAAGTTGCCGAAAAAGAAGCCTTTTATTTGAAAATTGCCTACTCTTCTATTCACATCACGTTGCAGAAACGAAACTTTTTTTAGATTTGGTGTTTTAATTGGGTTTTACAAAATTTTTTCTAAACATATTTAACACATTTATTTCTAATATTGTTTTTTAATGTGCAGTATTGTAGATTAGCATCACAAAAGCAATTACAATAACTATTGTAAATGATTTTTGATGAAGGGAGTGAATGAAGGATGAAATTAGCAAGGAAAAAAGACAGTATATAATATAATTAATTTGTGAGATAATGGAAGCACTTCGTCCACAGATCATTTCATTGATAAGGTCTTATTTTTATCACGTTAAATGCCACACTAATTTTACAATGGCTTGCCCATCTGGACACAAGGAAAATAACTACAAACTAAATTTGCAAATTTTAGACAGATTTTGCTAGTTTTTTAAAAGGTTTAGTATGACCTGTCTGTTCGTTCGTTGTAATGGAACTGGGCGTCTGAGGCCTAACGGCCCATGACCTGTCTTTCCTTTCCTTTATTCAACAAAACTGGGCACCTGTGCCGCGCAGCGTTCCTTATCCCATACTTCATGAAAATATATACAGATTGAGTTACAGACATTTTGTGTTTAGCAACATTGTGGTGCATGACCTGTCTGAAAAAGTGGTGAATTATATAAACCTACGAATTAGAAATAGTGGTGGATAAAATTCTACTAAATTGAACTTATTAAACCAAGAATCACAATTAATAAGCTGCCACTTTAAAATATTTATTCGCTGTTTGGAGCAAGTTGGCATTTTAGTGCATATAAATAAAACTATTTTTGTGTGTTCTATATTGCATTAATTTCTTCAAACCATTTTCGTAACGATAATAAGATAAAAATTTTCTCGAACTATCTTGGCTTCACCGGTGCCCCCCTTGGCGTTACGAACAAAGTCAGTGCTGGTCACCGGTGACCCACATGGCATTCAACGTGTTAACAAGCCATTTCAGCGGCAAAAATTCTCTGTCGATAAAAAGAAAATTATACTTATATAATGTTTCCCCACAATGAGTAATTCACATTAGTACGTTTAAAATTTTGTCAAAAAAAAAAGAAAAAAAAAAAAAAAGGGAAAAGGAACAAACTTTTCCGATGATAACAATTGTGGTGATTACAAAGAATTTAATCAGAAAAACACAATTCTTATAGATAGTTAGCTAGTAAAATGACTTCTTGTTTTATCAAAAATTATATATTTCCTATGTTAATATATTTATTTTTTCAAGTTCAGCTCATTTTTTTCATATGCAAGAAATCAGGAATTTTTTTGCTATTGACATATTAACAAAATTTTCTTACATAAAAATTTCAAGAATTATATATTTACTCTTTTAAAAAAAAATATCGATATAGGGAAAAACAAACTAACATGAATGGTTGGCTATAATGAAGGTTGGTGAGCGAAGTTAGCAAGGAGCGGAACTTCCAAGTATTATAAAAATGTTGAAAAAATGCATGTGGGGAAAAATAAAATGAAAATCCAACATGGAAAACATATTGGCAAATATTATTTATGAAAAATTTTGTTCTAAAACTCTTCCTCATCCCTTTGTCAGCTATGCTACTGAAGAGGGAAGTTTCTGACAATACATTACGTACTTTTGTAAAATTTAAATTAAATATTATTTGAAACAAAAACTTGTTCTCGATTTCAGTTTATTTATTTTCTTTTTTAATTAATTATTTATAACGTTTTAATGTTTAAGAGTTTTATTTTATCCTATGTGTTCCCCAAACATTTATAAGTTCTTTTACCTTATAAAATAGACATTGTTAATGTTAAAAAAAGAAAAAAACTTAAAGTGACTCTACATCCTCAGTATGCGATGCAATCGAAATGATCATATAAAAAAATGGTTCCATGAGTTTCAAATTAAAGGAGGGGAGGAAACCTATCGAATTGGTTTTTATGATTTAAAACATTTAGAAAAAAAAAAAAATAAAAAAAAAACGCAACGAATATAAAAGATAAATCGACTGACAAATAAATTGATTGAGGAGAGTTGTCCTTATGCATCTGATTTTATTCTCATTAATGATTAATTTTGAGAGGTTAATCTAAGAAAATACAAGTTCATTAAAAATTAAACAATTTATCTACGAAATAAATACTTGAAAAATACAACTAGAACTCGCAAAAGTTTCGTCTATTTAACTGAATGTACAACTAAAGTAAAAGCCGATATGAATTTTTCAAAAGAAAAAAAATTGCTTCTTTTATTGTTATCGGAAGAATAAACAGCAATAAAGAATTTTGCTTTAGTATAAAAATTAAATAATAGTATTTTTCTAATTGATAATAAGGCTTTATTTTACCACTAGGAAAACATCTATTTGAAAAGTGTAAAACTTGGAAGGTACGATTACGAATTAATACTCAAAAATCTGGATCTGATTGTTTTGGCTACACAAGGGTATTACCATCACCTCCTACATCAAAAAGCCTCCACACGGTCTTTTATAAGTAGTCCGCGCAGACTATTTAAAAAGTGAGCCAGTTGTGCGCATGAACCCGAAACCTTTTATAAAAGTCCTAGTGTTTTTATTTTATTGGGCACCTGAGCCGCGAAGCGGCCCCTATCCCATTCATCTGGAATTTTAACACAGTTTTGGTTGAGCATTGAGGTAAGCAGGCAGTGGAGTTGCTTTTATGAATGTTTCAAACACTTTGCTTGAATAATTTATAAACGTTGCTTGCTTTATTTAAAAGAACTGGGCACCTGGGCCGCGCAGCGGCCCCTATCCCATACATCATGAAATAAACATTGGGTTAAAAAACATTTTGAAATTTTGCAACAATGTGGTGGCAAAAACAGAGAAAAACAAAAATAAAATTTATAAATTTACAGTTGATGATTTGGAGTTTGCAGATTGAGTGTTTACATATTTGAAGATTCTATTGTGGTGTTTTGTAATGCAGTATAATTTTTATTGGATTTATTAAAGATTTATTAGAGTTCTATTTGAAAGTTCTGGTTTTATTTAGATGTTGCTACTGTCGGTTTTCAGGATTCTGGATGAACTAGGTGGAGGAAGTTGATGAGGGATCTGGATACAGGATGAAGAATAATCTGGATGAGGAAGTTGATGAGGAATCAAGTTGATGGATTGAAGGCTTTGTTGTAATGCTGGATGAAACAGACGATGCAGGTTGATTTTCAGATGATTCAGGAGATTTATTGAAAAAGTGATGCCGGCTGGGATCGAACCTGAGATCAGTGTGGTGGTAGGCGGATACTCTACCGATGAGGCTGTGATGGTATATTTTTATTTTTGTTGGTAATGATGAAAGGAGGCATCTGATGTATAAAAGGCTGCTATTGGTCTGAGGTGAGAATCTTTTTTGTAGTTTTCGAAGGAGAAGATCTGGTTGAAATTTGCTGCTGTGCATTCTTCGGCTTTTTTGTAAAAATCTGCGTTTAGTTTGTTGATATATTCAGAGAGAGGAGGGATTTTGAGGTCTTGGTGGATGTTTTTATTTCGGATGAACCAGCGGGCACGGGTGATTTTTCTGAGGAGTTTATTCTGGGTTTGATTAAGTTTTTTCATTAAGTGATCTGGAATTGTTGCCCAGGCAGGGGATGCATAGGTGAGGATGGGTCGGATCATGCTTGTATAAAGTAGTTTTCTGAGATTTAATGAGACGTTGGAATTTTGAATAAGTGGTTGTATGGAATATGCTGCTGCCATTGCTTTGTCGGTAATTTATAAACGTAATTGAGAGAAATTTATCATATATATTTGAGAATTGAATCTGTAGTGGTTGACAAGTGAATAGGGCAAAGCAATAATCTTCAGAAATAAAACAAATTTTTAGTCATATATTTGCTACCACTTTCTTATTTTAACTAGATTTTGTATTAAGTGACTCGTTCGGAAAGTGGATATCCTTCACAATGGTCTGATCGGACTTCTTATAAAAAATAGTTTGGAGGTTTTCAGTTATAAGAGGCTTTGGTATTACGTGTACTCAAGAATTGACGGTGTTACTACGATGGCAGTGTGATTGCCGAAGCTATTAATATAATTTCCTTTTTGAAATAAAGGCAACAGAGATCTATAATTCTTTCCAGATGATCATTGGAAAGCTGTAAGGGAAATTAAATTTTGCTTAACACGTTCACTCCGGCGTGACCAACCGGTGGCCCACGCTTGATTGTCTCATCGAGCGGCGCACCGGAGTAAAAACTGGTAAAAAATAAATTTGATTTTTTTAGTTTTTTCCGGGAATAATAAAAATCCATAACTACCAAATGTTTTTAACGGATGCAATTTTTATATTGAATTGTTTCTTCGCCGTGATAAATTTCCTTACTCTGAATTGTTATTGTTGAGAATAGATTAACTCCTCCCGAATATTATCTAATATTGAAATAGTTCTTCTACCAGTATTTTCTTTTTTTCGTCCCGCTTTCAGGCGTGAACGTGTTAAATTAGCAAGATTATCAAAATTAGGGCGAGGTAAATTCATCGACAGTCCGTTTCATCGACAGATCATTTCATCGACTTGGTCATTTGGTCGACAGGGCTATTTCCTCGACAAGTCATTTCGTTGACAGGTTCTTTCGTCGACAGGGTTATTTTCGTCAAAAATTTATAGAAAAGGTTATTTCGTAGGCAACGTCATGCGTCATTTTGAAACTATTCTTATATATTTTTTGATTAGACGTTATGCCCCTTGCACTTCTTTGTAATCTAGTATATTTGTGCTGAAATTTTTGAAACATAGCCTGATGCAAAATCTTTATAGTATGCTGAAGTTGCAGGAAAAGAAGCATTTTATTCGAAAATTGCCTACTCTTCTATTCACATCATGATGCAAAAACGAAACCTATATTACATTTGTTGTTGTAATTGTATCTTACACATTTAAGTTGTATTTTACAAAATTTTTTTCTAGTCATATGTAACTCATTTATTTCCAATATTAATTTTTAATGTGCAGTATTGTAGATTAACATCGCAAAAGCAATTGCAATGACTATTTTGAATGATTCTTGATTTAGGGAGTGAATGAAGGTTGAAATTAGCAAGGAAAAAAAGACAGTATATAATTTACCTTAAGGTAATAAAAGCACTTGTCGATATGTCATTTCATTGATGTCTTTTCTTTAAACAGGTCATTTCAGCGGCAAAAATTCTCTGTCGATAAAAAGAAAATTATATGATGTTCCCCCCCCTCCCACAATGAGTAAGGTGAGAGTAAAAGTAGGCGTTACTTTCATAGCTGTTTTCGGATACATTCAGAGATATTATTGAACATAACGCTTACTTTCTACTCATAACTTTCCACTGGGGTTTTCAAGTCGTTCGCTGGGCACTAGTGGCCGATTTATCTCATTCAGTTTAACACAAAATTGTATAAGTTTAAGAAGACAATAAAAAAAAAACAATTACTTCATCTCTGAAAGTAGGAAATGCAATATTCGTGCATACTTATGAAATAGACGGACAAGTATTCATAAGTGAATACAGCCACGCCGTATAATAGAGTAGAGTGAGACTTTTACATAATATTCTTAAAATAATAAACCTTCGAAGGGGTTACCAAAAAAATTGCCAATGCCGACGATTTTTCACATTGACATGCGGGGTATAGGGAAAAGTTTTCAAATAGCCATAGTCACGTCTCGGTAAAACCACAGTAAGCTATGACACTGCCTTTGCTTGCAAGACGGACAACCATCACCTCCTACATCAGAAAGCCTCCACACGGATTTTTATATATAGTCTACGCAGGTTACAATGTACAGTCAGCAAAAAAAAAAAAGATATCACCCTGAATAATTTTCGTTCTAATGATCGGATTTTCACGAACTAAGTGTCAATCTTAATGGTTCCTGAGGGTGACCTCAAATATGCTAATTAGTTAGTGCTAACTATTAATTAAGTTACGAAACCAGACACAAAAACGTACTTTCTCTCAATAAACATATATTTTTTTTTACATATTTGGATTCCTTATCTTCAAAATATAGGGGGTAGCCGCAATCTGGGAAATGTGGTCCCCATAGTTTGGTCAGGAGAGCGATTCAAAGTTTGGACCCCTTAATGTTAATTTCACTTTTTGCGTTTTCAGTCATATTTTAAAAACTAATGAAGCAATTCAAAAAAATATTGCACCAACTCATAAAACGCATTTACCCAAAGATAATTTCATGAAAAGAATAATTTTTAATAATTATTAATTATTTTTTATTATTTAATTAAAGAGAGGATGAAAAAATTTTGAATTATAAGGTACGGATTTTTTTATACCATATTAATCTACATGCTTTTCAATTGAAAAATCTAAAGTTTCAACTGTTTTTATTTATTAGAAGATGAAAAAAATTAAAATTAATTATTTAAAAAAAAATAATTTGGCGACTATGAAAAAATGATTAAATGGGGCGATTAATATTAAAATGTGATAAACTTACGAAGAAATTGATTTAGCGCGCGTGACGTAAAATTTCATTCATATTTTTTTCGCTAATAATCGTTTGCTAATCTTTTTATTTTTATTTTTTTTAAAACTATAAAATATAATGTTTCTTTTTTAGTCCTCTAAAAATCTATTTGAAATTAAGTAAAGAAATTTGAATAAAACATTTTATTGAATAAAAAACATTTTATTCAACGAATGTCGAGTTTTATAAAAGCATGCTTTTGATAGAATATGATTATACACCAGATTGTGCTTATTTAATGTGATTATATTTTAGTTTTTTTTCTCAATAACTGATACAATTACAATAATATACATACGTATGAATAGATTTGGAATAAAATATTTCTCAGTTTCTTGTATATATTTTTTATGAATATTAATAAAAATACGTAGTTAACATATTCAAGCATATCTCACATCATCGCAAATTTCTCAACATCTTATATATCGTGTTAATCTTAAAAGTAATTTTTTAATCACCCGTCCGGAAGTGTTTCGCAGAACTATTTTACCAACTATTTAATTAAATTTTAGCATTTTTAAAATTTTTATTCTTTACCCTACTACATTTATTATTTCTTCATTAATATACTAATCAATTTTTTTAGTACTTTAATTTAGATTTTCTTTAAAGTAAAGTTCCTTTTTACATTATAGTCAAGTTTTTTTTAAAAGAATTATTGTCTGCTAGCTAAGAATAAAGCCTTGTTAAGAAATTAAAAACACTCCGCTGTTTAAAATTATTTAATGCAAAACAGCTGATTATTTACTAAACATACTATTTTTTTTCGAAAAAAGAATATAAATCATTGATTGTCTTTTTTCTTTTGTTTCTTGTGACTTCAACATAGATTATCTAAAATAGTGTCCATGTTTTATAAGTCACTAGAAAGAGTATAAAGATACCGAACATAAAAAGCTGTCAAATACGTAGCCAAAACTTTTAAGCGTCTTAAAATATCTCAGTATCTTAAATGATTCTTTCTTTATGATTCCATGTAGTTTTTTTTCCGGATAATATACTAAACTATTTTGTTTAATTTTTTACTTTAGCACGATTCCCAAGATATTATTGTAGTATAATTTGTTATCAGGAACAATGCCTTATTTTGTTTAGCAGGAAACACTAAAAATTGAAATTTGTAAAAAGTTTCCGAAGCCGTGCGAATTTTAGAATCATCTGATTTAAAAAAATGCAATAAAAAATACGTAAATTTCCGAACTTATTTTGATTAAAAATAAAAAAATAATAAAAAACGTGGCAAGAAGGCTAACATACTTTTTACAGAACTGTGAAAACCAGTTTTTCCTATATTTCGTCAAAAGAGGATAAGAATGATATTGCTCCAAGGGACCTACTCAATAATTTCGCTATTTCCAGAATGAAATCTGTTTGATCGAAACATATTTCCTTGAAAATAAAAACGGGGAAAAAATTAACTTTTATTATTTATCTAAGCTTATTCCATTCATTTAATGATAGCGGTATCAAGGTTAAGGACATGCGATGGAAGCCCCGTTTACTATTATACTATAAATGCGTTAAATCATGTTGCTTGAATAATTTATTTTAAGCTTATTATTTAATAATTTTAAGAAAGTAAGGGTGTAAAAATAAACTCAATCAAAATACTCCGAAAGTATATCCTAAAATATTAGTAGAATAAACTTTGGAAAGGTATATACAAAATACCTTTTCAAACAACTTCGAGTAGAACGGAAACGCTAACTTTTTTAAAATAGTTGTCCTTGTATTTAATTTCGATTTCTGGTGCTAGGGGACATTCCATTTTCACATTCGACTTTTGAAATTTCAATTGTAAACGGAATTTTTTTATGTCCTTAAATTAAAATGTTAAGGCTTGCAGCAAAAAAAATTGTACTGCATGGATTTTTTTACAAAATAGCGAATTATTATTTTTTTAATCTAAGAACCTGTGCTTATAACTTAAGTAAAACTTATTTTAATATCGAGTGAAATAATTTAATATATTGTGTAACTAAATAGATAATCCCAAGAAATTGAATTGAAAATAAAAAAACTTCATTGATTTAAAAATTAGTAGATGATGATAAAAATAGACATGTTTTGAGCACAATAATAAAAGTCTCAAGTTATTCAAGCTTGACAAATTTTGAGAATGGGTGAATATATTTGAACGCTCGAAACATGTCGACTTTTACTTCCCTCTTCATATTTTTTGAAGCCAGTTGAGTTTTTATCATCAATTAAACTGTTTTATATTTGGGTCTTGATCATTATTTTGATAAGGATTTTACACTTGTTAAAGTAAAAATATGCATTTTCATATTTCAACAGGAATTATGTGGTCTTATTAACATAAGAGCATTAAATTAAAATTAAATAAGGTCTTATTAACTTTATAAACATAAGAGCATCAATATTGTAAAAGTTATATTTAACTTGGTTTAAAATTAAAATTTTGAGACCAGATATTTTGAGGTCATGAAATTAAATATTTTATCTTTTAAGTTTTCGTGCCCCCCTTTCAGTATCTTAAGGACCTTACAAGCTCTGTTTAAAAAGAGAGTATCATATCAGATATATATAAGAAAACAAAAATAATCATAGTATCAGTATTTGGTGGTAAATGTAGCTTATCGTAATTGAAGAATATGCTGTGCGAAATTTTATGGTGAATTTGCGAACGTAAGTTTCTAAATGTATCGAAGCATAAGGATGCTATTTGCTAATCATCTTTATCCAAAGAAAACCTTGTTATCTAAATATCTAGCAGAATGAAGCGATTTTTGAAACAATGAATCATACCATATGAAACATATTATTTCAATATCTTATTCTTAAACATAACCTATTTCAATGCTTTTAAAATACCACTAAACATTCAGCAATTCCTTGAGTTATAGGAAAAAGAAATATCGTAAATTATAGAAAAACTTGTGAATGCGTATTAGAATTACTATACAATATACATTTCATTTTTCAAGCACTTTTTTTTTCTTCTAACTTTCTTGCCTAGAAGACTTGGTTAAAGCTGTAAAAGTGATTATCCCTAAAATTTTGTATTTAGCCATAATAAGTTATGTTAATTTGATTTTAGTATGAAATCCTCGAATAAATATAGCAGAAACAACATAATCTAAATAATATAAGATAAAATGTTCATGTATTTAAATTCTAAAACTTAGAAAATCATAAATAATTTATAATCGATTGAAATTTTCTTTTCAAGGTAGATTAAAATTTAAAAAAACTTTGCTTTTTGGACAGAAATCAGCTTAGAAATTGTCAATTGCCTAGAAACTTCGATATATTTTCTATTAACTATTAATTAAACCTCTCTGAGTAATCACAGAACATTATTTCAATTTTTTTTCCAGTCAGAGCTTGGTTGCTTAGCAACCTAGTAAAATTAAGCATTCTTCTTTTGAATTAGTCAATGGGTTATCTTAAAATATTCATTTGCGCTGGCGACTTTTTTTGGCGGTTTTATGGACTATCGCCAAATATATAAACCTTTGTGGCGACCCTATTTACCACCCATTTTTTTCAAAATTTTGTCAAGTATCTGGATTCCAAATATGTAAAAAAAAATGTATGTTTATTCAGAGAAAGTACGTTTTTGTGTCTGATTTCGTAACTTAATTAATAGTTAGCACTAACTAATTAGCATATTTGAGGTCACCCCCAGGAACCATTAAGATTGACACTTAGTTCGTGAAAATCCGATCATTAGAACGAAAATTATTCAGGGTGATATCTTTTTTTTTTGCTGACTGTACATTAAGCAAGCAGACTTTAAAATAAAAATTATACAATTATTTTTTAGTTTTCATCGTACCTACCACCATCGAAAATGGTTAGCAAATACTTCAATAAAAGAGCTTACTTACAGTTCCGAGAGATTCTTATTAAAGGCTTTAAAATTAAATATAATACATATATTTTTAAATTTAAGGTGGTAGATATTTAATCCCATAAATATATCTATTACGTATTCTATGAGAGAATACCTTTAAATTAGTGATAAAGGAATGCCGTATGAATTGATATATTTATAAATGCTACTCTTGTGACATTAAATTAATTTCTTTATAGTTTCATGACTTAATAGCATTGTATAGAATTTATGAGGGAAAACATTAAGTGATTTATTTAAACAGAAATTTACAATATAAAATAAAATTTTAGATTCACGTAAAGCTAATAATTTATTGTAACATTATTGTTTAATAATTCTTTTCGTGTATTTAAATACTGCTTCAAAAAGAAATAATAAAAAAGAAGTATTTTTCAATAAATGATTTTTGCTGATATTCAGCTATAAACTAAAATATTTATATTCTTTATGAGTTAAATAGTATTTATTTGTATTAGCCTTTTTCCAAAGCAGTAAAAATTTCACTGTACATTTTACACACAATTTAATTTCTTACAGAAGTAAAATAATCTAACTACCATTTTAAATTAAATTTTCTGATCTTTTGATGTAAATTTTCTTCTCACAATTTGACACGGTTCAGAGATCATAGAACATACAACCAATGAAGAAATATATAATATAATCAGTAATCTGAAAAACAACAAAGCTCCAGGTGAAGATGGAATCAAAAATATTATGATCAAACTACTACCATCCAATTACATCCAGAAAATTTCACACATCATCAATAGTTGCCTTCTTTTAAATTTTTACCCTCAAATCTGGAAAAATGCATCGGTTATCCTATTTCTAAATAAAAACAAAAATCCAAGTTGCCCTGAGAGTTACCGCCCTATCAGCTTCTTAAATATTATTGGTAAAATATACGAAAAAGTAATTTACAATAGAATTAAACCAGCTCTTTCAACCCTCCAAGATGAACAATATGGTTTCCGCCAAAACTTAAGTACAACAAAACAGCTTATACGAATAATAGATTATTCTGGAAGGGCCTTAACAAACAAGGAAACAATAGCAATATTAATGAGTGACATAGCCAAAGCGTTTGACAAAGTCTGGCATACAGGAGCAATTTTCAAGCTAATACAACTCAACTTTCCTCCCGCATTTATGAAACTTATTTCATGCTACGTTACAAACAGCACTATTAACACTCACTAAGGACTCACTATTAACAGCAAACTCACCTGGAGAGACTCCATAAAAAATGCAATAGACAAAGCCAATGCAGCAATTAATGCAATTCAACCTCTTATCTACAATCAGAATGTTTAACTTAAAAACAAAAAAACTGCTATACACTTCCATGATCCGACCCATTATAACATATGCTTCTCCTGCTTGGGCCACAATTCCAGAACATCTTATGAAGAAACTGAACCAGTGCCAAAACAAAATACTCCGTAAAATCACCTGTGCCAGATGGTTCATTAGAAACTCAAACACCCACAAAGATCTCAAAATCCCGACTCTCTCTCAATATATTTACAAACTTAATGCAGATTTTTACGACAAAGCAATCAACTGCAATACAGCTAACTTAAATGAAATATTTAAATTTGAAAACTTTAAAAAAGACAAAAACCTTAGACCAATAGCTGTACACTTTACCTCTGATGCCTCATACTGAAACTATCAACATAAGTAAAAATCTCCAACTCTAACATCAATAGTTCATAGCAATAGTTCAAAACATTAATTGATTACAACCACAACTGCCTCAACTACAATACCAGACTTGAAATTTGAACCTACTACTTCATGTTAACAATAAATTCACAGCCGTCTTTACTATAGCAAGTTGCTTAGAATTATTTTCACTTTCTTTTCAGTTAAACAAGCAAGATGCTTGCTCTACAATATCAGTCACCCCAGAGACTCTGTATACAAACTGTTTATATTTTTTAATTTTTCTGTAATTTCACGATGAATAGGATATGGGTCTTCTGCGCGGTGCCCAGCTTTTGTTAAATAAAGAAAGAAATAAAGAAAGACAATTTGACATGACTGAAAAAAATGAATATCAAATAGAATCGATGAATATCAAGAAAGCGTGTGTTAGTAAATGTTAGTAATACAGTAATTGAACTTAAACAGTGACTAATGGTAAAAGGCGACAGTATTTTTACATATCTGTAGTTATATACTGAAATTGACAGTAACCTTAAAGAATATAAGGATAACCATAGGGAGAGCATAAACTCTAAATGGAACTCTTTGAAGGAAACAATCATTAAGACTGGTAACGAAGTTGTTGGAAAAGCGCCAACATCGGTAAGCGCCGACTTCAGCAGCAGACGCCGAGATTGTGCAATCTTCGGGAATCGGTTTTTATTAACATGGGGATAATTGTTTTTTTTTTTTTTAATTTTCATATCAAATCTTTCATGGAACTCCCTAATAAAGAGCCGTTCGATATAAAAGTAATGCCATTTTGACAGTGTTAACTCAATGCAATAATACTTGTCCCCGATTGTCAGTGTTTGAATAAAATCTTACATTTCTCGAAAAAGTGCCAATTTTATGCAATAAAATCCGAACTGTTGGTTTTAGAAGTACAAATCTGGATTTATATTACAGATAATATCATTTTTATTGAAACCCGCTTGTAAAACGAATAGACAGAAAGATGCAAATTATTTTAATAACCCTGACAGTAAAATCTTTTTAAAGAATTGTTGAAAGAAATGTGTATGTTTCGTAAACTGATGTTAAGTGACTCAAGTAAAATAGTTATTTCAGATTTTATTATTATATCGTTAGAAAGATATGAGAGATTGACAAAAAGAAGTGAATAAATTCAGATTTGATTGATTTTTTCAATGCATTATTTCTGTTTCTTAAATATATCTTTTAGAAATACCAGCACATGAAATTAATATGATGATGAAAGTAAATGTAAATGATGTAAATTAAATGAATAATTGCTATTTTTAATATTCTCGGCTTTTTAAAAAAATAAACCTATTCGTTGTTATGAAGTCAAATACCATTAGCAATAATTTTTTTAGATGTAACTTTTTAGAAAGGATTTCTTGTCTTGCTTAATTGGCGAATCCTTCTATCCTGCTTAATTGAATTTCTTCTTGTCTTGCTTAATTGACAAATACTTTCTATCTTGCTTCATTGAATTTCTTCTTGTCTTGCTTAATTGACGAATCCTTCTATCCTGCTTAATTGAATTTCTTCTTGTCTTGCTTAATTGGCGAATACTTTCTATCTTGCTTAATTGAATTTCTTCTTGTCTTGCTTAATTGACGAATCCTTCTATCCTGCTTAATTGAATTTCTTCTTGTCTTGCTTAATTGGCGAATACTTTCTATCTTGCTTAATTGAATTTCTTCTTGTCTTGCTTAATTGACGAATCCTTCTATCCTGCTTAATTGAATTTCTTCTTGTCTTGCTTAATTGGCGAATACTTTCTATCTTGCTTAATTGAATTTCTTCTTGTCTTGCTTAATTGACGAATCCTTCTATCCTGCTTAATTGAATTTCTTCTTGTCTTACTTAATTGGCGAATACCTTCTATCTCGCTTAATTGAATTTCTTCTTGTCTTGCTTAATTGGCGAATACCTTCTATCTTGCTTAATTGAATTTCTTCTTGTCTTACTTAATTGGCGAATACCTTCTATCTTGCTTAATTGAATTTCTTCTTGTCTTGCTTAATTGGCGAATCCTTCTATCTTGCTTAATTGAATTTCTTCTTGTCTTACTTAATTGACGAATCCTTCTACCCTGCTTAATTGAATTTTTTTTTGTCTGTCTTAATTGGCGAATACCTTCTATCTTGCTTAATTGAATTTCTTCTTGTCTTGCTTAATTGGCGAATACCTTCTATCTTGCTTAATTGAATTTCTTCTTGTCTTGCTTATTTGGCAAATACCTTCTATCTTGTTTAATTGGATTTCTTCTTGCCTTGCTTAATTGGCGAATACCTCCTATCTTGCTTAATTGAATTTCTTCTGGTCTTGCTTAATTGAATTTCTTCTTGTCTTGCTTAATTGACGAATCCTTCTATCTTGTTTAATTGGATTTCTTCTTGCCTTGCTTAATTGACGAATACCTCCTATCTTGCTTAATTGAATTTTTTCTGGTCTTGCTTAATTGAATTTCTTCTTGTCTTGCTTAATTGGCGAATACCATCTATCTTGCTTAGTTGAATTTCTTATTGTCTTGCTTAATTGACGAATCCTTCTATCTTGCTTAAGTGAATTTCTTCTTGTCTTGCTTAATTGGCGAATACCTTCTATCTTGCTTAATTGAATTTCTTCTTGTCTTGCTTAATTGACGAATCCTTCTATCTTGCTTAATTGAATTTCTTCTTGTCTTACTTAATTGGCGAATACCTTCTATCTTGCATAATTGAATTTCTTCTTGCCTTGCTTAATTGACGAACCCTTCTATCTTGCTTAATTGAATTTCTTCTTGTCCTGCTTAGTTGGCGAATACCTTCTATCTGTGTAATATCATAAAAAATAATTGAAAAAAGGGGAAAATTTTAACTAATCATGAAATGATCACCCGGAAGCGTAAAAATAGAATATAAATTTTATCTTGAGTTTTTAAAGATATTCATATCGGATTTTTTTTAAAAAAAAAAAAAAGCGAAAATGGGAAAGTATAAAATGATACAATATTTATTTTAGTCTCCAATTCACATTATTTTTATCCAGTCTATACGAGCAAAAGAAGTTAAGATTTTAAACATCTGTGGTTAAATGCCGCTGGATATACTCAAATAGCTATAAGCTTGCGATAAACGCTCTTAATTCAAATTACTAATTCTTATTGCCATAAATGCTCATAATTAAATCTACTTGTAATTTTATTCTCTTGTATTCAATACAACAACAATAATGTTCATACAATGCAGTTTTTGTATAAAAAACTTGCAAACTTTTTCATGATAGATGCTTTGCTTTATATTCTAAAAATATCTCTTTCTAAATGAAATAAAAGAATAAATCCTACATATTTTTTTTTTTAAAGAAAGTTATTAACCAGAGTTTAGATTACTTCAGTATCAAATGTAATTCAAAGAAAGAAAAATATTAGCCAGACTTTGTGTATCACCCTTCAAAATACTTTGAAAAATTGACCATCTAAGGGACAAATTTTACTTAATATATTCTACAACAAGCACCCTGTAAAATTTGAAACAAGGGATGCGAAGAAACTCAAAGCCAAAGCATTTTTTTATATTTATTTCATTTTTTTTGTAGAAAACAATTGTCCATAAAAAACTGAAACTCAACAAAACTCAAAATACTTCTCCCCGGATGAGTCCACAAAAAATTCTTGTAATTGTTCTTGATTGTCTTAAAAATTGTCACACTACACATAATGTCTATCAGAGATCAAAATATCTTTTTAAGTGCCATACATCATGCTAAGTTGGTGGTAAAAGTCCTCTACTGTCTAAAAACTTTTATTTTCAGGAATAAGTTTCCTTAAATAGGCCTTTATATGCATCAACTGTTTTTGATAATTATCTATATCAGGGGTGAGCAACCTTTTTAATCTATGGGCCAATTGAAATTTTAAAATTTTTTGGCGGGCCGCTCAAAAATTAGCACTTATTAATAATTTACGAAACTTTATTTAAAATAAACATAAGAATAAAAAAATATAAAATTTAAACAAAAGTAAAGATTTCTTATACAAATTTTAATGCAAAATAAAAACAAACAAGATAAGAAAAATAAAACGAATTTACTTGAAATTTTTAATGAGAAATTTGGCACTGTTTTTTCAATATCAGCCGGAATTGATGAGGTAGCTACACGTACGCAGCTTTCTAATCGTGCATCACTCTGTCTTGATCGGTGTTCATTTTTGATTAATTTCATGGTTGAAAATAATTGTTTGCAAACATACGTACGAACAGAGACATTATTTGCTTTGCATTTTTCGTCGAAAGCGGAAATTTCTCAGGGCTCACGTACGATTTATAAAAATTTTTGATGTTTACTGAGAAAAATATATATTTTTTAAATCGATATTATTCTGTATGTCAATCACTTCCATTTGAAAATCTTCGGGAACTGTATCCACATCGATATTAAATGGCGAGGAAAACATTTTCATGGAAATCGCTGTCTTCTCAGCTTTGAACATTTGGAATCGTAATTGAAATTCGTTGATTAAAATGTCTATATATTGTGCGTATTTTTGAGAAATAGTAACGTTTTCTTTTTCTAAATGTGGAAAGTGAGACACATTATTCTGAAAAAGATGCTGTTTCCACAATTTTAATTTGCGCTCAAAGCCCTGAATTTTATCATACAAATTGTGAATAAACTGTCCTTTGCCTTGAAGTTCCACATTAAGATCATTGAGATGCTGAGTCATGTCGATAAGAAACCCAAAATCGCGCATCCATTCTTTATTACCAAAATGAGGAAAGTCGTATTCCTTGATATCCACGATTGTATTTCGCTTTTTAAGTTGTATACTCTTTTTAGCCTCTGACACAGAGGTGGTGGCAAGTGTGCCGCCACAGAAGGAAAACACAAACAACCACTGACGCGGCGCGTTCGTATTGCATGTTTGAACAAGTCACCGACAAGTGAGTAACTCCTCACAAAAAATTTGTTTCGATTTAGTATGTACTACCATTTTATTATAATTATTTTTATAACAAAACGATGGGAGAAAGTCGATAAAATAAATTCATTTACAACTCAAGCTTTCATTAAATGCTTATTCTATTCAATGATCAAATGTCAATTGTGCTTGTTGTACATATCATAATGCAATTCATTTTTTAATGCTTAAATATCAATTGTGCTATTTATATTTATGATAATTTTTGTCTTTTTCAAAAATCATGATTCATATTAATTTTTCAAATTATGTTTAATTTATCAAGTAAATATGCTTGGTCTCTTGTTTTTGCCACCTTAATGCTGCATAATTCAAAATGTTTTTAATTCAACCTGTAAATATTTCATGATGAATGGGTTAGGGGCCACTGCGCGGCCCAGGCACCCAATTTTTGATAAATAAAGAAAGAAAAGAAGAAGAAAAGAATAAAATAAATTCAATTTTAGAAATGCTTGGCGGGCCGCATAAACATGTTTAACGGGCCGCAAGTGGCCCGCAAGCCGCGTGTTGCTCATCCTTGATCTATAAAACAGTTTACCTTAATCCCCGAAATGCAGCATTAGCTCCAGATCAACGCCCAAAATGAGCTAAAACTTGAATTTGTTTTGAAAAATTTAATGCAGAAATATTAAGTGTAGTGATATTAAAGTTCTTAACCATTTAAACACCAATGTTTGCTTGCTTTATTTAAAAAGAACTGGGCACCTGGGCCACGCAGCGGCCCCTATCCCATACATCATGAAATAAACATTGGTTTAAAAACATTTTGAAATTTTGCTACAATGTGGTGGCAAAAACAGAAAAAACAAAAAATAAAATATATAAATTTACAGTTGATGATTTGGAGTTTACAGATTGAATGTTTACATATTTGAAGATTCTATTGTGGTGTTTTGTAAAGCAATATAATTTTTATTGGATTTATTAATGATTTATTAGAGTTCTATTTGAAAGTTCTGGTTTTATTTAGATATTATACTGCACTGGAGTTACTAGGTGGCAGCACTTGCTATTGTCGGTTTTCAGGATTCTGGATAATCTAGGTGGAGGAAGTTGATGAGGAATCAAGTTGATGGATTGAAGACTTTGATGATTTTTATTGTGAGAAATGCTTTGTTGTGATACTGGATGAAGCAGACGATGCAGGTTGATTTTCAGATGATTCTGGAGATTTATTGGAAAAGTGATGCCGGCTGGGGTCGAACCTGGGATCAGTGTGGCGGTAGGCGGATACTCTACCGATGAGGCTGTGATGATATATTTTTATTATTGTTGGTAATGATGAAAGGAGGCATCTGATGTATAAAAGGCTGCTATTGGTCTGAGGTGAGAATCTTTTTTGTAGTTTTCGAAGGAGAGGATCTGGTTGAAATTTGCTGCTGTGCATTCTTCGGCTTTTTTGTAAAAATCCGCATTTAGTTTGTTGATATATTCAGAGAGAGGAGGGATTTTGAGGTCTTGGTGGATGTTTTTATTTCGGATGAACCAGCGGGCGCGGGTGATTTTTCTGAGGAGTTTATTCTGGGTTTGATTAAGTTTTTTCATTAAGTGATCTGGAATTGTTGCCCAGGCAGGAGATGCATAGGTGAGGATGGGTCGGATCATGCTTGTATAAAGTAGTTTTCTGAGATTTAATGAGACGTTGGAATTTTGAATAAGTGGTTGTATGGAATATGCTGCTGCCATTGCTTTGTCGGTGATTTGTTTAACATGGTCTGACCAGGAGAGTTTGCTGTTGATGATTAAACCGAGATATTTTGCTTTCTTGACTATTGGAATGGGGGTATTAAAGAGTTTGGGTTTGTAATTTTGCTGGATTTTGATTCTTCTTTTTTGGATTATGAGGAGTTGTAATTTTTCTGCATTTACTGTGATTTTCCATTGGTTGCACCAGTTTTCGACTTCTATTAGTTGATCCTGTAGTTTAAGTAAAGCTTGATTTGGATTTCTTGATTTAATTATAATTCCTGTGTCGTCTGCATAATATGCTGTGATACTATTGTAGTCTGATTTGTTTATGGGGAAGTCGTGTGTATATAGAATGTAGAGTATCGGACCCAGTATGCTGCCCTGAGGGACTCCAGCTGTGATTTTTCTTTGAGTTGATTTTTGATTTTGTAGGTTGACTTGAAAGGTTCTATTGGTTAAGTAGCAGGATAGTAATTTAATGATGCCGGGAGGAAAGTTTAATTGGATGAGTTTGTAGATTGTTCCGGTATGCCATACTTTGTCAAATGCTTTTGAGATGTCTATCATGAGGAAAACTATTGCTTCTTTGTTAATGAGTGCTCTGCCAGTGTAGTCAATTATTCTAAGTAGCTGTTTTGTTGTGTCGAGTTTTTCGCGGAATCCGTATTGTTCGTCTGGTAATATTGTTAAAAGAGGTTTCATTCTGTTGTATATTATTTTTTCGTAGATTTTTCCGATGATGTTCAGTAGGCTTATTGGTCGATAGTTCTCAGGGCAGCTTGGGTTTTTGTTTACTTTGAGAATGAGTATTACTGATGCGTTTTTCCAGATGCTAGGGAAGTAGTTTAGGACAAGGCAGCTGTTGATGATGTGAGTGATTTTATTAATATAGTTTAAACACCAATGTCCCAATTTTAGAACATGTTTCTTCATTAAAAATGAATAAAAAACTGGTAACTCTTAAATCATTGTTAACATAATTCTTGAAGAAGCGAGACATTAGTAAACACCAAAATATAATGAAATATATGTTTGCTTCTTAAATCATTTCATTGTTGTACTTTTAAACTAAATTGTCAGCTAAGTGAATGAAATAAAAACTTAATTAAAAACAAGTGTGCTACCAGTATTTCATAAAGGCGCTTTTCTCAGTTTTTCAAAATGAGAGTTCAGTACGAAAACGGTTAAACTACTTGTGGTACGTAAATTTTTAATTAGTTGTTTTTTTTTGGAAAAAATATTGAGAAAGTAATGAAAATGCATTCACATCATGAATATAAAAGGTAGAAAGAATTTAATTTACGTAAATTAAAGGTAAAATTCTGGTAAATTGATAAATTCAATACGCTTTATACGTAAATTTTACGTAATATTGACGGAATAATATTAGCATTGAGATATTTGGTAAAAAAAAAAGCTTTGGCATATTTTACGTAATATTAGGGGAACGGATTTTACTAATTGCCTTTCTGTAAGATTGTTATCGCATGATTTAGGAAAGATTGACGAAAGAATATTTATTATTTAGATTTATTAGAAAAGATTCTGTGTATTTGACGCATTATTGACGAAGCAAATTCACTATTTAAATTTCGGTTCGAATTTATTTGCAAAAAAAAATTTTTTTTTTTCCTTCTTTTTTTTAAAAAAAATTATTGTTATTATTTTTTATAATCTTCTTTCTATAATGTGACATTTCAATTTACGTACATTTTGACACACTGTTGACGTAATTAATGTGTAAAAATAACGTACTCATTCTTACCTAGTCAAAAGGTGTTGGTAAAATATTCGTAAAATAAACGAATTTGATTACGTAAAATATTTCGTTTTCAGGATAACCATTTTTTTCCGTGATTCAACCAGAGGCTCAATACAAGTGGCCCGTAAGCTAGGTGTCCTGTAGTCTGAGTCCTTTTAACTGTGAACCACAAAAAGTACCGTGATTCCCAAAGTGGTTCCTACTGATCCCCAGGGGTCCCCGATATCATTCAGGGGGTCCGTGGAAAATTAAAATTGATTTGGGGGTCCCTGAACAACGTCAAGGGGCAACGCCTCCTATAACTGAAAGCCTCCACACGGTTTTTTATAGATAGTCCGATCAGACCACTGTGAAGGATATCCACTTCGTCGTCGTCTTCGGTTTGGCTGAGGCCTTTAGGCCCCGAAGGGGCCTTTTACCTCTTCATCTTCATTTTGATGATCTTCAGTTGTTTCTATCTTGATGTGGTAGCTGAAAATAAAAGCTTAAGCACTAGGAGAAATTTTTAGGATCGTGTTGGATAGAGTCTGCTATATGATTGGTCTAGAGTTTCTGATCGGGGCGGGGCTAGATTATACTGGGTACAAGTATTTTTGTAGCGCCAGTTCGGATAGTGAGAGATTTGTGAACTAATTGAAAAAGTAAGGGAGTTTTGGCCCTAAAAAAGGGCCTGTTTTCTCAATAAGAATAAATTAAGGATAATTGAAATTAGGGTTTAAATCTTGGAATTTTAAGGTTTTTTGAGAGAATTGCGTCACTCGTGAGGAAGTGCGCTATCGGTCTAATTTTTGCATCTTCAATGAGCATTTCATATTGAAATATATTATTATAGTTTGCGATATCACAATCTATTGCTTTATTATAGAAGTTTATGTTGAGATCTGTAATGGTTTCCGTTAGTGTTTTTAATTTGAAGTCTCTATGAATTGCATTGTTTCTAATGAAGTATGGGACTCCACTGAGTCTGTGTAACATTTTATTTTGGAAAACATTAAGTTTCTTTGCTTGGGTTTTATTTAAATTGCACCAAGCTGGTGATGCATATGTTAGTATGGGTCTGATATATGTAATATATATGTATCTTTTATTTTTAAGTGAAAGTTTGGAGTGTGGGCCAAGTAAACATTTGAGTTTATTGTAAATATTATAAGCCTTTGCAATAATATTTTTTATATGATCAGTCCAATTCAAATTTTTATTGATGGTTAGTCCCAAATAGGTGGCTTTATCTACTATGGGAATATTATTATTGTAGAATTTAAGATTTTGTTGTATTTTAATATTTCTGGGTTTTTTAATTAATAGTAGGTTTGATTTCTGGGCATTTATATCAATTTTCTATTTGGAGCACCAGTTTTCATAAGTGTAGATTTTTTCTTGTAGTTTATTAATGGCATTGGGAATTGATTTAGATTTAACTATAACGCCTGTATCATCGGCGAAGAAGGCCGTTAGGCTGTTATGGTCATCTTTATCTATTGGGAAATCATATGTATAAAATAAATACAGAATAGGTCCCAGTATGCTTCCTTGTGGGACTCCGGCCTTAATAATTCTTTTTGTCGAGTGGGTATTTTCATTTAATCGAATTTTAAAATGTCTATGATGGAGATATGACTTAAGTAGTAGAATAAGATCAGTGTTAAAATTTAGGTTAATTAATTTATTTATAAGACCAGCATGCCAGACCCTGTCGAATGCCTTGGTAACATCGAGCATAAGGAATGCTGATTTTTGTTTATTTTTAAGTCCTTGGCCTATA
Organism: Parasteatoda lunata; assembly: GCA_949128135.1. Lineage (NCBI taxonomy): Eukaryota > Metazoa > Arthropoda > Arachnida > Araneae > Theridiidae > Parasteatoda > Parasteatoda lunata. Next base: position 22,507,866 of record OX421978.1, read on the forward strand.
AAGTCGATAATTCTAGTAAGTTGTTTGGTAGTATTAAGTTTACTCCTGAACCCATATTGTTCATTTGGAAGTAAATGTAGTTTGTCTTTGAGTCTGTTGTATATTATTTTTTCAAAAATTTTGCTGATTGTAGATAGTAAACTAATAGGCCCATGATTGTGTGGCATGACTGGGTCTTTAAGGGGCTTTGGAAAAAGAATTATCGTTGCTTCTTTCCATTTTTCAGGGAAATAGCAAATTGAGAGACATTTATTAAAAATTTTTATAAGTTCATTAATGATATTTTGTGGGAGGGCTTTAAGCATTTTATTGGTGATTAAGTCTCCTCCTGGTGCTTTATTTGATTTAAGTTTTTTAATGATGAAATTTGTTTCATTAACATCGGTTGACTCTAATCTGTTGTTTGGTTTACTATTATTGAAAAAGAGTCTATTTTCATTGAGAACAGTAGTTTCAAAGTCATCATCGCTATTATTTGTGTTTTCAGAAAACTGATCTTCCATGGTATCTGCAAATGCTTCGGCCTTTTCAAGGGCCGAGTACACGAGACCATGTTTACCATGTATTGGTTTATTAGTAATTTTATCATTTTTGAGATTTTTCGTTAGTTTGTATAGAGACTTGTCTTCTGTGTTTAATGATTCGAGCTTTTCTGCCCAAGTATCATTTCGATGTTCTTGGCATTGTTTTTTAATCTTTTTATTAATATTGTTAATCATTGTTTTTAATTGTGGATAAAAAGATTTTCTCCACTGTTTCCTTATTTTGTTTCGATATTGTATGAGTTGCTTTATGTGAGTTGGAAGTTTCATGAAGTGAGGAATTTTGATTTTTTCTTGTGTGGCCTCTTTGTGGGCCTCTAGGATTTGCTTATTAACATTTATAATATAGTTATTTATGTCTATTGTATTATTCACTTGAGATTCTGGTATTTCTGTTGTTTTGGGAATGTTAGTATATAGCTGCCAATCTGTGACTTTTATATGTTGTTCAAATTTATTAATTTTTTCTGAGAAGGAAGCAATTACAGGTAGATGATCTGATGAGAGATCATTCATAACATCTGCTATAAGGGGGGGGGTTTTTGAATTGGTAATAAAAAAATCTAAAATATCTGGTCTATGATTTGTGAAACATGGGTAATATGTGGGTGATATGGGGGCTATCACTTTAAGGTTTTCATAAGTAATAATTTTATGGAGGGCTATTCCCTTTTGATTATTGTTTCTGCATCCCCAGATTGTATGTTTACTATTAAAATCGCCTCCAGCTATTGTTTCCAGCTTTAAAGAGGTTACTAATATCAGCATCTTTAAGAGTATTATTTGGTGGGTTGTAGAGTAATGTGATTTTATATTTCTTATTGTTGAGGTGAATAATTATTGAAACTTGCTCAAAGCCATTATCATTATCAGTATTATACAAATTTGCATTGAGATGCCTTTTAGATAGTATTGCGGCCCCGCCACCTTTATATTTGGCGCGATCACATCTAAATGTGTCATAGTTTGGTATGTTTAGTTTAGTTTGTTGGTTTAGGTGTGTTTCGGTGATTAAGCATAAGTCTATATCTAATTCAATTAAAAAATCTTTCAATTCATCAATTTTAAATTTTAATCCATCTGCATTCCACAGGGTGATAGAAATTGTTTTAGCGTTGTTTGATGTATTAGACATTATGGTGGAGTGAGTTGCTAAGTGATATTAGTTTTGAGATTTTTTGGTCGATGTTGAGTTCTTTAATCATGCTCACTAGAGCTGTGAGTTGACCAATTAATGTTTTTGCATCTGTGATAGATTCTTCTAATTGGTTATTAATTGTTTCGGTTTCCTCTTTTTCGAGGTTTCTTAATGTATCTGCATAGGATTTGCCTGTTATAATTCTATTCGAATAAAATTGTGGACGGGGGTTCGGTTTGGTATTTTTTGGTATGAAGACTGGTCTTTTCGGGCATTTGCTGTAGTTAGCCGTGTGGTCGCCATTGCATAAAGCGCATGTGGCTTTAGAGTCTGTTGTTTTAGTACATTCATACGTAAAATGTTTATCTGCGCATTTTAGGCATCTTGGCTCATGATGGCAAAAATTAGCCGAATGATGATATTGCTGGCACCTGTGGCATTGAGAGGGGCCAGGCTTGCCTCTATGTTTTTCTATATTAATATCCAAGTTAATAATGCGTTTAACATCATAAATTTCCTTGAAAATATCACAAGCTGGTAGGGTGACAAGGAAGAGTGGGAGAAGAATTTTATTTCCATCCCTTCGTCTGGTCATTTGAGTAACTCTAGCATTAAGTTCATGAATTTCTTGTAGTTCATTTTCAATTCTCATTGGATTAATATTACGGGGTATGCCTCTGATTACAACTCTGAGTTGTTTATTGTTGGGAATAATAAAGGAGTGATGTTTTATGTTTTTAATTATCAGCAGGTTTATGATTTTTTGGCATGTATCATTGTCATGTGCATATATTTTAAAGCTATCAGCGAAAGATTTCCCATGATAGTTAGAGTCGGTGATATCATTATTTTTGAGGTCTTCTACAAAAATTATCCATATAAATTCTGGATCTTTGATAATTATAGGGGGGGGGGTTCTATTTTTTGAGATAAATTTTACCCCATTTTCATGATTTTGGCTAGTAAATTGAGCTGATGGGATATTAGTGTTAGTAATGTTTGATAGGGTATTTGTATCCATGATTTCCTCGTTATCCATTGGGGGGAGAGGGGGGAAATCATTATCCTCTTTTTCTGTTTCATTATCGCTGTTTTTATCATTTAATTTCTTAGAAGAATAATTAAATTCCCCCGATAATCTACGTTTTGGTTTAGAAATTCTATCTTTTAGATATTCTAGCGTTATTTTTCTAGGTATCAATGGCTGGTTGCCATTGGCTGAGGTCTTTGGTGTTTCAGCCCCCTGATTGGCCGAAAATCTCTTTGGTGGGCTTGGCTTTGAAGTCACTTTTTTGGTTGGAATTTTAGAAGAAATATGTATATTTTCAGTATTTTGATCATTTAATTGATTGAATTTGTTATTCAATTCTAATGGAGTTTGTATTTTAGGAGTTTTGGGTTTAGCTCCTTTAGTAACAATTGTAAAATCCTCTCCCGTGGGAGTTGCATTTAATTCGTGTGGCGTCTTTTCTAGCGCCATATTGTTTTTATTATGCTGGTTTATTTTAGCATCATCATAAAACCCTAATGAAAGCTTATTGGGTTTTTCAATTTGCTCAGAATTTGTGTTTTCTGAGCGACTTATTAGATTTATCAGAAATTCGCGCTTTTTATAAAGCTGCTCAATTTGATATACAGTGTAAGGACACTGCTCTTCCTTTCTAAGCCTTGTTATTTCAGGCTGAATATGGGCGATCTCATTTAAATATTTCTCTCTACGAGAATCAGCACCAAAATAATCCTTCGATTGCTCTTTGTTATTACAATTTGCCATAACACAAATAGTTTAAAGGGAAATGAATGAAAATATAAATAATAATCGATCGCGAAGCTAATCACTTGGGAGGGCAGTTAAGCTGCGCCGTATAGGCCTAGCCTCCTGGATAACAGTAACGCCAGCGCCCAGTGGGCCTTCGACGGCAAAGCCGTGTGGCAGAAAGCTTCTCCGTGATAGCTCAAATATAAATAAAAAACACAGTAATTAAATAATAGAGCAATCGAATAATATAAAAATAAAACATACGATTTAGGTTGAGAGGATATGCCTTGGAAGAGGCGATAGCAGAATAATTGCTGGTCTTGAAAAAGACCTTTTTGTTTGAGGTAATCCAATGAGCCGGGTGGCACGGTAGCAGTAGCCGGCCTAGGTAGGACCGACTATCGCAGGAACGGAGCACAAGATCTAAGAGCACCTACTCGCACGAAGGCAGAGGAGGGAATCATGGGATATCCACTTTCCGAACGAGTCGGTTAATACAAAATCTAGTTAAAATAAGAAAGTGGTATCAAATATATGACTAAAAATTTGTTTCATTTATGAATATTATTGGTTTGCCTTATTCACTTGTCAACCACTACAGATTCAATTCTCAAATATATATGATGAATTTCTCTCAAGTACTTTTAAAAAAGGTTTTGGGTTCATGCGCACAATTGTTTCACTTTTTAAATAGTCTGCGCGGACTTTTTATAAAAGACCGTGTGGAGGCTTTTTGATGTAGGAGGTGATGCAAGGGGTCCGTGCAAGGTTTAATATAAAATAATAAAATTGTGATCCATTTTTATTATTATGGAAATTAAAATGAATAACAATAGATAAAACAGTCGCGATTTTTACGTTCTGGGTAAAATATAAATATATGTGGGTGCTAAAAATACAGTATGTTATTTAAGTATTGAGCGTTATCTAATACCTTTTGGGAATGAACATTGACAAAACTTATTTCCACTGAGTAACAGGGGTATGTATAACTTGCTTTGATGTTATTACTAAACTTAGTTATTGTTCAATTTACTTCCATAAATTTAAACTTTCAATTTACATCAACACAAATACACAAGTGGGCCACCTTGCTGTTAAAATACAAAACTTCGGCAAACAACGTTAAAGACCACAAAAAAGTTTTTTTTTTTTTTTTTTTTTGCTCTTTAACGTTGTTTGCCGAAGTTTTACATCAACACGCTAACTACAACATAATAACTAAATATTAACGAAATGAAAAAAGAAACTGAGATAATCCTTCATAAACGAAAAAAAAAAAAATCTCCTGACATACGCCTATGATTTACTAGTTTTAGATTGAGCCAGCTACTTAAGTTATTAACACGCATAGCATGGTGCTAGACTGTCGGTCAAAAACGGGTTTAAACAGCATCGAAATAACGGCTCTACGTGCATTAAATTGTCTACAATATAAACACAAACTATAAAAGAGTCGCACATAGTACATCCAATTAACAATTTAGTTCTATGTTGTGCTGATACGAAGTGCATAAACAAATTTTCTTAGTCTTAAAGAAAGAGAAGTTTTGTATTGTTAATGTTAGTTGGAAGTTTTGGTATCGTTACACTTTACGAAGATATTGTACTTTTGTTAAGTAAGTATATTTGATTAAAATTTATCTCTTTTATAAAAAATTATGTATTACATTTCTCAGTCGTAATCCCTCAACGAAAATTAAAGGATTTCGTTTTTTTTTTATTAAAAACTTAGGGACTGTAAGTTTTTTTTTTTAATACAGATGTTTTTTTGAAAGAAGTTAATTATTGAGAATTACATTTTATTCAAAAATAACATGAGATTTTTTCCTTTCGTCAAATAATTCATTCAAAAGGGCTTTACTGCAGTATACCATTGAAAAAGATAATAATTATTAACAGTGGTTTGTTACAAATAAAATATTTGATGTGCAAATTTTCTTATATTCTTTTGTGCCCTTTTTAGCAATATAAGTGAGCCGAAATGCCTACAATACAGTGTTGAATATAGATTTATTTCTTCACCAGGAAAATATACTTTACCTATGTGCATTCTATGTAATAAAACAATGTCAAATGATTCAATTAACCCTTTCAAGGAACATTTAATAAATATCGATAGTGGCAAAAGAAATAAGGATTCAACGTTTTTTCCAGAAAGTGAAAAAAAAAAAAAAAAAATAGAAAAAAAAAACAAAACAAAAAAAACAGCGTTACTGTAAGAACTCATTGGGACAACATTTAAGCGAGATGACGATGGACTGCATGCTTCTTAAAAGTATTTCTTTAGTGATTGCAAAGTCTGAAAAGCTGCACATTAATTGGTTAGCAAATAATTTTACCAGCTGTAAGTGAGTTTGTACAAACCAGCACACACCCGAAATTACGCATCAAATCTATTTTCACACATGCGTGCAAAGCATGGTGCTGCATTAACCAAACAGAAATGGAAAAAAGCTCCAAACAAGTTGTCAAGAATAATCACCGGAATACCATATTACCTTCCCAATAGGGCACTCAGAAAAGATCTGAATATTGAGTCATTTAGTAGCTATGTAAACAAATTAAGATCTGAACACAAATCACCTAATAAATACTAACAATTCAAGTACTAAATTCTATAGTAGCTCAAAAGAATCAGACCCACCTGATTTTGACCAAATTTTAATGGGGAACTAATTTAGAATATTTGAAGCTATAATTCACAATAAGTGCTCCCCCTTAACACATGTATACTCCAGGAGAGTTGGGTGAAGACCACGGGAATATACCACACCTAGTACTATACTTAAATTTCTTCCCCAAAGATTAGATATATGACTTTAAATTTGTAGTTAGTTACCACTTCTAAAATTATCTCACTCCAATCTATAGTATATACTACATACAGCCATTATTCCATGTGCCCAGAGTCATTTTCTCCTATGAAGAGGTAAGGTGTCCGAGAGGTGAGGTGAAGATGTGTATACCCTGGAGCCCCATTTAGTTAAAAATTTTATCTTCTAATTTTGCACGACAATTTAACCCATTCCATTACATCGATAACATTTAAATTCTTTCTTTATAATTCTGTTTACTATTCTGTGCCCTTTGCAATTGTTCTACTTTTTCAGTCAGCAACATTACTTGTGCTGTTAATTTATCACAAATTTCTAACAAATTAGGGGTAGAATCAGCCACACAAATTTGCTTCTCTTGTTTTTGCATGACAGCTTGCCCACTAAAAGGTTATGCAAACGGATTCAATGAACCAGCTGTCATTCTTATTGCATTTTCCTCTAAAATAGCCAATTTCTTAAGCTCAGCAACATCCTGAGGGTGTGTGGCCAACACCCCTCTCAAAATTTCAGGTTACTCTTAAGCATATTCAAGAGCATATGTTTTCACTCAGCTGCTTCACTATTTACAACACCAAAATTTAATGATTTACTTTTCATAGTGGCCTGAGCAATAAATCGCTCAACTGGCATATGAAGCGGCAGTTTGAAATTTAAAAAGTAAAATAGATTTACATTTAGAGAGTTTTTTTTAAAATTCTTCTTTAAAACTTGAATCATATCTTCATACGTATTAGCCTCATCTTTATTCCCGTATAAAGCTCCCTCGCCTCTCCATAAATTCTATCTTTCGAAACAAATCTTTTATCGCTTTCCGTCCATCCGAGCTGAACCTCTTCCACCCTTTCAATAAATTTTATTAAAGCAGCACCCCCTCCCCTCTAAAAGTAGGTAATACAGATATATGCATAACATTGAGAGTCTACGGTACAAACAACCCTATCACAGTACCCTTATCTGTCATTTTGTAAAAGTTAAACAATCAAATGAACTTAAGAAAAATTACTTATAATAAAGTATATCAAAAGTAATTGCCTAAAAAATGTGAATCAAAAGAAGAATAAACGCATAATTCACAATGCTAATAATCCCCTGACATGTACCAATCCACTGAAAATATTACTGTTTAAATTAAACACCTCTCTAATATATAAAAAAATTAATAAACAAGTAAAATAAACCATGCGAAAGGTCACGCATCATTTGTTCCTATTAGTGCTATTAATCAGAATTAGTGCATTGCGTTGTGTATTTCTTTTTCATAAAATTAGTTATTTATGACCCCAGTTATCGCATGGGATATTTTACCTGTATATCTGCAAAGTAAAATTTTACTCAACTATCATACTACATAAATAGATACATTTTTAATGCAGAAGGAATCATTTGTAAATAAATGAGGAAAAGTCCTTAAGGGACTTGTAAGTTAAAAACATTGCAACCAAAAAAATACCATAGTTAGGGCAACCACGCTAGTCCCTTCATTCGATTCATCTGACACAACACTTTCTGTAGCAAATAATCACTATATGAGATAAATTTAATACAGTTACCATTATCTAAACGTAGTTCACTATTACCAGTATCTTGTACACATTGACATTCTGATTGGATTGCCAATCTCAATCTAAGTCACCCACGTGGGGTTACCAACATTACACATTCAGAACTTCATTTCAACATGTCAGATTTTCATACAGAATCACCTGATTTCCATACTGAATTGCTGCTCAGTCATTCCTTAATGGTAGTGCATCACTTACTGCTGGTGATTATCAATATCTTCCGCCAAACATCTCTATAGATCACTTAAAAATCTTGCCATGTATTATCGTCGTCTACTGTCCACCACGAGTGGTGCCGACTGATTAAATTTTTTTACCTCAGAAAACTCCTCACTAGCTCGTTGCCACCCCTACCAATAAATGCATACCAAAAGATTTTATCCAAATTTACACGTATAAAAATTGACACTATGAGAAAATAATTGTTAATGTTACGTCGTAATTAAAACAATCTATTGTGGAAATCGATTTTAAATTTAAGTTAAAATTATACCATCATTTTAGAAAAGAAAAAAAAAAGTTTTACTATAACTTTGATTACATAAGATATTTAAATATGTTCATGCTGCACCTATTGGCAAAAAAAGAAAATAAAAGTATTACTGTGAAAATACTTCAACAACACCTCCTTCGTTCTATTGTGTTAGTCCTAGAGTGTGAAGCTACTCTCCCTAACCAGACGGCCTCAGACTTTGCGGCGGGTTGAGTTCTTAGCTTAGACAAACTATATAGATATTGTAGTTTGGAATCTTGAATTTTCTGCTTTGTTTTGGTTTATGTGTGTGTTACTATTATATTATTTTACAAAGTTTTTAAGTTCTCTAAGTTCATTAACGCCCTCAAAAATGGTAGAATGGTAGAAATGGCGAAAACCTGGGTACACAGCCGCGAAGTGGCTTTAACCCATTCATCGGAGTTGGGTGGTTCTAAGATGTGGCTAGGTTTCAGTAGGTCTGAAAATAAAAGAAAAAATGTTGATCACAGCCAGTGATCGGGTCGTGTAAAAGGCAAAGTCCTGGGTGGTGGGATTAGGCTTGGACATCGGAGATGAGGGTTTGAAGCATCTTCACAAGTTCTGCATTCTGGAGTAGCTCCTGCAATTCTTTAAAGATGAGAAGAAGTCTGGTCGCCTTGTTAGTGATGGTCGTTGGTTTCTTCCCTTTTTCTTTCTTTGGTCTTTCACTGCTAACAGTGAAACAGGCAGGATGGAGGCCCTTACAGTTCACACATGTTGGAGGCTCACTTGGTTGTTTCGTGCAGGTGTATGTGAAATGTGCTTTCGCACACTTCATGCATGCAGGCTCAGGGCAGTTTCTCTGAGTGTGCCCGAACTTCTGGCACCGGTAGCACTGGATCTGGAAACGGCCGCCGCGAAAGCGCTCGGTCCGTACCGGGGCCCTCAAAAATTGTCACGCTATCATTATTTAAAGCATTTATTTCATTAAATGTGTTGGTTTTAAGTGCATCTGCAAAAGGCGTACCTTTGGTAATTAATGGGCTGTTTGAGCTCCTATTTTTAAATGTATGCTTTTAAAAAAATCTACTCATTCTTTGAGGGTAAATGGATGTGATCTTCCGTAATTTGTACATTTTATTGATTCGTCTTTAAGTTTTAGCAATTGTATTTCCAGTGGTCGAAACTGTATTTCATACATTTTGATAAGAGGATCTTTTATACCTTGTCACCGGATTGATGAAGCCTTGACACCGGAAGCAACCGAAGTTATTCCTTGGTTTGCTTTACACTTTTAAACTTCAATGCAAAAGCGCATCAAATATTCAAGTGCAATTTTTTTTCTTTTTTGGTACCAATTTTCGAAGAGTCAGTATTAAGAAATGGCATTTTTCTTTTGTCCATTTCGGAATCTCATAATTTGTTTGATGTTTAGGGGATTAAAGTTTTCTTTTATCAGAGCAGTATTTATTTTTTTGCTTCAGTATCGGATGGAATATTGCTCATTACAACTCTTAAGTTCCTCTCACGAGGTAGTTAATATGTGTAGCTTTCAGTTAAAATTTTTGTGACTTTTCCATGAGAGTCTTATTTTTAAACTTTCATGTTTATTATTTAATCGCCAACGATCTTGGCATCGAATACGTTTAAGTCTTTAAGTAAGTCTACAAACGTTGTAATGTACTTCCTTGAAAATCTGCTATATTTTAATGTAATTGGCAGTATCTTTCCTTTCTTTAATGGTTGGTGTATAAAGCTATCGTTAGTACTTTTATTTTTGTCGTTAACATTAGTGATCATCTGTTTGTTAGAAAATTGAGAATTTATAAATTTATTTATTTTTGAAACTTGATAATTGTCAAATGAATCCTTTGAGTTTCTTATTAAAATTCTTTTCTTCTTATTGCAGTTTTATTATTATTTTTTTAACGTTTTCCTCCTTTTCAGTACTTGATTTTATCACTGTCGAGCCCTCTTGTTCAGCGATAAAGCCGACGTTTGCAATTCATTTTTGTAACTTCCTTTTATTTATTCCTTTTATTATTTTATTTCCTTTTTTTCCCTTTTGTTTTGTAGTTGGTGCCATTTGATTCTGTTCGACTTCCGTGCTTGTGTTTTTCAAACCAATTGTCCCTTCCTCCGAAACACTTGTATATTTATAGACAAATTTAAGAAAATTCTAGAAAATAAATACTTTAAAATTTTTATTGTCGGATATTTCCGTTTGTTGTTATTTATAAAATTCTGGAAGCATTCAAAGCATAAAACAGAAGATATCAAGATTAAATAATTAGCTTATAGCTTACATAGGGAGTTAAACTTAAGGGATTAAAATAGAAGTTAACAAACCAAAAGTGCTTAATTGAGTAATATTCAAAATAAAAAGAAGTAGAGAGACAGAATGTGTAATAAAGAGAATCGCTTCAATTATTAGAGCAGCTGCGTTTTTCCTATGGAGGATATCAATAGAGTCAGAAAGTCTAATTAGTTGTTTCAGCGTTGAAGGTTCTTCTCTAAACAAATATTGTTGATGCGGAAGAATATCAATGTGGCTTCATTCTTTTGAGAATCATTCTCTTATATATTTTGCCCAATTAAAAGCAGTAGTTGTTGGTCCAGGTTTTATTACGTATGTTGAAATGAATACTTAACTCACACATGAATAAAAATGCTAAAAGAACAATTTATAATCATGCAATCAGATTCATTTAAACTTACACCTCTGCATCAAGTAAAAAAATTTAGCTGCAACAGAAGAGCAAATTATTCGATGAATGGTAGGAGCCCCAAAGCAATCAGCAGTAGATTTCTTGGAAAAGATTTCCAAACAGATGATATAAATGAATGTATCGAAAAGTTCAATACTAAATTTTATAATAATGCACAAGTTTGATGATGACAGATGGCAACTTCAATCATACTTTTGAATAAGGAATCTTAAGTGATAATTCTAAATGTAGTCCAGTGACAGCTCTCTTCAAGTCGGGTTGTATGTTGTCCGAATATATTAAGAACACATAACACACAGTTAAAAAAAACTAACAAGAGTTAAAACATTTTTTGTGGTGGCAGATCCTGGGAAGTATCAACTCTGCTGGGTCTTAACCAGGCGAGCCGCTAATCTTTATTATTTGGGGGGGGGGGGCAACATGCATATATAGTAACGCCTACTTTTTAGTCACGCTCGGAATAAAAAGAAAATAATGCATAAATTTCATGAGTAAGAGAAGCGTCTTAGAAAAATAGAAGTTAAACTGCCATTAAACTTATTTTAGAACAACTTTCAATTCACTTATTTTTTAAACAAAAGTCGCTGGCGGTGATTGCGTTACACCAGATGGCGTTCATGTAATAATGCTCTTATTAAACAGAATGTTTTTTGAATGTGTAATATTTTGTCATGTTGTCCTTTTTCTACATCTGAGTTTTATCTAAAACGGTAATTTAACAGATATAATATTTTTTTTTTTTTTTTTTTTTTGAGTTACTAATTTATATTTTTTTTCCTTCATTGATTTAAGGTTATATTTTTCGTTTAAAACAATAATGGATCGAAAATATTATTGAAATTTAAAAATGTACTAACGATAAGAAACTACTTACTATTTATGTCTGTCTATTTACCATTAATAGTTGTTCTTCATTTAATTATGACTCTAGCAGCAAAATGACTTAGGTGGATCAAATCATGGAAATAAAATTCATTAATCTTGACTCAATATGGGTAAAATGGGCATTCAATATTGTAAAGAATTGCTAGGTAAACCTAATATCTTTATATTCGTTATTCAGTCAATAATAGTCCTATATAAAATAATTCTGTATGGACAATTATGGTCAAATGGACTATTATTGTTCATTTGATATTTTAAAGCTACTTTTCAATCAATATCAGCCACCATGTCAATCATCCTCTGCAAAACGAATCATTATTGACGATAACATTATGGACAGTGGTCGAGTTCTTGTCCTTGATTGGTAAATTTAGTCGGAAAACAGGTTTCATGAAACAGCTTTGTTACTGTCTGCCAAGATAAATTTGGGGCGGATCTTTAAAAGGATAAAATGCACGTCTTAGAATTGCGATTAGAGTCTTGGAGATGATAATCAGTCCGCCCACATCAGTATGATAAATCATACTCTGGGTATTTTTGAGAGTGGGTTAATTTATTAAGTCTTCTATGCTCTATTGATGCTATTGCTCAGTCATCTAACCAAACCAATGGACTAGGACGACGAACGTTTAACTTTTGATTCGTCAAAATTAATGGCATAACGAAAAGCGAAACGAAAAAATAACCAAATATATTTCCAATTAGTTTAACTGGTAGATACGTTTGAGAAAGAGGAGGTTTTATTTTACATGTGGCCATTTGTTTCTGTGTATTTCTATCTGATGAGATTGAGATTAATTTTATATTTTTGGTAGACTGTTTATGGATTAATAATTATTAAACAACGCTTCTAATGTTTTTCACTTTAAAGTAGTTTTTTTTTTCTTACTGAATATTTTATATTTAAAAACAATACATACAGTAAACAATATACAATGACAGGTTCTAGACATTTTTTCTTTCCCAAATTAACAGTTGTGGAGAATTTAGTGCGCTACGTAACACAAAGAGAGGCACAAAACCATGCGGAATATAATCAAACTAATTATGCATCGAAGTTGCCAGGTACAGGCGAAGTTAACAAAAATATATCACTGTCACAATAAAATACATAAACAAGTAATAAATCTAAGTTAAGTAAAAGACGTAGATGAGAGAAATTTTTATTTACATTATTATGAAAAAAATTATACTCTTAGTATTAAGTATGTTTTTAGATATATTGATGATTTAATTATCCTTAATTTTCAAGATTATACTATTTTATTAAATTATATTTACCCCGAGGAATTAATCTTGCTTCGTAATTATGATGATAATATTAATTTCAATTTTTTGGATTTGGGTATTATAAAAGAAGAAAATATCTGCTTTGTTGATTTATACGATAAAAGAAATGATTTTAATTTTAATACTTGGAATTCTATTACTTATAATAATATAAAATACTTATATAATATAAAATAAACTTATTACTTGGAATTCTAACGTTTCTAGGAGTATCTATTTAAGCACCACTCTAAATGAAATGAATAGAATTAAAAGAATATGTAGTAATATTTATTTATCCAAAAAACAAATCGATAAACTCTTTCAAAATTTGATAATAAACAATGGATACCCAACAAAAATAATAAAATTCTATATAAAATCATTGAGTTAATCGTATATTGTAGATATATTTATTAAAAATTTTCTTTGTTTATTTATATAGTTTTCCCTAATGCAAATCCATTTCGGGTAAATCCGTGGGCAAAATTATTTACTAAAAACTTATTTGTTAATTTGTATAATTTTTTCATGTGCAAATCCATTTCGGGAAAATCTGTGGTCAAACTAATTTACTAAAAAAAATTCCTTTGTTAATTTATTTAATTGTGCAAATCCATTTCGAGCAAATCCGTGGCTAAAATTATTTAATAAAAATTTTTCTTTGTTAATTTATGTAATTTTTCCATGTGCAAATCCATATTCGGGAAAATCCGTGGCTAAAATTATTTACCAAAAGGATTTCTTTGTTAATTTATTTTTCCATGTGCAAAACTATTTCGGGCAAATCCGTGGCTAAATTATGTGCAAAACAGGTAATTCATGCTTCTTTCTCTTTTCCATTTTACATTTTTTTCTTAAATAAATATTTATTTTCTAAATTCATTTATAGTCAACTTCTTTGAATTATCCAGTATAATATTACCTTGCGCACATCCATTTTCGGGCCCATCCTTGATAACTAACAAATCAAATGCACTTCAATAATGCAGTAAGAACGCACTTTAAAAATAAAACTCCTATGGTTACGCTATCTCAATTTGCGCTTTTGTTTTCATACTTTGCTATCTGGCAATCTTGTTACGAAAATATTTTAAATCATTCTTGAAAAATTTCCCGTTCACGTAAGTTCATTTAATTTCGCTACTTGCTTTATAGATTATATTTTATGTTCTATTCTGTTTTTTCTTTATATTTTACTTTCTGTTTTTACGTGTTATTTTTACTTATTGTCTTCTATTTTATTTGTTATAATTTTTGTAAAACTTTTCTGAGTGCTCCTCACACTATTGTATTGATATATTTTGCTTTTTCTATATCAATACAATATTAGAAAGCACTCTTTTTTGCAGATATAATCGTGTGGGCTGATAAAAAGATTATATCTTTTTCTTTCTGCTTTTTTTAAAAAATAATTCTATCCTTTTTTTTTTAATAATTTTCTTTTTTTCCCTTTTTTCATTTGTCTGTAATTTTTTCTTTTTTTATCTTCTTTTTGAACTTATTTATTGAGTTCTATTTACTTGCAGCTTATGCACAATAAATGAAATTTATTGTTTTTCTTAATTTTCTTCGTGTTTTTTTTGTATTTATTTATTTTGTTATACATACATACATATATATATATAATATTAATGGCATTATTAAAAAAATTAAAAATGCCATTTTAGTGTTCCTGTTAAATTTTTTTATTATTATATGAAATTTAAATATAAAAAAAATATGCATCGATTAAAATTAATAATAAAAGGCTTTCATTTTAAGGTATGTATAAATGTTAGGGAAACATGTATTAAAAATTTAACTAAATATTTTGATAATAAAAATTTTAAAAAACTGAAAGATAAGAAAAGTATTAACAATTCTTAAAGCAAAGCATTCCCACAATAGCCCGTTGAGTGCCTGAAAGTCATGAAGTTTAAGCTTGCACAATTTTATGATCAACTGTCATAATAGTGACAATGTGGTTGGCATTGCGTACCGTCCGCCTTCACTTCATGGACAAGCTGACCCATCGATCTGAACCTGAATTAATAATTCTTCTTTATACTAATAGAAGACACACATTTTCTTCTAAATTACTTTGTTTTTTTAGTAACAATTTACATAATTATTTAACTCAAATATGAAATTGCTAATTTTTTATTCACACATATTCTGCATTTTAAAAAATTGATACTGAATGTGTAGTGTATTATGAAATTTTTTCAAATCATTTCAGCTAATAGTTTCAACTTTAATTTAATTTTAAAAAAATTGTTACGTATTTTTCAGCATGTTGCTCTTTTATTTTATTTGTCCAATAATAATTTTAAAACCACCCAGTATTAATAACTAACTGTTTATACGCAGATTTCCTAAAGATGAGATAAGACGAAAAGTATGGGAAGTAAATGTCCACAGAGATGAATTCACAGCATCCAATAATAGCGTGTTTTGCTCTAAGCATTTTACTGCGGATTCATTTGATAGACAAAAATTTTTATCTCTTTTGACGTTTTGACAAAAATAATTAATACATATAATCATTTGCAATTGTTTCTTTATATTTTACTTATTTTCAAATATATCTTCGATTCAAAAAAATCATAATATTTTTTTTCATTGTTTGGTAAAATCATGCTTAACTAATATGTTATTAGCTTTTTATGATTAAGCAATTAAAAGCAAATAATTAAATGTAGCGCACATGTTATCATGTATTTTTATTTGAAAATATATCTTTTACAATGACGAATGAAATTGGGAAAGCATTCAAAATAAAATAAAAAAAAAAAGAGAGAAAAATCTTTAGGTACTCTTAAAAAAATTCCTGTACGATGCGACCGCCAGCTGTGAATTTTTCGCCAAAAAGCCATCTTTGAACAAGTTTTCAAAGTCCAAACAATAGACTAGCTCTCTCAACCCCAATATCTCCTCTAGAGCCGCGATGGCTCAGGGGATAGAGCGTTCGCCTTCCAATGAGGCGAACCGGGTTCGAATCCCAGTCGATACGAATTCCGCATCCGGCTTGCATTGACCACAGTGCTGACGTGAAATATCCTCAGTGGTAGACGGATCATGGGTTAGAGTCCCCTTGCCGTCAGGCTAACCGTGGGAGGTTCTCGTGGTCTTCCTCTCCATGTAACGCAAATGCGGGTTAGCTCCATCAAAAAAGTCCTCCACGAAGGCAAATTTCTCCCAATACTCGATCCAGGAGTTCCCTTGTCTTCTGGATTGGGTTCAAAATTACAAGGCTACGGAGTTGAACATTAGTAGCCGTAAACCCATTAAGTTGGGTCGGCTGTTCAACGACGGTTATAAAATAAAAATATCTCCTCTAAGGTATATAATTCTCTTGAACCTGGGGAAAGGACCAAGGGTGATCCCTGGGATCCGGAGTTGTATACATCCCCACAATATTTTAGGATTTTTCACTCCTAGTATAAACTGATTTGTGACTTCCGCCTCTGACTTCCGCTCGCCACTCTACTCATCTATCCATTGACAACATTATAGGCGCCCACGGGCACAATGAAATCATATGAAAGAGTCAATTGTCCGCTTCGGGGACAGGCACTCTATAAGAAACACCAGTTCAAATTCAAGTTCAACTGATTTACCTTCATAGTGGTCTGATCGGACTGACTATAAATAAAATAAGGAGATGCTTTCAGTTATAGGAGACGTTGACCGACCACAGTGCTGATGTAAAATATCCCCAGTGGTAGACTTATCATGGGTTAGAGTCCCCTTACTGTCGAGCTAACCGTGGGAGGATTTCGTGGTTTTTCTTTCCATGTGAGACAAATGGGGGTTATTCATCAAATAGTCCTCCTTGAAGGCTAGTTACTCCCAAACCTTGATGCAATACTTTCCTTGTGTTATGGTCTCGAATCAAAATTGCAAGGCTATGGATTTGAACATTGGTAGTCCTAAACTCAGAACTGAATCAGTTTTCAAGGCCGGTTATAAATATATTTTGCCAAGATACAATTTGCTTGTAGATGTTTTTTCGTGATGCTTCAGAAACAAGGGGTTAAAGAGAAAGAATATTATGTAAAAGTCTCATTCTATTATATGGCGTGACTGTATTCACTTATGAATAATTATGTTTTTTGATCACGCGAGTGCTTCGCAGTTCGATTTTTTTAACCTATTTGCCAACATTTTCAGATTTATTTGAATACTTAGAATAGTAGTAAATTTTATGGTCTCATACTTTAATGATCTCTCGATCTTATTTAAATTCTTATCCGTCTATTTCATAAGTATGGAGCACGAATTTTGCATTTCCTGCTTTCTGAGTTGAAATGATTGTTTTTTATTGTCTTCTTAATTTAAGTACTTACAAAATTTTGTGTTAAATTGAATGAGATAAATCGGCGTGCCACTAACTAGGGCCGCCTCGAAAGAAGGAGGAGTTACAGTTGAAGCGGCCCTGCACTAGCAGCCCTCGAACAAGTTGATAACCCCCGTGGAAAGTTTGAGTAGAAAGTAGGCGCTACGTTGTATAATATCTCCAAATGTTTTCCAAAACAGCTATAAAAGTAACGCCTACTTTTACCTCGTCCTTTTCTGAATTTGGATAATCTTGCTCATAAGGCAAACAAAATTTAATTTCACTTAAAGCTTTCCAATGATCATTTGAAAAGAATTGTAGATTACTGTTGCCTTTCTTTAAGAAGGTAAGATTTTTAATAGCCTAGGACAATCACACTGGCATCATAGAAAAAACCGTCAATTGTTGAGTACGCGTAATATATATATATATATATATATATATATATATATATATATATATATATATATATATATATATATATATATCTAAACTTAAATATTAAAAGCGACTTTATTCTGAAGTGATTTTAGAAATTAAGTTAGAAATAACATGATGTTTAATTTTTAAGAGCACATAGATTTCAATATTTAATAATAAGTTGTGAAACATGCAGAACATTAATCGTAGGGATATCGAGAAGCAAAATACAAATATCCAGTTTAAACGAACGTTTCAATAAATACATTGCTCTGAGTGAGCCATCCATTGTAAATTCGCCGAATCTCAAACTTAAGTGGAACATAGCTAGTCAATGTGAACGGAATGAAACAGAATTTGTCGCGGTTCAGAAGCTTAAAAATTATTCGCATATTTTTTTCTTTTGGAAACCCTGATCTGTTTAATATTGTATTTCTATAGCTCAAAACTTAAAAGTTTATAACATCAAGAATTGGGTTAAGAAAACGTACATAAACAGCATTCAAATATTCAAAAAAATGCAAAACAAGCAGAATTACACTTAGCTGAAGATTAATGTGCTAGAATTTAATGCAATATTGACATTTATGTGCAATATAGACAAAGTATATATAAGATATATTTTTTAACAAATAAACTTTTCAGATTCCAAAAGAAAAAACATCACCCTAAAACACCTCATGTTCTGTTTGAAAACGAGAAATACTGCGAAGAACCTTTTGAAACAAAATCATACTACAATAATATCATCCCAAGATCTTGAACTGTGCACCCCTACTATTACTGAAGAAAACCTCACACCCCTGGATTGGAAAGAAATCAGAGAACGATTCTTCATATTAAGTCCCGCCATGATAGAGAGGATATTAAAACATATTATTCTATGACAGCATAAAAAAAAACTCTTATTTTATAGGCAATTATTACCTAGCTTTTTTAATGTACTAGGTAGTATCGTATCTGACTTTTTGAAAGTATTTACATAGCAGAACTTCATAGGAGCAACAGATTTAGGTATATGTTTACCTATGTTTTAAGGTATTAATTACCTTATAAAGACATTTTTTTTAAATTAGAAAAAAAAATATATTCGAAAATATGCAAGGAATGTTTTGCTCAACTTGAAGAAACAGCTCAACAGCAGAAACAAATAATCAAGACTGGTGCAGTTTGAAGAAACAACAGGAATGCAAAAATTATGACTAGTGCATATTTCATGAATAGAAAAATGAGACTCGTTCAGATAGAAGAAACATTAGGAATAGCTAAATATGACTCGTTCAGAATGAAGAAACCTCAGTAATAGATAAATAAGTCTCTCTCAGGCTGAATAAACATCAAGAATAGACAACTAAGATCCGTTCAGATTGAATAAACATCAGGGAATAGAGAAAAATCGGACACGTTTAGAATGAAGAAACATCAGGAATAGAAACATAAGACTCATTCTACTTGAAGAAACATCAGGAATATGTAAATAAGACTAGCTCAGAATAAAGAAACATCGGGAATAGAAAAATAAGACTCGTTTTATTTGAAGAAACATCAGGAATATGTAAATAAGACTAGCTCAAAATAAAGAAACATCGGGAATAGAAAAATAAGACTCGTTCTATTTGAAGAAACATCAGGAATATGTAAATAAGACTCGTACAGAATAAAGAAACATCGGGAATAGAAAAATAAGACTCGTTCTATTTGAAGAAACATCAGGAATATGTAAATAAGACTAGCTCAGAATAAAGAAACATCTGGAATAGATAATAAAGACTGGTACAGTGTGAAGAAACATCAAGAAAAGGTAACTAAGATTGACTACGTTTTAAAAGATATAGAATGCTTTGAGGTTTGGTCGCAAATGCGAAGAAAATTATCAACGTGAGATAAGTTGTGAAAGAAAATACATTTTGTGCACTGCTAAAATCAATAAAAAAATCTTATAATAAAAAGCTACAAAAAAAGTAAACTGCCCTTTGTTATGAAAACTATCTCGTGACTCGGAAGAAAAAAAACAAATAAGAATAAAAAGAAGAAAAAAAGAAGTCTTAAAAAAACAAGGAGTTCTAGAAAAGAGGAAGAAAAAAACTTGAATTTTAGTTTAGATCAAATTTAGATTACTTCATATGCTACATCAGATTATTTCATACATTTATTTTAGCTGAGATTTTACTGTTCTATTTTATTACTTATTTTTTGGCATAAATAAACAACCTCAAAATTCTTTGTGATTAATTTGATTTAATCATTGTTTCAGTTCTTGCCTCATGCAACATATGTGAATTTATTTCAGAAATAAAAGAAATTATTAACATTAATTTCGATCGCCGCACTGTGGTCTGAATGGAACGAAAGCTGGTCAGAAATCTCAGTATTTTGAATAAACTGTATATTTTATAATTCTTAAGGTTACAAATTGCAAAGTTCGTGTGGTTAATCCAACATAGAGTTGGATTATTATGTATATTTTTCTCAATTTTATTTTTTATGCCATTATTTGTTTTGCCTAAGTAATTTTCACCTAAAGTTGCAATTATGTATGTTATATGTAACCACTTTATGTTATAATTCTAGTTGCTTGTATGTACACATTAGGGTGATTTTTTTTAGTACTTGACACGGATTTATCCACGCCTACTACACATCTGATGTATCTAGTTTATTAACCCATGAGATCATTTTCGACCTCACTATGTACCCTCCCCCTATTTCCTTTATTTTTTCTTTCGATTACGTTTTTTAATCCCGTTTCATACAATTCGACTTCTATCACCGACGAATCGGTAAGCGCCGACTTCGGCAGCAGACGCCGAGATTGTGCAATCATCGCGAATCGGTTTTATTAACATAGGGATAATTATTTTTTATCGAATCTTTCATGGAATTCTCTAATAAAGAGAATATAAAACTAATGCCATTTTGACAATGTTAACTCAATACAATAATACTTAGATCTTGCCCCCGATTGTCAGTGTTTGAAAAAACCTTATATTTTTTAAATTAATCGAAAATTTTAATTAATCGTGAAATGATCACCCGAAAGCGTAAAAATAGAATATAAAACTTTTTACCTCGATTGTTTAAGATCGGATTTAAATAAATCGGATTTATTGCCATATCGGATTTAAATAAAAAAAAAGGGAAAATAGGAAAGTATAAATGATACAATTCTTTTTCGTCTACATGTTTTCCCAATAATTCCTTCTTCGTCTTCAGTAGGATCTGTATATTCAAACGCCTCATTTCCAACAAGTGTATCCTCATTTTGTGAAAATTCATCTTCATCAATTTACGAAAACACTTCGCTTACGTTATTTATTTCTTCTAAGAACTTGTGCTGTCTTGATTGTATCGACATTTTTCCGAATAAAAACTAACCTTGGTAGTTAGAACTTAAGTAAAGATATCAAAATAAAATATAAACTACTTGCCAAAACTTTTCGTTTTTGTTACTTTTTCTTGCAAAAAAATGCCAATCTAAAATTTTAGGTACTTGCTAGAAATTCAAATCCACAGTTATTCTGATTGAACTAATTACGCAACAGTTTTTACAGAAATGTGCCACTAATCAACGCTGAACACGCATTACATCGTAATTTCTGATCCGATAACCTTATAAAGCAATAAATCGTTCTCCCGGTCAAATGACCGGTTGTGGTAGAAATAGGTATACGGCAAGTATTATTCGAAAAAAAAAATAATAAAATACAAAAGAAATAATAATAGAATATTAACTGTATATAATTGCTAGAAAAATTCATGAATTCAAATGTGCAAAAACGATAAGATGATAAGCGCATTTTCAATGCAAAAGTTCTAAACGGTCATTTGACCGGTTATGGTATGTTTAGTTATAAAGAAAAAAAAAACAATAAAAAATATATTTTGCTTTAAATTTGTATTGTAAATAAAAATTTAACTACATTCAAACATGTGCGAGAAAACAAATATTGCAATAAGATTATTTTAAAGATTCTTCCTTGTGTAACAATTTTATCAGACCACAAATTATAGAAATCCTAACAAATTATACAAATGATCAGAAAAGAGATTTTGTCTTTACGTTCAAACTCAAACAGTAATTGGACACCGTTAGCCGTTATGATATTCGATCAAAAATAACAACAACATCTGTCACAGCAGAGAAAGAAAAATGCTTCCAGAGGCACGGTATGGAACAGCGACTGGCAGTCAAAGGAAATCAAACTGTTAAGAACAGCATTTTCACTGTGATTTTTAGAGCAGCGACAGCAGCAGTGAAATTTTTCACAGTGAAAGTAGCAGTGACATTTGTCACAGTGACAGTAGCAGTAATTTTTTCAATGTGGCAACTTTTTGGTTGGAGCAGTGACTTTTGACCCATCTCTAATAGATATAGATGTCAGATTTTTACACTTTATGAAAGAATATTTGGTGGTGGTAACTAAGTTTATGCTAAAGTGTATCCTTCTTTGTTTCGTAACTTTGATATAAAGTTATTTTCTGCACTATAGCACGTTAATGATTTGATTCGAATGGTTAACACGCTCACGCCGGGTGTTCAGGCCTGAAATCGGGACGGAAAAGAGAAAATACTGGTAGAAGAACTATTTCAATATTTTATTTGTGACCAGTTTTTACTCCGGTGCGTCGCCTGATGAGACAATCTAGCGTGGGCCACCGGTGGGTCACGCCGGCGTGAACGTGTTAAATAAAACACCACTTTGTCCAAGCTCTTATCTAAGATTGATACAAAAGAGCGTATGAAAGGTCTTTGGTGAGACCTTTAAAATGTTAGCAAAATTAAAAAAAATTCTGACAGTTTTAATGTCTCTACAACTCAGGGAATCCACAAGCGACAAAAAAGTTGTTGATGTAAAAAGTTGTAGAAATTCAATTCACTTTTATTTATTTATTATCTTTTTAACTATTCAATCGTATCTACCACTATGACATACATTTCATATTATTTATATAAATGCATGTTTTCCCCCTTCCCTGATGGTGTTGCCCTAGCACACGATATACACTCAGCCCCATCCCCCAAGTTTGGTTTTTCTATCAAAATTTCACTTCATTCACACAGTATTACATAAAATATACATGGACCGAAGAGGGCGAGCGACCCCAAGGAATATGCAGTATGATTAAGACTAGTGGTTATTCAACCAGGACGCCTGGGTCACTATTGTAACAAAGCTCATGACATAATTTTCTCTCATTGATTATTTTCCTATTGTATATATCTATTTTATTTTTATCTCATTTTTTATTCATTTTGGGTTGATTATCGTGTGTACATATATATATATATATATATATATATATATATATATATATATATATATAAGCAAAAAATGGAGGAAAAAATATATTAAAAATCCTGAAAACAAAATAAAGAAAGGATATAATCTCTTCATCAGCTCACACGATTATATCCGCAAAAAAGAGTGCTTTAACCCAGATCTTCCTTGATAATATCAATCATCATAATCTTCATGATTATTTTATTTTATATTGTTTATGATTATATTGTCATTTAATTACACCTCATGCCACTAAATTTATTATTAAATCAAATTTATTTATTATTATTTACATTAAATTTATTAATACTTACAGATCCAGTAATTTTTTCTAAAGAAGTGTATAGGCGACAATTTTCGAACCGGACCGGAAAATAAAAGCGTATCCATCAATTTCATTACAAATTAAAGTTTAGAGCAGGGGTAGGCAACGCGGCTACCGCGGGC
This sequence comes from Parasteatoda lunata, assembly GCA_949128135.1. Taxonomy (NCBI): domain Eukaryota; kingdom Metazoa; phylum Arthropoda; class Arachnida; order Araneae; family Theridiidae; genus Parasteatoda; species Parasteatoda lunata. Next base: position 22,531,514 of record OX421978.1, read on the forward strand.
GACATGGCACCCCCGATCGATTTTTAATGCGCCCTCGCTGGACTAATGTAAATGTATGATAGCCAGAGCGATTTACTTACTCTTGTCAAACGGCGATATACAGCAAGTAGTCAGTTGAGTTTAGGATTGTGCATAGATTAGCAGTATGCTAACCTTGAGCGTATCTAATAACACGTACGTATATTTTGTTAGTGTGTGATCATATTTCGAATAGACCACGCGTAGACCGTGCATTTAAAACTACCAAGTAATCCGAAATAATTCTTTTCTTTCAAAACCCTTTGTTGAAAGCGATGAACTGGATCCTAAATTAAGATCCAGCGATCTAGTTTGGATGGGTGATCTAGTTTCGCCACAGATGTAGTTTCTGACGCATCAGCTAGTTTAACTGTGACTGTATTGTAACTTGTCGTTTTAGTTTCAGTTTGCTTTTATGTTTGAGCTTCTGTTTGCTTATCTTTGGTATAATGCTTCTTTGCTATGCTTTCGTTATGTTTTAAATAATAAACGTTGTTAAGTTTAATAACGTTGTGTTTCTTTTTAAAATAGAGTTGTTATAGTTCTAGTTTTTTGTGTTTTAACACCCTTGATGGATAAATGTAAAAGAAAAAGAACATATTATTTTAACCATGAATGGGAACATCTATATTGTTTCGTTGATTACAAAGGGAAGTGTATTTGTTTGTTGTGTAATAATAGTGTTGCGATTCCCAAGAAAAGTAATATTGAACGACATTTTAAGACCGTTCATACCAATTTTGATAGTGACTATCCAATGAACTCTGAAATTAGAAGAAAAATAATTATTTCTTTAAAATCTTCAATAACTAACCAGCAAAGTTTTTTTACTAAACCACTGCAACAACATAAATCAGCAACGATCACGTCATATAAAATATCGCATTTGCTAGCTAAGAATAAAAAACCATTTACAGATGGAGAATTAGTGAAAGAAGCCATGTTAGAAGCTGCTGATTCACTTTTTAAAGAATTTAAAAATAAAAAGGAAATAGTTTCAGCTATAAACACGTTGCAATTATCAGCACGAACTGTTACTAGAAGAATTGAAGTAATTGCGGAGAATTTGGAGGCAGAATTAGCAAATGATATGGAAAATTGTATTTTCTTTTCGCTACAGATGGATGAATCGACAGACGTGACAAATATATCACAATTAGCAATTTGCGTGAAGATGGTATTTTCTGATTTTACAACAAAAGAAGAATTCCTTAAAGTTCTGCCATTAAAGGGAAGCACTAGAGTAGAAGATATCTTTTCTACTTTTAAAAAGTATATAACAGATGTAAAATTACCTGTACAAAAGTTATCGTCAATTACAACAGACGGGGCACCAGCGATGACTGGTAAGAAAAAAGGATTTATTGCCTTATGTAGACAGGATTCCTTATTCCCGAAATTTATTTCTTATCTTTGCCTCATACATCAGGAAATGTTAAGCGCAAAAACAATCGGTTTTCAACACGTATTTACGATAGTAACAAAAATTATTAATTCCATAAGATCGGGAGCTATGCAACACAGATTGTTTAAATTACTTTTAGAAGATGAGAACGTTCAGTTCAAAGATCTTCTTTTACATACTGAAGTGAGGTGGTTGAGCAGAGGTAAAATACTTGAGCGGTTTATCATGCTTTTGCCACAAATAAAGGAATTTATTGCATCAAGAGGCGAATTTTACGAGCAATTAGAAAATAAGGATTGGCTAATCGACCCCGGATTTCTGACAGATATAACGGCAAAGTTGAATGAATTAAATTTAAAAATACAAGGGAAAAATCAGCTTATCACTGACATGATTAGTGCAGTAAATGCATTCAAATGCAAGTTAGTGTTGTTGAAATCCCATCTATTGAAAAAATCATTATCACATTTCCCAAATGTAAAATATACTGTTGAGACTTTAAATTTGAATAATGAAAATTTTACTGCTACATCATATTTAGAAATTATAGATAAGCTAATAAAAGAGTTTTCTTCTAGATTTGAAGATTTTGCAGCATTAGAACCCGTTCTAAGATTTTTCATAAATCCATTCAATGTTACTGAAGATGATGTCCTTGAAATAGTTTCATTGTATTTCGAGTTTCATAATATTGAAGACCTAGAATTAGAAATAATAAACTTGCAAAGTGATATTATTTTAAAAGCGCATAGTAATGATAAGATGTTTTGGAACTTAGTCGATGAAAATAAGTATCCTATTTTAAGGAAATGTGCGCTAAAAATTTATTCATATTGTGCAGCAACATACAATTGCGAGTCTTTGTTCTCAAATATGAAATATTTGAAATCAGAATACCGAACAAAGCCTAATGACTCACATTTAGATAATTATTTAAGGACCGGGAACTCTAAATATATTCCCAATTATAAGAAATTAGCTGAAAATATGGACACCCAAGTTTCACACTGAATTATATGTATCATTATGTATGACACCAACAAAATAAAGTTATAAAAAATCTGTTTTTTTTAATGCCTATTTATACCAGTTGATTATCTGTAAAATATGCGCCCTCAGTGATTTTCAAATTTAGTATTGCGCCCTTAAGGACAAACAGGTTGCCCACCCCTGGTTTAGAGAAAACAAACTGTTTTTTCTGATTTAGAACGAAATATATATTTTTTAATTCAATAATTTGATTCAAATGAAAAGGAATAATGTTTCCACGTTGCAAAGTAGTTAAAAAAAATAATAATAACGGAATAAAATAATTGCACAGTGCGGTTGAAGTTTTGATATTAGTATATTCTGTATCGAAATAAAACAAATGAACCTTATCATTTTTCAAGGTTAGAAGGTATATACGAAGATTAGGCAATAAAATCTTATTCGTGGTATGAAATTAATAATAAGAACTTGGATTAAAAATTATGCTAATCTGACGAAAAAGGTTATCTGAAGAAGTAAAATATTATGATGATGATTCGCAATATTCGTATACATCATCAATTGTATGAGAACTGGGAATCTGAGGCTTTGCGGCCCTTTTCCCAGTAATCTCAAAGATAAAACATACATGATAACTAATAAAGTAACAAGGCGCAAAACAGAGTTCCTTTTACTTGGACCACTCCCCCTTTTTTCAAGCGCAAGCAAGCGCATCGAGAAGAGGGGATCTTTTAAATAAAATGAAAGAACCTGACGAACTATTTGCAAACATAGCATTGCTTTTAGTTTTACAGGAAGATTTTATTTTTATATTTAATGTGGTGGCAAAATATCACATTTTATTCATTATCAAATAAATATGATTTAAAATAATTTAGACTACGGTAACATTCGAAAAATTAAAACATATATATATTATAGGGTCGCTTTCATTTCATCGACAGATCATTTCATCGATTAGGTCATTTGGTCGATAGGGTTATTTCCTCGACAAGTCATTTCGTTGACAGGGTTATTTTCGTCGACAATTCATAGAAAAGGTTATTTCGTGGCAACGTCATGCGTAATTTTGAAACTATTTTTATATATTTTTCGATTAGACTTTATGCCTCTTGCACTTCTTTGTAATTATAGTATATTTGTGTTGAAATTTTTTAAACCGAGCCTGATGCAAAATCTTTATAGTATGTTGAAGTTGCTGGAAAAGAAGCATTTTATTTGAAAATTGCCTTTTCTTCTATTCGCATCATGTTGCAAAAGCGAAACTTATTTTACATTTGTTGTTGTAATTGTATTTTACACATTTAAGTTGTATTTTACACAATTTTTTTCCAGTCATATTTAACACATTTATTTCCAATATTAATTTTTAATGTGCAGTATTGTAGATTAGCATCGCAAAAGCAATTTCAATAACTATTTTGAATGATTCTTGATGCAGGGAGTGAATGAAGGGTGAAATTAACAAGGAAAAAAAGACAGTATACAATTAATCTGTGAGGTAATGGAAGCACTTCGTCGATAAATCATTTCATTGACAAGGTCTTTTCCTTAACAGCTCATTTCAGCGGCAAACATTCTCTGTCGGTAAAAAGAAAATTATACTTACAGTGGTGGCCAAAAGTGTGAACATTTTTTGAAAGTTTTTCAGCTTTGTATGCTTGTAGAATATATTAATTTCCACTTAAATTGAATTATAAATTACTTAGTTTATATATTAAATTGAAGGTAATTTAATGTAGAATTTTATAAGAAAAACAGAATTAAAATATCTGTATTACAAAAAAAGTTATGCTCATTTTAGTAGAACAAAAAAGCACAAATCGTTTTGAATAAGGACGTGTTTTGTAATAAAAGCTTACTAGCCAATCACAAACACTGTTTTTAGGACCAATCAAATGTCTGTAACTATTGTTTAGGTTATTTGGATGGTAAAAGAGTTATTGCTGTGGGCATATTTTGCGGAATGATGCATACTAGTACAATTAAATAGGGTATTGCTGTTTTTAAATATTTAAAGTCCTTTTTTTTAAATAAACTAATTTTAAACAATGTCATCAACAAGAAGAACTAATTGGACATCTACAAAAAGAAGTCGAATTGTCATATTGAGAGAAAATGGCCTCTCTTATGCTGAAATTACAAGACAAGTTGGTGGTTCAGTGACTAGTTCTGGTGTACGAAAGTTCTGTTTACGTTATGAAAAACCGAAATAAGTGGAAAATAAGGCCAAGTCAAGCCGAAAAAAATGCACAAGTGCTACTTCCGATAGAAAAATTAAACGGCTATGCCTTCAAGATAGAAAAATTTCATCAGATGCCATTAGATGTGAAATGAATGCAGCGGGTATTGCAGTAAGTTCAAGAACAATAAGAAGAAAGTTATCAGGATTTGGACAACAAGCTAGAATTCCATGGAAAAAAACCATATTTAAATCAAAAGCAACACTAAAACGAGTTAAGTGGGCAAAAGAACACATTAAATGGTCAGAAAATCAATGAAAGTAAGTAATCTGGAGCGATGAGAGTAAAATATCGCTCTTTGGTAGAAAATACGTGAGACGTAGAGAAGGTGAAGCACTTCATCCTGATTGCATTGAAGCAACTACAAAAAACCTAACAAATGTCATGATTTGGGTATGTATGTCTGCAGATGGTGTGGGCCGAATTTAAGTGATTGGTGGTATCCTGAATGCCAAAAAATACGTCGAAACTGTCCTGAAACCAAAATTGATACCTTCCATCAGGGATCTCTTCCCCAACAACGCACCGTTTATTTTTCAGCAGGATTCAGCTCCATGCCACACAGCAAAAGTGTTCAAAGCATGGTTTCAAAATAAAGGCATAGATATATTATCATGGCCAGGAAACAGCCCTGATCTCAATCCAATTGAAAATTTGTAGCGGCGTTTGAAAATTCTTGTACGAAAAAAACGTCCTTCCAATAAAAGACAACTTATTGAAGCTATAATTGATTCCTGGCACCATGTGATTACGAAAGATGAACTCCAAACACTCGTTCACTCGATGAAAAGACGCTGTGAAGCTGTCTTAAAAAATAAGGGTTATCCTACTAGGTATTGATTGTGTAAGTATCACTTTAAAAAAATGCAAATGTAAGATCGATCTTACTATTAGTTGCAATACTTTTTTATTACAGATATTGTAATACTGTATTTATTATTAGATTTTACATTAAATTACCTTCAATTTGATATATAATAGTTTGTATTTATGTGAAAATTAATATATTCTACAGGCACACAAAGTTGAAAAACATGAAACTTTCAGTAAATGGCACACTTTTGGCCACCACTGCATGTTTCCCCCACAATGAGTTAGATGAGAGTAATAGTAGGCGTTACTTTTATGGCTGTTTATATGTATACATTTGGATATATTATTCAACGTAACGCATACTTTCTACTCATAACTGTAGACAGGGTTTTCAACTTGCTCTTGGGCTATTAGTGGCCCACCGAATTATCTCATTAAATTTATTAAAAAATTTTATAAGTATTAAAATTAAGAAGACAATAAAAAAAAACAATTACTTCATCTCTGAAAGCAGGAAATGCAAAATTCGTGTTTCATACTTATGAAATAGACGGATAAGTATTCAAATAAGACTGAGAGATCAATAAAGTTTGAGACCATAAAATTGACTACCATTCTAAGTATTCAAATAAATCAGAAAATGTTGACTCATATGCTACTGGTTTTAAGTTAAAAAAATGAAACTGCAAAGCAATCGCCTGATCAAAAGAAAAAAAAGATTGAAAAAAAAAAAAAAAAATTAATAATAAGTGAATACAGTCACGCAGTATAATAGAATGACTCTTTTACATAATATTCGTACTCTTGAAATAACAAACCTCCGAAGAGGTTCCCCAAAAATTGCTTGTGACGATTTTTCGATTTGTGCCGACGATTCTTCGCATCGACATAACGGGATATTGGGAAAAGTCTTCAACTAGTCATTGACACGTCTCGTTGAAACTTCAGTAAGCCTTTGCTTGAAGGCGGACATACTTCACCTTCTTTATCAGAAAGCCTCCAACACGACATTTTATAAGTAATCTGCTCAGGTTACAACGTACATCAAGCAACCTTTACAACACTTTTCTTATGCAGCTCAGCTATCTGGACTACACAAATAGTAGGATAACTGAGCGTACGCAATAATAAGAATTACGAATAAAATTAGTCAACTCACACTTAGCGTGATTGTAAAAATAATAATAAAAATATGTTTTTATTTTATTTACTGGTAAATTCCCCTGATTCCAAGGTAAGTTCAATTGGTGCTCTTGATTTTTCAGAGCTAGGGTTGGACTCCGGGTCAGACGTAACCTTAAGACCTGACTCACCAGCTTCTATGCTTGATTTAGACGAAGCAATGGAGCTGATAAAGGAAGATATCTCTTCTAAAGTTAGCCAGGATAGATAGGAGCCATCCTGGTTTCACTCATACTGCTAACCAATAATAGATACAATCAAGGTTGGCCAAATCAATCTCCATCATAGCATTGCTGCCTCTAGCCTTATGGCCAAAAGGTTAAATGATGGAGACCTAGATATTGCTCTTATACAAGAGCCCTGGACCCGCAAGGGTAGAATAATGGGTCTCAATGTTATAGGTTTTAATATCTTTTATGATACCCATTGTGACCTTCCCAGGACCTGCATTGTAGCTAGGTTTAATCGAAATGCCCTTAATCTTGTTAACTTTCTTAACAGGGATTCAGTTGCTGTAAAACTAAAATTCTATGACAAAAAGACAATCTCTGACTTTGTCATAGTTTCAGCCTATCTCCCGTATGAGGAGAAGGACCCACTAGCTGACACTACTAGGGCCCTAATTACCCACTGTAGTTTAAGCTGCAGATTCATCCTCGGTTGTGATGCAAATGCTCACCACACAGTGTGGGGTAGTAGTAATTGTAACCAGCGGGGGGATGCACTTATGGAACACATCTTAAATCTTAATTTGCATGTCCTTAATAAAGGCAATGAACCTACCTTTGTTACCTGTAACAGAAGGGAAGTCATTGACCTTACTTTATGTAATTCTAGTTCAGTAGATTACATTACTGATTGGAAGGTATCAGGGGCAGTCACTGCTTCAGATCACCAACTAATTACTTTTTCTATTAAAGGCCTCTCAGGACTAAAGGTCGTAAGGAGGAACCCCAGATTAGCTGATTGGGGTTCCTTTAGAGCAGCTCTGGAGAGGAGGATGGGGAGCTTCTCTGGTAAGTACAATAATGTTAATGATATAGAGTGGACTGTTGACCAAGTGCAACAAATCATACTCGATTCATATCATATTTCTTGTCAGGTTACGTCTACTAGCTCCCCAAGGCGAGTTCCTTGGTGGTCTTCTGAGATTAGTAAATTACGTAAGAAATGTAGGAAGCTATTTAACAGAGCAAAGAAATCTGGAGAATGGCAGACCTACAGAAACGCTCTAACTGCCTATAACAAGGCGATCAGAGCATCCAAACGTCGCTCATGGCAGACTTTCTGCGATGGCATTAACACTGCTTCTGCCACTGCAAAAATTCTTACTAAAGACTTCAATTGCAGTTTAAATGCCATCCGTCTTGCAAACGGAAGATACAGTGAATCAGGGGAAGAGGCTCTTGGAGAACTACTTGCAGCACACTTCCCTGGATCTCATCCTGTGGAGAATGATAATCCACATATTACTACTACTTGTAATAGGAATGACTGGGAGGCCGCCAAGATGGTGGTCTCCTATGAGAAGGTTGTATGGGCTATAAAGTCGTTTAAGCCCTACAAGTCACCAGGTTAAGCCCACATGACATCATACCAATGATGCTTATTCAGGGGGTAAATACATTGGCCCTTACTCTATGTAAAATTTTTCGATCCTGCATAGCATACGAGTATTTACCTCTCTCTTGGAGGAATACTAGGGTGATTTTCATACCAAAACCAGGTAAGGAGAATTACTTTGAGGCTAAATCATTCAGACCAATCAGCCTCACTTCATGTCTGTTGAAAGCGATTGAAAAGCTAGTTGACAGACACTTCAGAGACACTGTGCTCATAGAAAGGCCACTGTCCTCCACACAGCATGCCTATCAACCAGGCAAGTCCACTGACACCGCTCTATACGAACTATCCTACCTGCTTGAGCAATCAATAAAAGATAAGGAGATGGCTCTTGCAGTATTCCTTGATATTGAAGGTGCTTTTGATAAAGTCCCTCTTGAGACTATCATCAATGCACTTAGGAACAGAGGCATTAACTCAGTCATTACCAGATGGATAGCGAATTTGCTATCCTCTAGGTATGTTTGTTCCTCTCTATTGGGTGCAAGCATGAAAGTGCAAGCAACCTCAGGATGCCCACAGGGAGGGGTTCTGTCCCCTATCCTTTGGTGTATGGTAATGGACTCTTTGTTAGTTCGGTTAACTACTCTCGGCATTCCCTGTATCGGGTACGCTGATGACGGTGTTATTGTTGTCAGAGGTAAACATGGAAAAACAGTCTCTGATATCATGAATAATGCACTTCTAGAAGTAGCTAGATGGTGCTCTGAATCAGGCTTATCTGTCAATCCATCCAAGATTCATCTTCACACGAAAAAGGCAACTTGGTCTAGGTAATGTATACTACCTGGACCACAAATTGGAACTCAAAGAGAAAGTCAAATTTCTCGGGGTTTACTTTGACTCCAAATTAAATTGGGGTCATCAACTTGATTACTGTACCAACAGGGCCAGAAAGATTTTCTGGTCCTGTAGAAATGCTATTGGTAGAACCTGGAGATTGTCCCCCAAAATAGTTTACTGGATCTACTCAATGATCATTAGTCCTATCGTCACTTATGGCGCAGTCGTCTGGTGGTCAAGGACTAGATTGAGTTCCGCAAGAACCAATCTAAACAGACTTCAAAGAATGGTCTGTATAGCCCTGTCAGGATGTCTCAGGACCACTCCTACAGCTGCTCTTGAGAGCTTACTCGGGCTTCTTCCGTTGAACTTACGCATTGAGGTTGAAGCTCAAACAGGCGTAAAGAACGTCTTATGAACCTTGGCCTATGGAAAGAGTATTCCAAATATTTGTCTTGGGGACATCTTGTTTCACAAGTGATGGAATTACCCTCTTCTATTATGCCTAGTAACCTTATGTCACTAAAATACGCGTTTCATAAACCCTTCAAGATCCATTTTCCTACTAGAGATGAATGGTTCAACTCTCCTCGGTGGCTTAAAGGCAAATGCCTAACATGGTACACTGATGGTTCAAAGATTGGCACCAAATCAGGAGCAGGAATTTACTGCTCCAATGACGGTACCAAACTTCACTTTCCCCTGGGAAACTATGCCACTGTTTTTCAGGCTGAGGTCTATGCTATTATCTTGTGCTGCAAGCTATGCTTAGACAAGGGATATCAAAATATGACTATCCGCATCTGCTCTGACAGTCAGGCTGCTCTCCTATCACTGTCAAGGTGTAAACTCACCTCTTTGCTAGTATGGGAATGCTTCTCGGTCCTCTGTGACCTGTCCACTCATAACAAGGTATCCCTGCATTGGGTACCTGGACATATGGGTATCGGTGGTAATGAGCTAGCTGATGATGCAGCACGGGCTGGCTCTAATGAAATTTTCTGGGGCCCTGAACCTGCGCTGGGAATTTCTCCCTCCTCATTTAGGGCAACCATATTCAAGCTCTACGGCGAGGTTGCCCATGAGCAATGGCGCGCTGCTGACTATGGAACAATGAAACAAATTTTTTGTGGCATTTATACAAGTACTTGATCAAGTACAATTTCATACAATTTCGAATTAATACTTGTACGAGTATTAATTCAGATAAAGGGATTAAAAATTTAACTAATTTTTTTTGGAAAAGTGCAGATGTTTTTCAAAATGATTTTAAGTATAGTTTTTCGGTTGAATGTGCACATATACAGAGAACGTATAGATTTATCTACGTATACATTTGTCTACTCCCTGTGACAAAGTTTAAAAGTGGTAACACTTAGGACAAAAAACATATGACCTTAACGTATGGAATTATAAACTGAAATATATTACTGCCCGCTTTCTTCCACACCCTAAGTACTAGAAAAGTGGGGATACTTAACATTCACTTGAATGAATTTCGAATGAACAAGATGCATATAGTTTAATTGCATAAAAGATGTGCCTTGTATAGAGAAACCTACAGCATATTTGAAATCATTGATGCGAAACTACATTAAAAAATTTCTTATGCAACAACAAAAATTGCCCCCCCCCCATTATTATTTTGTAATAAGCAGTGTGCGAACTAAACTAATTTTACTTTTTCGAATTTTTAACAAATTACAAATGTTAATTTCTTTAACTTTTTCCAAACTGGGACAACTAATAAAACTGATTGAGTCCAGATTCACAGTCCAGAAATAAATATCCATGTTCGCAGATTGTTGGTTAATAAGTTAATGAAAAAGGCAATATAATTGTGCATTATACACTATATAGAACATATAGAACATTAAACATATTATTTATGACATAGGAAAAGATTGATGTTTAGAGGTTAATAATTGATAATTTGACCAAATATATTTCTTCCCCCAAACACTACCTAAAAACTTCAACCACTTGATCAAGGTATCATCCAATGTTTTAAAGTAAAGTATCGTCATCAAGTGGTAAAAAAATGTTGTCCGAAATGGAAGATGAGGTTTCATCATCCGGTGTAAGTGTTCTACAAGCTATGCAAATGGCTGACAATTCTATAATTGCATTTCGTTAAATAATTTATATAAAGTTATGCACAAAATTTATAGACAACACAATATAAATGCATGACTGATGAAACACACTTTATTGTTCTCAACCGACTTATATATATATATATATATATATATAAGGTAGGAGCTGTAGTTTCAGCGTTATAGTGTAATATCTCAGCAGATTGCGTAAGCCAACATCATGTAATACTCAGAAGAGTTGCATCATCCTCTTCGTCATTGGACGGTGCTCGCGAGTCCAGATGGGGAAGTCCCGAATTTATAATTAACTCTTAACTTTCATCCATCGAACAATTTAATTCGTATAAAGATGATAACTATTCAGTTTTGGTACAGTTCACTGGAAAGATGAGTACGTTTTGTTCCAAATTTAATTTAACACTAGGTTTACGGGACGCGTCATTTTGACGCATTTCGAGTTTTGTAAGGAAAGTTATAAAATCCGTTTGAATTGTTATTTTATCTCTTGTAATGACTTTTAACTATTGATAAAGGTAAATATATATTGAAGACAATTTTCTTAAAAAGCGTTGAAATATTGAAATTCTCTTTGTGGTATACCTATTTCTACGGATATGCGTCAATTTGACGCGATCGTAATTCAGACAAAATTTTAAATAAACATGCAACTATTATATCAATAATAAAAAGGAATGTAGCGACAATACTTCGATTCATGATCCGAAATCGTTATCTCAAATGAAACAAGCGATAAACTGTTGCCGATAAGCTATAATAAAAAGAACAAACACAGAATGTCAATTGATGTCAGATTTTGAAGGTTTCAGTTGCTTAGTTCGAGTATTGAAAAATAAAATACTAGAATATTTCATAAATATATATCTAATATTTTCATTTATTTTCTTATTGTATATAATTACATTGCTTTCTAAGTGCAAAAAGATAACTGTTCCGGACACCCCAAAATAATTAACAAAATGGTATTAAGTAAGTTTTGCAAATCTAGTCCTAGTCCTGCCGGTTGGTCGGGGTGCCTGAGGCCGGAACGGCCCTTTACCCCTTCATCTTGTGATGCGGATCCTTGAGGTGTTTCCTTGTGGTCCTTGAAATCTAAAAATGAAAGTAGAGAATAAGTAATGAGCACATTGCTCGAGTGATACATGTAATGAAGCTTGTAATGACAATAAATAAATACAAAGAATTATAAGAAGTAATAAATTTTGAACTTCAGTATGAAGTTTGTCAAATATTGTACGCCCCTTGTACAATTATTTTCACACGATCTCATCCTTTTCATTCTCACAAATCAATCGAATTCATTCTTTCTAACTCTTATTCCCCTAGTATAAAATCATATTGATTATGTCAATGCATCTTAGCATTTCTAGTCAGAAATTGTCATATTTATGTAGTGCCATTTATGGTTTATTAAAGCCATATCAATTATAAGTGCCAATATAAAGATTTCTTAACTTCTAATGAGAAGTTTGTCGTGATATTGCACTTTGCAGTGCGCTCTTTATTTTATCTATATAATAGTGCCCCTTTTCAAAGCTTAGTCAGTTCATAAATACAAATCTAATTGATTTTGTCAACGCTTGAATAATATTTACAATATTTACATGTCATGTCCGAGTTAAATTGCCATATCCAATATTTTTATTTGTGCCATTAATAATGCCATTGAGTTTATCTTACATGGTCAGTGTTACATCACTTGTAAAAAAGTGAGCAACTGGCCTCAGGGAGGCGTCCTCAGCTAAATTTTCGAACTCAAAAATAGAGTCGAAATTTGCTGCTGTGCAGTCTAACGCCTTTTTAAAAAAGTTTCGATTTTGTTTGTTAAAGTAATGTTCGAAACTGTCCAACTCTAGGTCCGTGTGTATGTCTACGTTTCTTTGATACCACTCTGCGCCAGTTAGTTTTCTAAGGATCTTGTTCTGCGTTGCTGTGAGTTTCCCAAGCTCACGCTCTGATACGTTACACCATGCTGGCGAGGCATAGGTCATGATCGGTCTAATCATGGAGGTGTACAGTAACCTCTTTAACTTCAAGCTCAATTTTTCACTATACATAATGGATTGCAGTTTTAAAATTGCAGCATTGGCTTTATTTTTGAATCTTTGAATCCATATCTATGAATCACAGACATGAGTTACAGAACAGGGTATTTTTACGACAAATTTAACAGTTAATAATTCTTGAACTAATTATCAATAGTCAATAATATTATTATTAACTATTAACAGAATTATTATAGTTATAATAATATTTTCATTCTTTGAACATTTTTTTAAAATCATAAATTACTCAAATAAATTATTTTCAAAATACTTTTTTCTTTTCATTGATAGCAACGAGGAAAAGTTGATAAAAAAAATTAGGAAAGAAAATTAGTGTTTTTCTGGACCTTAAAAAAGTGTTCAAAACAATTCGCTTGATTGTTCAAAAATTAAAAGGGTGATTTGTTTTTATTTCTTTTGCTAACAGCACAGTAAATTTGGTGCGAAACGGTTCAAAATTCTGGAAATGTATAAGGAATTCTCATAAACATTTCTTTTTCTTTACGGATTGCACTAGGAAATTTTTTTTTTTTAATATTGCAAGAGATTTTTGAATGGATTTTAAATATTTCCGCATGGCTCATTTCGGCTCAATCGGTTTCTCTCTACAAACTACAGTTTATATGCAATACAAGGAATTTTTAAAATTTACTCGCGTGAATATTCCCACTTCTTTGTTACGTAAGGCATGGTAGGCAGAAAACGATAATACATTTTAGTTTGTAATGTTAAGGTCAGATGTTTTATGTCTCAAGTGCGATTTCAAAGGACCGACAAGTGAAAATGAATGCATAAAAAACTAGATACGTTCTTTATAAACTTGTACATTCAGACAAAATATAAACTAAATTAAATACTTTTGATTTTGAAAAGAAGAAAAAATTATAGATTTTCAAATGAAAAGAACTTCAGTTTTGAAATATTTACACCCGAATTAGCTTATGTCAAGTACTTGTTTAAATGTAACAAAAAAATTGTTCCCCAGTGTTAAACATATGTCCTCTCTTAAATACAAAAATAATAGTCAGTGTTCTACAAAAGTTGTTAAATGTAAAGATACTATCATATTTTAAATTCTTATCACTATTTAAATATTGTTTGACTTATAAATATTTTTAAAATAAATTGCATATTATCGGTTTCCTGAAGTAAAAATTCATTTATCAAGTTACGGGTAAGACAAATATATGTCTAGCCTGTATAGCTTAACATGAAAATTTCGTGACATTGTTCTTCGCCATATTACTGCAAGGGATGGATGAGACTGATTAAAGTCTAGTCCGCCGAGTGTAAGATATAATGGGAGCAGTGATCGACTAATTTATTATTTGGTGATTTTAATTTTTATCTCTTTTCACACAACTTGAAAATCATAGATTTTACATTTTTTAATCTACTTTCGTTTTGGCATTTAAACTAAAATTTCAAGAA